>OY735200.1:36956616-37121616 GCA_963457665.1 Thysanoteuthis rhombus | reverse complement strand
GAGCGTAAAAAGTAGCAGAAAAGGTTTTCGATGACTGAAAGGTTGGATGCGCAATGTCTCTCTTACAAAACGCACAGATGTTCCTTTTAATACTTCGCCAACCCCAACTAACAACTTGTCTTACTCTCTCTATTATTAGTGCAGAACGTTGTTCAGCGTCCATAATTCCTGAGGGGTTCTGCTGGTGCTAATTCCTAACGTTCCACGAAAAAAGAACCCCAGGTTCATACTGACAAGCGTGATAACTTCTCAGTTTTCCGTTGTCTATTCCTCAGCAAAATCTCATCTTAGCCTTTCTTGTGTTTATTTCTGTTTTCCATTTTGAATTTCTGAGCTTCTCAAATCTCTGTTATTTTCTCTTCTCTGGGGGATATGGTTTTTAATCCTTTTTATAACTGCTGCTAGTAAAATAAGTTGAGCAATAGGAAGCAGAGAAAATCTATGAAAATTGAACTTTGAAAATCCTGTATAATTTTTATATATTGATTATAATAACTATTATTGGTAATAGATTGTATATTTTCCTCGTTTATCATGACCTCTAGTTATTTCTTTGTTGCTTCTCCAAGGAATAAACGGGTATATGATTTTTAGATAGCTCATGTACGGAGGTCAGGTTAAAGGTCAGTGGTGAAGGAGCTGGCCTGTTTGGTTGGGCGATGATCGGACTGATATTCTGGAAAGATAAGGTCTGAAATTGTGATAACATCACAGCAAAAAATTTAAACGTTTGAATCGTAATGATTTTAAATTTTGTGTCTAGCTTTCAAAAAAGAACTAAAGATTTGCACACTTCCAATTGTCTGAATGAAATTTCCAAGGTTTTGACATTATTTCAACTTTTAAAATTTTTGCTTTTATTGAATATGATTTATAACAAGTTGACAATATCATTACAAACTTTTTAAAAAATTGATACTTTCATTCACATGAAAATTATAAAATTGATAAGCATAGACGGAAACGCAAGTGAGAGGAAGATTTTAGAACTGGTTTGTTCCAGAGGTAGGAAAATTCTATTTTCATATGTTTATTGAGCGTGCAATATATCTGCTCAACCAGCACTTTTTAAAAAAATATTCTTCGTTGCTGAAATCTTTACGATTTTGTTATGTTTATTCGTATAAAATATTGTTTGCCCAAATTAAAATTACGATGACATTACTGTCTCACAATTATCATATCCGTCATGGATAATTTTAGTAAGATTTCATAAGGCATTACCTTTGATGTTTTAGTGTTCCTTCAAAGCACCCATTTATATTTCACTTTAATTTTGTAACTGAATTTCTGTTTCTTTATCAATTCACACTTGTCTTTTTTTTAATTATTTGGCTATTTATTTCGTATGACTCAGTTAGAAAGAACCAGGAAGAAATGTCGACAACAGAGTATTCCAGAACTTCGGATGGTGCTAATGTCGCTACATTTATTAGAAAATAAAGATTACAATCTGTTTTTAATAATATTCGCAGACAAAGAAGACTTTTTGGAGACTCGGCTATTTAATCTGTGACATGAAACATTATCTTCATATTTAGAGAACAATTAGTCGCCACTATATCAGCCTGACAGATATTTGGTCAAAAATTTAATTTATCGAAAAATTCCACCAAAGCAGCTTCTGCACTATCTTCAGCTTCATTACGATTAAAATAAAAACGTGGTATTTCATCTCTTTTGTTAAAAAAAAAAGAGGGAAAATATATACCGTGTATGAAAAGCCCACTGTAAAATGCAGATTTCACAACTGAAAAGATGCTACATAAAGTTCTGCAAGAATTATTAGATTAACGTCTTGAAAATCCAACACAACCAGGTTAATAAAGCTAATACTCATGGCAAAAAATTGGAATCAGCACACTTTGAGGATATTCGCCCAACTTTGTCGCTCCCTAGAAAATAGATAAATCATGGATATAACACAAAAAACAATATTTGTTCAATTGTTGAGCGTTCTTGCTGGATGAAATATACCTCGAATAAAGTAAATTAAATAATTCAAATCATTAGCATTTTTTCCGGATTAAGTTGAGGAAAATATGGAATCATTCAATGCCAAATGAGAGAAACGAACAAAAAATCTGAACTATTACTTTGTTGCTCGCCTGTGAGCTTCTCAAGAAGCCTGAATTCTCTGAATCATAGATTCCAATAACGAAAAACAATGTTCTCTATCAAGCCAATATTTCATATGTTTAATTGGAATTCAACTAGAAAAACGTTGGAACATCATTGTATAAGCCAATACAGATTCATGATTCATCACTGAGTATCACTTTCATCCTGTTACTGAGACTTCATTATTGCTTCTCTTCGATCAATTTTAACCCTATTTACATCGGTTAGGGGTTTGGTCTGGTTTTCGTCTTGAGGGAAAATATGAGAAACAGATAAAAGCAACACTATATTCTACAAAAGTGATTTCAACGGAGAATAGTAGCAAACTCAACTTGAACAATTAAGAATGAGCTCCGAATAAGACAAGGAGCAAAAATGTCGTGCGGACATAAGAGATATATAGACGTATCTCTTCAGTGCACAGTTAATTTTTGTGACAGTTTTGAAATTAAATCTCGTAGTGTCAGCAACTAATGATATCAGTAAAGATTGCACTTGGCGTTAAAAAGAGTCAAACAAAACTTGAAGACAACTATGACTGAAGTGAGATTGTATGATATCATATCATTTCACGCACATAAAGTCAAGACGGACAAGGTAGATATTGACAAAATTATAAAGGAGACGAAAACTGATTGAATTTTTTTATGCGTTTCTAGCACCGAATATTGGAATGGCTGCTCATTAGAAGAAAAAAACCTTCTCTGGTGGTAATGGGTAATAAGTAGACATTTTCCACAGGCAATTTGTGATCAAGTTCTAATTCGACAAAATTCTTGTTTGCATTTGTTTATTGTGCATGTAAGACAAAAAGGACAAAGCCAAGGTGGGTAATTGTGTTCCCCTTTTGGGAGTTTTTAAAAAAAATGTTGTAAGAAAAGTAATATAGAGATCTTTTCGGGAAAGATTCCATAATACCCTTGTGATTCATCTCAGGAGTGGTTCCAGAATGGATCTATAGGTCTAGGCTGCACAGGCGAAGCATAATTGAAATTTGCTGTTTTAATATCTTGATTAACAGATTTTTATGAATGGGGAAAACAAATTATCTAAGTTGCGATCATTGATTCACATTGCGAGCAAAAAAGTATTATTTTGTTTGTCATTCAGTTTGGGTAATAGTGACTGAACTACCTATCTATATAGTCTACTACCAACCCGTTCAAGGGGAAAAAGTATCCCTCCACGTTTGACTAATCAAACGGCAGGACAGTCTCTCTACACTTAGAAAGGGAGGGGCAAAGTTTCCCTTCATTTTCTTGATACTGATATTTACTCATACAGTCGTTAGCTTGAGTTAGCTTATTGTTTTGGCGTTGAACTAGCTCTGTTCTGATAAGATTCTGCACTGTTGCATTTGAATTGTTTCTTTTCAATATGATCGATCGATAAAACTATTTTAGTCAGAATCCAACCATTATTTCAAAGAAATACTTTCAGAAGATTATACTTTAGAATACTGTGATGAGTAAAGACCGATTCTTGGTGTTATTTTAGTCTTACATTCTTAACCTCAATCACAATAAATCAGGGATTATTCTCAGAGTATATTTTGCTCTGTCGAGAAATAAGGTTTGCCTTTTTAGAAAAAATCCTTTTCATAGGGAGGAAAGGTATATTTGGAAACGTAATTTTAGCCACTGTCCAAGACTATATTTTCAAAGGCACACGATTATTACTATCAATCGGATCAATCTTAAAAAATGTCCTTACACCACTGAAAGTTATTCATTGATTAGTAAAATCATCACTGGTAATAACATATGTATTTCCTTTCCTTTTCGTTTCTTCCTCTTGCCTCCCATTACCTTTCCTGTTCCATATGAAAGTATTAAATATTTTCATTTCCGTGATTTGATTAGCTTTTGAATGTTCTTAATATCAATTGTAGAAACTACCGTAGCAAGTATCCAGACCGTCATTAATAACTGTCCGAGTCGTTCCAATCGTAAGCAAATGACCGAAATGCAAGTAAGAAATAATAATGATGATGATGCCAGTTGTCTGGTGGTCACAGCTGGAGACTGAGCGAAAGCAAATCCCCTCAGGTCTCCTCTTCACATTCTCACAGTCCACAGCAGTACTGTGGTTTATAATTACACACCAGTTGCCCAGTGGCTATCGCTGAAGGCTGCGTGACAGTAGATCTCCTCAAGCCTCACATCCAGTTCAACTAACTCACTCACCTATCACAGCGGCAATGTGGTTCGTAACTCCAGCATCGTTTGTTCAATTACCTATATTTTAATTTTTTTTTCCTTTTTCCCCCTGTTAGGTAATTGCAAACAGCTGGGGTCGTAGATCTCATTTTTTCAGCTCCTCAGTATTCCTATATGGCTGTGGTCCGTATAGTCTCAATTCTTCCTCTTAATCCTGGTTCTTTGAATACGGCTTTCTGGTATGGTTCCAAGTGCACGTACTATTACTGGTACTACCCTCACTCTCATGTTCCACACCTTCTTCAGCTCCCTTGCCGGGTCGTGGTATTTCCCTAGCTTTTTACTCTCTCTCTCTCTCTCTTATGTACTCCATGATCTGCAGGGACGATCACGTCTATTATTTGGCAGTTTCTCTTCTACTAGTCTACGATTACTACATTTTTCTCGCTTGGATGAGGTGGTCAGTTTTCATTTCAAACTCCGAGAGAAATTTGAAACTTCTACCTTCCAGGGCAGTCTCCGTTTTGTTCTAATATCACCTTTTTGGTTGAATTCAGTTTTCTTTCTCGATTCTCAGTGTATCACTGTCGCTACTCTATTGTGTTTGTGTTTATACTCCTTCTAAGCTGAATGACTACATTCACAAGGTATGTGGTTCATGGCCCCATTCCTCTCCCGAAATAGACGGCGTTTGAGCTTGGCCTGTTTCTGTCGATTTTTGCTTCGATATAGTTTGTCCTGGTGCATTTGTTTTTCGGCTGCTATGATGAGCGAATTTGTTTCTCTTTCTAAGTTTCCTCGGCAAATCGTCTACAACATCCTGTATCCGTCTTATAAATTCTGCGTATAGTTTCTTCTGTTTGCATTTTTCTTTCTTTGTTTGCTGTGCTACTCCTCCGATTGCAACTTTTTTGTTGTTGGATGTGCTGTTTCGAGCACCCTTTATAGTGTAATTACTGTTTGCTTGCAATTACTTTTGTTGTCCTGTTTTGGCCTTCTTGACACAGTAGTGCGCCTCATTTAAGAATAAAAGGAGAATGCCTCATTTAATAATAATAATAATAATAATAATAATAATAATAATAATAATGTTATTTTGTCAACCTCTATTCTTCGTCTATTTCATCCTGTCGTGGTTTATTGCAGTATATCCAGTTTCGTCCAGATCTATGCTACTTCATTGGGTGGAATATTGTCTTTATTATCTTCGTTCTTGGTTCACCTGGAGACCTGTCTGAGGCATATTGTGGACAAGACAGAGCTAACACTATATCTCTGTGGTGTTCCTATGCTCGAGAAAAAGGAACATGCTCCGTGTGCCGTACCTCCTTTTTTTGTGTTGTTCTCCAGGAAGCTCACCATGTAAGTTTCCTCCTCGCTGATTATGAGCTTGAGAATTGTGTCGATTGCCCTTGACATATCAATGCTCATAATTTAGAGTCAGACTTGGGTGATCAGTGTTCTTGCTGCCTACCATTTATGCGTGAATACAATCTCAGCTGTTCTCTCTCCTGGGTAGGAGTCGCTAGATAATCTTCCACACTGTCTCTAATTCAGTGTAGTGTTATAAGCGATAGGGTTTTCCTTGTGTCTAATATAGAACTGAACGTTAGTAGCTGACTGTTTCTTTCGGCTTTTGCTTTTTTTTTTGAAGGACCTGGAGATGCACTCTGTGTCTAATGACCCATGTTTCCTCAGTGTGTTATATCTACTGTGAATATATATCTGCTACTCTTCCAGCTAACTGTTTCGATTCGTATTTCAGCAGTTTCCCCGGAAATATATCTTCTCGCATGCTATGTTGCTGGGCTTCTTTGTGCAGATGGCCACATCCTGTGGTGTTATTTGCTCGTTAAGTGACCATGGCTCTAAAATACATGGTTATATAAAGGGATGATTTAGGTCACAGTCTTATTTTATTTTGTGTGCATTGCTGTTTTTGATTTTCAGATAAGCTTGTTTCTGTTTCTCTTACAGATTCTCTATTTCTTCAGTGTACGTTTTGCGATATTGTTTTGTATGTTTCTTAGTCCCCACCGAATCTTCTGACGCTCGGTGAATTGTGTTTTTTAGCCTTTCCCAAGCTTCTTGAGGTTGTAAATTCGTTAATTCCTCCGCTAATTCGGTTACTTGTTCAGCATTATTGTTTCATGTTGCTCTTTTGAAACGTATCGATTGTAAAGATTTTCACTTGGCTTTTTACCATGCAAAAGTGAATTCTGTTATAATCATCCTATGGTCCGACGTTGTTGTTGTTGTTGTTATGGTCTATAATTGTGACTTTTTCAATAGTTGTTTCAAAAGTCTGGGACAAATGATGGAATGTAATTGACAGTCATCATCATCATCATCATCATCAGCAGCAGCAGCAGCAGCAGAAGAATTTTAGCGTCTGTCGTTGGACATAAACCTTCCTCAGGGTTCGCCTATCATCGGTATCACGGAACAAATACTTACTGGACTTGTCAACTTCGTCACAACAGCTCATATTTTGCCAGTCACACTTTTGCATACGATCCGATGATGTGAAAAAAAATCTCATAGAAAATCCAGAAAATCTCCAGCAACTGACATCAAGCGAGAAAAGATTGAAGCAACCAAGTTGAAAAAGCAAAAAAAGAAGAGAAAAATACATGAAAGAAGAAAGAGAAAACAAAAGAAGATAAACATCAACAGGCATCAAAAGCATCCTTGAAAAAGGTTGAAGAAGTTCACAAAATCATTCTTTGAGTTTTTTCTTCGACATGACCAGTTTATGATGTGGATTACCAGGTTTCCAAAGCTGCTCTTGATAATATACAGACCATTGCTTTCAAAAAAGTCGATGGGGTGGTTCCCATTTTCATTTCAATGCCCCCTCGGAAATTTTCCTGTGCATTCTTCCAAATAATTTTCCATAACAATAATAATGATATTATTAATCCGAGATAGTATCTGGTTTTCATCACTAATACTTTTTAAAAATATTTGTTTAACAATTTGCACTCACTCTGTTTGTATAGTAATAACCAATTTGTTATTGAGATTAACATTGAATCCAGGTTTATCGTTAATGTCTTATATTTTCATCATCGCGTCATTGTTTCACGTACAGTTCAGTTTTATTCCCTTCCTTGTCTTTAAACTGCATTTGTGACTTCATCCATACCGTGAAATAATGAGTTTTAACATGGAAGAAGGACTTCTTTCTTCCTCACTATTTGAAAATGTTCATTGTTTTCAGCATATATTCCCTGGCCAAAGGCCATGGAATTATGACGTGCATTCAATGCTTCCATTCAACTACTTTTGGCACTGACACGTCACTAGTTAAAGTCACGTCACTTGATATGTTATAATACGCTTGTCATTTACTGCATTCATCCGTTTTGTCTTGGTAAACAAAATCCGTTTTCCTCTTTTCTCAATAATTAGTTATATCCGATGGAGGTTACATTCATGGGGGAAACTTGAGTAAATGAGGATATTACGGAGATGTCTAGTTGTCCTTGTACAAAACATTACGATATCAGGATATATGTGAGGATGGGTAACTATTATAAGATACTGCGAAGAAGAAGAAAGAAGAAAAAGACGGAGAAGAGAAAGGAGGGCAACAAATACAAGAACGTCAAAGGAAAAGAGGAACAACGGAGACGAAGAAGATGAATCCAAGAAAAAAGACCCCAAAACTTATGATTCCAAAGAAAATCATGAATCATTACCATCCATATATGTTCATTTTTACCTCGCAAAATTAAACATTTTGTGTTTAAATTGAATTACTATGACAAAGATTCTACCAGTATGGCTTGAACCGTGAATTAATGACAGAAAAGAGCGTAACTCGTTTGTCACCCCAGAAAAAAACTATCACACCAATAACAGCTTTTGGCAGCATGACGTATTGTGGGTGATCAATTAAAAAGTGGGGGAAAGGATGATCGATGGATAACTTATCACCCACGTCTTTCGGGCTGTTGTTACTGAAAAGACTAAATAAATTTAAAAAAAAAATTGGAAAAAGAGGGTCGAAAAGCAAATAAAACATGTTCTGTACTCATTGAGAATGAGTGTGAGCAAAATTCTTTCCCTGAACAGTAACAGCTGAGTGAAAATCCTTGTGGGTACTGATGATCAACCGTAATGACGATGATGAAGGCTTGTGGAGTAGTAGGAGGATTAGAAAGTAGGAAAGGGAGAATAATAAGAGGGATTTAAAAGGAAAATACAATTAAAGACGGGAGCAAGGAAGAAACGGCTAAAATAAATAATTAACTTCCACTGAAAGAAAAATAACGATCAAACGCACGAATCAATTGAAAAATAGAGAACAAACTAAAGTAGAAGATTATATACTGATCTGATTGTCGAAGCCTTTAATCGAGATGAAACCATGACAAATGGGTTTGCGAGGTTTCCTCGAAACCTGGCAACATGTCGTCGATGTTCGGTGGCAGGTTAATATCATCACCTGTCAATGGAAGAGGAGGAAGCGTCGGAAGGGGAATAAAGGGTTTGCTGCGATTGTATCTAGCTGGGAAGAAGGGGGGTCTAACATGAAGGTCATCTAGTGATTAATCTTCGTTTAAGCAGTTGAGAGGCTGGCGTTACAGCGATCGCGTGCAACATTTCGAACAACTTGTAGGAGAAGAACAATTCAGCAGAATCGATTAATTCTCCCTATCTCTCTCCCCCTCTCTCTCTTTATATAAATATATATATATATATATATATATATATATATATATATATATATATATATATATATATATATATATATTCCTGCTTACTCTAATACACATATATGTTTAAATGCATGCGAAAGATTGGTGGCGATAAACACACACACACACACATAGATATATATACATATATATATATATATATATATATATATATATATATATATATATAGAGAGAGAGAGAGAGAGAGAGAGAGAGAGATGGAAATATGGAAAGAGGAGGAGACACGGAGAGGTACCGAAGAAACATGAATCCAAACGTAGCATGTGAACTTGACGTAGTCGCATTCTGTGATGCTAGGCGTCATGAGTCAACAATATTCTGAACGAGTCTTCTACGTGGTCCCAGATTGAATGATTCGTTTTTTGCGGCCACCTCTGGCAGGCACATTTGGATATTTGATAAAAACAGAACAGAAACCATACCTAGTGTTTTGTTTGCTTTTAGGGAGAATCTGTGGTTGAAACTCGTAATCTTCGATCGGTCTATAAAGGGAGATCAAAAGAATCTTGAAAAAGTCCACAAGGCAATCAATGAAGATTGCCGTCGGACAATTGATGAGATATTTGAGGTGGCTGTTTTGTCTTATACTTGGTTTACCTGTGTTGATGTTCCTTGGACGCTACCAAATAATTGTGCTTGATTGTCGGTTGATTTATCAAACACTGTATCCCTGATATGCAATCAGGTGGCAGATATTTGGTCATGCTGGCACTCCGTTGGAAACCTTTTTGACGTAGCAAAGTTTTGCATACTTGACTCTTCACCGACTATTGTTTCATAGAATACCTGTTTGTACCATTAAATGGTTAAGAGACAAAACAAAACTGAACTTCCCGAAAGAAAATTTATTGCACATTGTAAATTAACAGCTTTGGGAGAACAGGATGATTGAACACATATTGTATTATGAAATGAATTAATTAATATATGCGTCTATAACTTATAGGAACGATAAAATATTTTTTGACAGAAAATTGACAACGGATGGGAAAGAAAAACTTTCATATGAAACTTCACTTGAAAACTTATCAGTGTGTGCCAGTAATAAAAGTAAAAAGGAAAGCACTTTGAATCATTGCAATATTCTACTGAATAATTCATATGAATTTGTTCGTTTCTTTTGACTGAAATTTGGACTTTCTTTTTAGCAAAGCCAAGAAAAACTGGAGAACGTTTTTTTTTCAATTCTAATTACGTTTTTAACAAAGGGTGTCGTTCTCTGCTGGATTATTTCTTCGGTCATTCTTAAAAAATCATTTTATTAAATGTGTGTTTCATCAGCATATTGGTATCCTTCATATGTTGCTATTTAACAAGTAAAATGGAATTATATTTAGACGGTTTTTTCATTTTTTCAATCTTTGCATAACACAAAAAGTACTTGGACGAAACAACAGTCGGTAGACAGCCGTCATTTCACCAAAAATGTTTTCAACGAGGCATTTGTGTGACCGAACTGGTGTCTGCTGATTGTGTTCAGCGATAAGGTGTTCGACTAAACGATCAGACAAGTGGTTCAGAGATGGTGTGAAGGACGAATCCAGACTGGCACCTAGCTCTCTTCTTGATCAATGGACCAACTAACCAGCGATATACATATGCAAGTTTATTTGCATAATATTATGTTATCAGACGATAGGAATAACTAGACTTATTCACAACCAAGATTTCAAAAAATCGTCAGACTGCATAGGAAACATGAAGGTAAAAATGAAAAAGGAGAAGACATCTTGGCCGTGAACAACAAATATGATTCTTTTTTTAGTACGATTCCTTCTTATCACATTTGAGAGCCGAAAAAGAATATGTTTACAATACAAAGAAAAAATTACGAAGAATTGTACGTAAAACAATGACATAAAGATATGTCATTGCCGTCTTAAATACTGGTCAGAAAAGTCAGTCACCATATAAACAAAATCAAATATGCGACAATGGTAAATTGCAGGTTGTGGACGACGGACGGCGATTTGTAATTTCCTGTTTTTTCCCCAGACTCTTTATTGAAATAATTGTTGGGCGAATGTGATTGGCGTCAGACTGAGGAATGTGGTGGCTATCATGGATAAATCTTTCAATGCCAAGTCGACAAACAAAGTCTGATCGATCGAAAATCAGCAAGTCAGATGTGAATATCTGCTGTGAACCAGAAGTCGTACATCTTTTCAAGCTGTTTGAACTGCCTTGATCTTTCCGGGTGGAGGTGAATCCAGGCGAATACATTAATATAAGAGAATACAGAAGGAGCTAGCGGTGAATGCAGTTGTTGTTAGGTTGTTAGGGGTAAATGTTAACGGGGATACCTGTATGGTTTCGAATTTTTGTTTGGTCTGGCTCGGTAAGCAGTGGTAAAGAGAGCGTGATAGATGAGATAAGGGATGGGTTGACTGAGGTGGAGATTTGCTTTCAGTATTCTGCGGAGTTACCGTCAAAAAAAATATTGATTTTCTCTTCCTGTTAGAATATTGGAAATGAAAGATCATGTGAACATTTTCTCTTTCTGACCTTCATAGAAGCAATCGAATCCCTGAACATATATTGTGTAAGTACACGTCCTGCACATTTACGTTCCTAAGTAGCAATTAATTGCACTTAGATATATGATTCAATCCCCCATGCATCTGAATACATTTTTAATCTATATACACCTACATTACAATATATACTTATGCATGTATATATAATAGAATTGAAACTAGAATTTAGCACCGGCCAATACATAAAATGATGTAAAGCCAAATGCAGTGGAAAGAGTAGTGTACTCTTTAGCACGTAAGACATATCTTTTTCCGGGAATATCGTAAAAAAGCGTCAGACCTTCTTTGTGGAAAGTTCCATCCTAAAAAGTCCCCAACATAGCTAGGGAGTCATTGATACTATGTCAAAAAGAACACAGATACAGGAAACAACATCAAGTGGAGGCCTGGCAGTGGTGAAGTCAACAAGAAGCGGAATTTTTATTTCATAAACATCCAAAGACCTTAAGAAAGTCAGTGCCAGAGATCTGGGCCTCACATGATACACTAAGACTCCAAGGCACATCTTCACGATGACAGGTGAAAGAAATTGCTCAGACCCCCCCCCCCCCGAATCATCGCTCTAATCTTGGAATGTTCTCCAACGAGAAAATCTTCACAATGAACGCTGAGATGACTGGTACCAGGGGTCAGTTAGTTAGGCATTGTCAGGAACTAACATCCAGACAGAGTCATGGTCTTTGATGCCGTGGCCTCCAACGGGAAAAGGATGCTCCCATTATTTTACAAGCTTGGGGAAAAGTGAGTGCTGATGCTAACTACTAAGTCCTGAGGTACCCTGTTTTGCCATTGCACAAGGCCAACTATTTAGATTACCACTATGTTGAGACCCGGGCCGATCCTCTTTTTTTCCACACAGAAAAAAAAAATGCGGAAAAGTTCTGCAAAGCTTATTTTGCTGATTTCTGGCCCTCCTCCAGCAAAGTTAGACCAAGTCAGGTGGGATGTTCGAAGTAGACAACCAATGAGTCCCTCTCTCCACAAATCGAAAACTCAAGGCTGCTATCAAAGAAGAGTAGGCCAAGATGTCCTAGAACGTTGTGGTCAAGAGTTATGAAGCTTTCCGGTGCAGTGTTGTGACTGTAATTGAAAAAAAAGGAGGTCACGCGAAATAAATTATTCAGTTTTAAATTTTTCAGTTTTGATAATACACTTTTGTATCAATATGCAAATCAATGTATAATAAACGAGTTGTGAATGTTGCAGCAATTTCATATGTTTTTCCTACCATATATATATATATATATATATATATATATATATATATATATATATATATATATATATATATATATATATATATATATATATATATAATGCTAAAATACTCAACAGATAAACAATACAGAAAGGAATAGATATTTTCGTTCTACTTAATTGTAAATATTCTCATTTTCAGTATATTCTATTATTTCTACCACGTGTAACGCCCACAAATATGCGTGCACATGCACAAACATAACAAATAGAGTTGAAATAAACTTACACCTATGGGTAAAAAGCAGGGAACAACAAATAGATTCATGAACATTGATCTCCCTAATTACGATGCATTCACATTTAAATATATCTAAATTAGTTTGACTCACACGGATGTGTGTGAAGGCCGTGTGTCCACAAATAGACAGAAAATCATTCACAAACCTCGTAAAAAACAGACATAAAGATACAGATTACCACATACATATATAGATACATGGAAACATATAGTTCTGGACCATGTCTTCGCATATATGTAGCTCTCATCCTCTCCCCATCTCTCTGTCTCTTAAACACACTCACATGAAACGATAGATAAATATCTGTGGGGGTAAGGTATATATATATATATATATATATATATATATAGAGAGAGAGAGAGAGAGAGCAAGAGAGAGAGAGAGAGAGAGAGAGAGAGAGAGAGGGAGAGAGAGATAGATAGATAGATAGTTATGTATAGAAATACATATACTTGCAAATTGTAAAGATTATGATTAATCCGACAATACGAGGAATGGATGATGATATTGAAAGTTGAAATTCTAGACTATATTCACAGACACACACACAGACACACACACACAGACACACAGACACACACACACACACACACACACACACACACACACATATATATATACATACATATGCTAATCTCAGTCAGTGGGCACCTGATTAAGAAAACATTTATGAGTAAGTATACGTATGATTATGTATGATGCTGATCATTATGATAAAACTAATAAAAGCAACATATATTCACAGATACTTTGGCGCCCATTTTTCTACATTACATCTTATGCACGAACGTATGCACACACACACACACTCACACAGGCATATATATATATATTTTTGTACCATCAGTATGTCCATCAAAAAGAATACACAAACATACATATATATGTGTGTGTGTGTATGTATTTGTGTATGTGTATGTGTGTACAAATGTATGTGTATGATCAATAGTCAATTGAAGCGGTGAATTTTGCTAAGATGTTGGGATGCCAGTCTATGGTAATTGATAGATAGGCAGAGGTTGGTTCGATATTCACCTCTCCGTTCGATAAATGTCCAGGATTCAATAATAAGTGACCTGGAGAAAGGGAAATAAGGCATCCTATGAGAGATTATTAATGGAAACCAACAACCCCCACTCATGATAAAGTTGCTCAAGAAATATGCCATTCATCTTCCATTCCCTATTAATTTATTTAAACATCCTGAAAACGTATACATATCAATCAAACAAACACACATGCACACATATATATAGCAATGTAAAAAAAAAATAAACACAAAAAAAAACAAATATACATACGGAGAGACTTTTGATAAAGGAAGTTCTTCTGATTGAAGCAAAACAACGTAATACAATAAAATATCTTTCGACTCCGGCAAGATGTTATTGAGTGCATGTAACGTTGTCGTTCGCTAATGACATCGTCAGCGCGTTGCATTACTTTCAGTTACACATTTAAACAGATTTATTTGTGATTGCAATAAGAAAGTTATTATATTAGTGAGAAAATATTTCACTGAATAAAAAATGACTAACTAATTATAATTTTTCATCAATACAATATTCGGTGAGGAGGGTACAAATTCGGCTTAATGCATTCCAAGCAGTGCCCACATATATCTTTTCATATAGAGTATATTCATTTTTGTTTATCAAATTTTTGAATTAATTCATTGATGAAAACTTATTTAAGATGAATAGATAAATCATATAAAACGAAAAGAAAGAAAATGAATAATATTAATAATCCTCAAATTTCTTTTTTATTTATTTAGAATTGAACTACAATTATTTTTAGAACAGCCTTAACACGTGAGATTTATTTTGCCCAATTTTATTATTAACTTACTAATATATGTATTTATGAAGCATTTATTGAGGATTTTCTTGAAACTATATATACTTGAATTTATTAAATCTGTTTTCGGAAAAAACGTTAATGAAATTATTCCAAAAGAGTGAAAAGTGACAGCACGATATATGATGATGATAATGAAGCAAGGATTCGCTACACAAACATGTTAATGTCTCAAACATACGATGAACTCCTAACCAGCAACGTCACACAAAACTTTAAAAAAATATCAAGAGGAACAAATATGAAGCAACTAGAAATCAAGGGAGCAAAAAGATGTTATCGACAAATTAAAACTTCCGTAAAAGAGTAGGGACAACTACAAAAAATTAGATACTCAACAAGACTTCATGAAAAAACCCAACCCTAGACTAATTAACGCCACCGAATCCCAAATAGGAAAGAAATTGGTAGGAAGATCTAAAGAAGCATTAACTTCTGCATTAAACAACGACTGCATCTAAACCAGGCCACTACCTGTTTTAGCAACATTAAGCCAAATGATACTGCTGCTTTTGTCCAATCCGATATTTCGGACTTCGACCCTTGTATATTAGAAGGAATCTTCAAGAAAGCCACGAAATTTCCATACTAACATCAATAATAAAGATTAAGAAATAATCAAATACTGTAGACGAACGGCACTGTTCAACAATCAAGAATAATGGACGAAAAAGAAAAAAACAACGTCTGCAGTTTTGATGTTTCTATGGATTGTCTCGATTCAGCTGAGCTCACTAGAAAACTATACCTTAAAAATATAGAACTCTGTCACAATGACTGTCAACTAATCATAGAACAGTAACGTGCAAAAATACGAAAAAAAGAAGAAAATTAAGACCGAACTTTATAGCTGAAATTAAGATTTTTAATTCAATTCAACAATATTAGAAATAAATATACTAAAGCGTCAAAGAATATTGGTTTTAATGAAACTAGCTTTCAATGCAATGAAAGGTAAAATCCAATAGAGTAAAATATTGCAACAACAAAAAAGTGGAAAATCTTCTGGTTTTCACCGCCATTCAACATACAAGTGAAAAACAATTTGGGAAAAATATTCATCCAATAGATCGAAAAACATTTCTTCCTGAACAACCCACAAAGTAAAATACCTCACAAAAACAAAGTGAAAATCAGCTATAATTGTACAGATGATTTGAACAACATAGCAATAAAGTAATCAGAGATGAAACTTATGGAGGGAGCATAAATGGACCGGATGGCAATCGTACAAAGAAAAATGGATGCCCTTGGCAAAAGAAACCAAATATTGCATACCAAGCTGAAATCTCAATCAAAGAGAAACCCTTAAAAAGTGAAAGATTATATTAGAATATAGGAAAAACTTTTTAGACAAAGATTAGCCAACCATATATAATCATTTACAAACGAAAAATATAAAAACAGAGCATCACTGTCGACATATCACTGGAAACTAACTGATAGCAAACTCAAACTCACAGTAAAATGGTATCATACCAAACACATGTGTGCCAGAATATTGAAAATCCATGTTACCTATGCCTAAATGGGGAATTCAAAATCCACACTTTTGCCAATAGAACAAGAGAAAATAAATTATTAAACAGAAATAATGAAGTAGTGTTAAAATGCCTACATTGCTTAAAATTCCTATCAACAAACATAACTTAATACTCCACATATAGATATACTGAAAATTAACCACCATGAATATCTTATTCCACTCATTATAACAATAAACATTATCATCTATTATCTAATACTTCCAGCCACTTTGAACAACAACCCAATGATCATAATTAACTTAGACGTGTAAAAAAGACCAAATCCAGAATAATTAAACTAACAACAAAGGTCATATGAAAGTGGGCCCTAACACTGGGAAACACATTTGAGCGAGAATAAAATACTTTCAAAGAGTATATATACCAAAGAGACCTGACAGTTTAACAACATACTGATGACAAAAATGCCTAAACCATATCATTTTTAGCTACCAACGAGCATGGTATCCCCACTGAATAGGACAGAAAAGTAACAAGCCATGACCAACCACGAAACAAAATAAGGGAAAAAGAATATATATATATATATATATATATATATATATATATATATATATATATATATATATATATATATATATATATATATAATAGGAAGATTCTGCAACCTAGGATCCTCCGCAAAAATGTCTTAAATAGGAATCTAAAATAAAGCAAATCATTTGCTTGAAGGAGCCAAATCAGGGCAGAGACATAAACTTGTTTGTGTAACAAATCTTTACTTCATCATATTCTGAGCTCTGCTTTAATCAACTTAATGTTCAATGTTCATTATATCGAGCACTTTATGAAATAAACCCATCACACATCAGAAATTGATTAAAGTATTGTCTTTCCTGGCGGAATTTTACAAAAGACCCGGTTCATAATACTGAAAAGAATACTTCACTGACGATTACTAAAGTGGTTCTGGAAGACACATGGCATCAATAATGACTGCCCCATTTTCCCAAACGAGGCTCACTGAAAAAGGTTACGATTTTATATCCATTGGTCTTAACCCTTTTTCAATCTTCATCTCAACTTATCAGAATAAGTTATGTCTGGGCCATTTTTGCATATATTCCGAATTACTTTCACATAGTTCTCACGTATACCTTGTTCTCGTATTGAGTACGTTATATTGAGTCAAAAGATTCTTCAAGTTTACGTAAATCAAACAAAATGGTTAGCAGTGATTCGTGATGTTTCCAGTCAGTTGTTCTCATGTGTATAGGTAGTCTATTGTCGAATAGCCGATCGAAAGCCTTCCGTTTCATCTCATGTGCTGAATGATATTTGTTTGTATATATTTGTTAGTGTTCATAAGTAAACTTATGGGCAGCATATGCCAAAATCTCTATTGCGCCTTTGCTCGAGATCTCATTTTCTTAGATGTTTCTAGGTGCATTTTTCTTGAAAGCATTGTTGGGTATTTGAACCACATGGAATTTGCCGATGGTGTTGCTGTGGACTATAAAACTCGTTGACTGATCTAAATAGGGAAATTTTATAAATTGGTTTAGAGATTAACATAACGAAGATAAAAGTGGTGCTCAAAGATTAAGTCTATGAAACTACTAGAAGAATGAGAGGCAAAGCCCTAGAAAAGGTTGACAAATACATTTATTCAAGAATGATAATTAATTTAGGAAAAGACTATAGAAGCGAAATAAATTAACACATAACTATCGGCTGAAAATTATTTGATATGAATTGACACATATTTGAGTGCACCTTGCCAATGTGCTTAAAAGGTCAAGTATATAACAAATGTATAATGCCAGCTATTACTTATGGATTCGGACCATGGGGATTAACAAAACGCGTGAACAAATAAGGATGGAATAGAGGGTCTAAGAAAGAGCAATGCTTAGGAGAACTTGAACAGATACAAGAAGATCCACACAGATTAAATGGAAGACCAGAGTGAATAATATTATAAAGATAACAAAGCAACAAAAAAGCCAATATGTCAGACACTTAGAGAAAAAGTTGACAATATATGATGCAGCAGATTAGGGCCCATTGGGCGGTAAATGCAATAAAAACCGGACACAAAATTGAGGAATGACATGGAAATCATTGAAAATCTCTGAAAAATTAAGCTTAGCATAGTAATTTTAGACGTCGATACATGTATGGGTTCACACCTGATATATATATATATATATATATATATATATATATATATATACATACATATATATATATATATATATATATATATATATATATATATATATATATATATATATATATATATATATATATATATATGTGTGTGTGTGTGTGTGTGTGTGTGTGCGTTATTATGTGTATAGAAAGTGAATAAGATTCTACAAGTTTCAGTAATACATTGCCCCACGCGATAGCATAGATTTTCCAGCAAGATTATGCACCTGCCAAATATTGTCATGATTTCAGTACATGGTCATTTTCATTCTCATCCTCTTTCCCTTTGTGAAGTTTCGAATAATAACTATTTTCATTTTCTTGCATTTCGAACTCGATGATTTTATCAAGTATTCGAGTCGCTTGCATATGATCTGCTCTTTCAAAGAAAAGCTTCAAATATTCCTCAATCAATCATATACATGTTCCCTCAATCATAACACGTTCTCACTACATGGAAACTTGGCTGCACAATGGTCAGAATCTGTTTCTTAATCAAAACCTAAAATTCAAATAAAATATGATTCATGTCAACCTGAATTTGGCTTTAAGAGTGAGTGTTTATTTGTCATCAGTTTTTATGTACGTCACTGTTATTTGTGCGAGACGTTACTTGTTTTTCTTCTGGTCATTATCCGTCATTGTTATATACGGAAATAAAGTCAAAGCTGGATAGAACGAGATTGACAAAAGGAAGGAAAAAATAGCCCACCCAACCTAATGATTAATCCACCATTAGCAATGAAAGCAAGCATGAAAGGGAAGGACTACTCATCCTAATGCCACTGACTTTGAAAAAACCGGGGGAAAAAAAAAAAGCAAAAGATAGTCCCTGTGGAATTCAATCAAAAAATCCACTGATGTCTAAGAGAACACTCAAAGTCTGTGCATCACGGAAACACAACTAAGAAATACCATTTATTTGTAATTATAAATAATACGGTTGGGTGAATACCTCAAAGTCTAGGACGAATACCTTCGTCAAGGACGAATATCCACTGCCATTTTAAAAGTTTCTACATTTTCAATGGTTTCTCTATAATATTAACTGATTTCATGACATCTTTAGCAGCAAGATTATTTTCACTAAAAATAAAAATAAATGAAGTATGTATACTTGTTTTGAAATAGTATTTTTCCTAACAGAAATTTAACGTTTACAAAAAAAAAAAAAAAAGAAAAAAAACGAAAACATCGGGAACTCAGACACGTGATTTGACACGACATGACACCACGGAATCGCTCTTTTATTTTCGCCCTCTCTGTAATGTATGTCTGGAATTTTAGATTGGACTAATTGCGATAATAGAGTAAACTCAGAGAGTTTGACAATATAATTCTTTCATTAGAAATGCCTAATATCTATTAATATATTTGCTACCACAAATAATTTTATCTTTGAATTCCTATGCCCAAGACGCTTGAGTGACAAAACCTATTAAATGGAACTTCAGATAAAAAATTGCATAATTAGTTGGTGTTGGTATTGGTGTCAGGTCATTAATTTCCGTCATGCCTTTGAAGTAGTAATCGAAGTCGAGGAGCAACGGTAATTCTCTTTTATATCAATCATAGTTTTTTTTTTTATCAAATGTTTTCCCTCGCCTGCTTTACGTGATCATATATCTAAATACAAATTGAATGTTTAGGATGTATCTCAATTTGAAAGTTCGCAAAACATGGTCGTGTCTCAGGAGTTCATAATGACATTTTCTCCCGTAAATATTCAAATGACTGATTTATCTACCAATGTTCATGTTTTTCAGCTTTGATGCCGTTGTAGCTCTATGTCTGGTAATCTTGAATTCAATATGAATGCATTTTGCAGTTCAATAGTATACTTTTTAAACAGGACAACAACGTGTTTCTATCGTAACTGACGACAAAATATTCGATCTTGAAAGATAATTAGCCTTAATCGTAATAGCTGTCTAATATCTTTATGGCAGTATTCTCAGCAAGCATTGATAAGTACTGGTTGAATTCCTCGAAATTTTGATCTTGCAATCACTAAAGACCATGATGTCATTTTTAATGGGATGCGGATAAAGATTGGGAGCAGTTCATTCAGCAAAGGTCGTGGAGCCTTTCATTATTCAGATAAGACCGTTCTACTTTGTATGAAAGCTAGTTTCATTTGTTCCCCCCATACATCAGGGTTTGAATCAATCTTTTATATTCGGTTTTCAAACATAACAGTCATTTGAAATATGAAATTTAAAAAAAACTAAATTAACTGAAGATAGTCAGGAAAAATGAAGCTAAAAATTGTTTTAATGATTGATAATGAATTGTGTGTGGTCACGTAATACGACCATAAATTTGCCTTCTCACCCAACTCTACCTTGCATCATTGTGAATCATATTGGCCAGCTTCAGTCTGTTTGCTTAATGAAACCATCAAAAGTACTTAAATGACCAATATTAACACTTTAAAATCAGAAAAACAAATTGAAAGGCCAACGTGATTTATGTTGTCAATAATCAGTGGACAGGCTTGAAAAAAATGTGGGTATACAATGAATGTTAAGAAAACACATTTAGTACATTCATTCAAACACACAAACGCACACATGCATGCACAAATACACGGATGCATAGCCGTATATTTATCTATGTGTTTGTGTGTATGTTTATGCAAATATATTAAAAAAGAAAAGATAATCAAGCGTAATGCACACAAATATTTTCATAAGAATATTGAATGGGGAAGTAATTCAATAAAGGTTTTGGACAGTTCATATGAAATCATTTCAGTGATTTGAATGAGTGTAAATATGTGCGTTGTGAATTCATATACATAGAAAAAATGCACAAACATATTGGACGTTAAACATTTGTTGGTTTAATCGATTTCTATAAAACTGTGTATATTTGCAATTATCGATTTATTGATTCCAGATCACCCATATATATATATATATATATATATATATATATATATATACGTGTGTATGTATGTGTGTCGTGACTAAGAAATGAAGACATGATAAATGGCTCTCTTATCCAGACTACTGCACGATTTGGCTAAATGTTCGGAAACACAGTCATTAAGAAGAGAGATCATTCAGTAATGGAATCATCCTGATTTCAAACTGGGTTTATTCGACGAATATTTTATGTATTTACACACAATGATATTTTACTACTTTAATAGAGATAGATATATTGATGAAGTTTGGGATAGATCAAGGAATTTACTTTTATAAGCCAATTTTTATTCTGGACTACAAATACATCGGCTATTTGGAGAGGACTAAAATCAATCACACCTCATATGGCATAGACAACTGTAATTGATTACAAATACTTTTATCAGAAGTTCAACAAGGGGAAACCTAGTAATAAATGTTAATATCTCCATAAACATCCCGACAGGTCTGACTGGATACCATTAGACGTATCTAATTGATATCAACATAATGGTCTTTAAGTATTATCTTATAATTAGTAAGTGTAACTAGATGAAAATTGCATTGGCGATGTTCTATTGAGAAAGAAGAATTTTTATTCATGTATGATCATTACCATGTCTTGTAAATTATGATACCCGGATGTAACACCAATTGTATATGTAAGCGACCTATTCACCTCCTTTAACCCTCTGGTAAGAGCATCCATACACAAACATGCACACATATACACTCACACACAAACGTGCACATGTACATACCTGCACATATAAATAGCTATAATGTGATATATATATATATATATATATATATATATATATATATATATATATATATATATATATATATATATATTAAATTGAAGATATCTCTGTAAAACATGTATGAACTTCTTACTGAACAAGAAAAGAACATCAACGAGCTAAACAATATCACGATCCCTTTGAAAGAAACCACCAATATATCTGATTTAAAACTGAGTAATCATAAGAGAGGGAACCCGAAGATCTAAACCACTACGGGTCATTTGGCCAACTCAACTGCATCTCCAAACTTTTCGATAAGGTGATCACCAACCGAATCACCAAAATACTTGATGTAAACCAACCACGAGAGCAGGATGGATTCAGACAAAGCTGCTCAACCATTGACCATCTCTAATCAGTAAATCAACTAAAAGAGAAAGCAGAAAAATCCCACTAGCTGCAGCATTCATCAACTTACCGACAATGCTAATTACTAAGTTATATATGGAGAAGGAGTAATTGATACCAGCTCACCCTAACCCCTCATAGCATGCCTTGAGATGATCTCCCGAAACCTATCCTTGGAAAATGAAAGAATAACTTCAGATTTTCTGAAGGTATTGTTCCATTTTTGCAAAAAAAAAAAAAAAAAATCACAATCTCCCAGTACTGCTTTTCTACAACAAGCATGTTTAGAACAAAGACTCCAAAATCAAAAGCAAACACGTAGACCTGTAAACCACTACATCTGCCTAAGACAACGAATCCCCAAGAAAAACCTCGAAAAAAAGGAATCAACATCCTTTAAGAACAAAACAATCCAATTAGTCCTTAAAAAGAGGGTCTACAACCGATTACTTTCCTGGATGTTACCTATGAATCTGAGAACCGGAACTTAGCCAAAAGATTGACATTCAAACTGAGAGCCATGCAAGATGCACAGAAGAGAACCATGCTTGATATCATATATAGAGATCCTACGGCGGCACAGTGTATCCCCCATCCCCACCAAAAAAAGATAGGTGTAAGAGATATCATAGGATCCATTAGAAAATTCAAATTACAATGGCCTGATCTTCAGCTATGGATGTCAGACAATCCACGGAGATCATATGCGAAACTGTGTCCGAAGGATATATAAGATGGTGTGATGAAGTAGACAAGTTTAGAAAGTTTTAGCTTCGCAGCAGCCATGATAGAGAGGTCTGATGAATTCTGGCGTGGGTCTATCTCAAATGAAGGACCCTTCAACGATGATGATGATGATGATGATGATGATGATGATTGGTAGATATATTAGTCAGTACATCTGGCATTATCGAATCTCAAGTTATACGGATCAGTGGTTCTAATCTAATTAAAATAAACGATAAATACAGATCATGAATTTTATCTAAACTTAAAAATCTGAATTTAGATATAAAATATCTAAATTGGCAATAAATCTAAGGGCAAAGCATTTCGTCTCTGGAGAGACAACGGTGTATGACAGCCAGTAATGAAATCCCGGTTTCTGTTGCGTGCGTCAGCTCAGTGATCCTAGCAAGTCTCGTCTGGTCGAGAGTATATGTACAAGTTTTATGACTACCCTCTTGGTAGGATGCAATTCCACCGAACGGATACATCGACCATAATCATAAGACTTAGGGTGTACTTAACAAGCAGCTGAGTGCACAGAAAAAAATTGTCTGGATGAAGGAGTTTTTCACACTATTTGCTTATACGGGGAATCGAACCCAGGACCTTCTACGTGTAAGGCTAACCATTACACGATTCGTGCACACTTACAAATCTCACCTTAGATATAAAATATCTCAATTGGCAACACTGAAGAGTATCAGCTGTTTCTAATTATAAACACGACAAATGTTTCCCTTGTTTGCGTGTATGAGTTTTATAGAATTCCCAAACACTAGGGGTTGCGAAGGATTAACATAGGATAGAGGGCGCTGCCTCTGGGGGCCGTCACAGGTAATTAAGGGTCAAAATGACTTTTTTTCACTCTAATGTGTAAGCTTCTCATTTAAAATTAATTTATTCTTAGCAAGAATAGGAAGTATAACACAAGTATCTATAGGCACGGAAAATGAGTAAGACATGGCAAATTTCAGCTCAATTGTGATCGTCATGGAGGGAAATCGAAAAGGCCTTTGTTCATCATTGGACTAACGCACTGTTCTGCAACCAGCAATATGTTTTATTATTGTAATTATGGAAACAAAAAATGAATAAATTTTCATTTGAATAACGAATAATTTATGTCATTGAAAACTAACGATTTCAACAGATAATGACTATTTATGGAGGAAGATCCTTCAGAATTTTTCTCTTTTCAATGAAATATTTAAAAAAATGCAATTTTTCCCGAGTTTAACTGTTTTCTGCAGATTTATATTTATCGTTAGTTTATATTTTTTGTTGTTTTTCCACGTATTTTAGATTCAATCGTGTCTCTGAATAATTCAATAAAAGTTTTCGGAAGGATAGAATTTATAAATTCAAAATTGGTTCACAGGAATCCTCAATAATACTTTATAAAGACATATTATAAGTAAATTATTGAATTTTGAAAAACTCCAATCTCTTGATTAAAAGACTGTCTTAAAAATTGTATTGTAATTCAATTGTAAACATAGAAATGAAAAATATAAAACATGATGGATTGGTAATATTATTTATATTTTCTCATTTTCATTCATTTTCAAATTTTTTTTGATTAAAAATTGAATGACTAATAAAAATTACAATGTATATAAAATGTATTGTCGAGTATCTATTGTGAGGCATAGAGCTTTGATTGAACCCTCTCCACTCAATCAGCGGATAAGGTTGAAAATATTGACAAAATCACTATCGACTCATACAAATAAAAAAACTCTAGAGCAAAACATAACCATAATTATTAATCAAACATGGAAACAGCGACCAACAACAATGCCTCCATTAATACAGATAAACTTAAAATCCCGCTGTTATCTATAGACAGCGACGATGCACATCTACACTTGAATGATCACAAAATACCTTTTTAAAAATAAAATGCAGACAAGACTCAAATAGTTGAAATTTCAAAAAAGTATTTTGGAAAATATCGAGAACAAAATTTCCGACAAACTAAAATAGAACCAATGAGAAAGTATTAAAGATCTAATCGACTGATCCGACAACATTGAGGGTAAGAACAATACTACTTTCATTTAATTAAAGATTGTTGAATTTTATCTCTCGATTCTGGCAAAACTTCCAATGGGGTTATTAAGTTTACAAAAATATACACTTAAATCACGGACCAGGACATTGATATAATTAAGCATTGTAGAAAGGCTAATTTAGTTCGTAATAACCAAACCTGGATTATAAAAGAATAGTAGCAATACTTTCGATGTGCCTATTGGCTCATTTGACTCGAAACAACTTTTAATCTGATTTAATTGGTCTGTATATATTACCTCTTGTCGATAGATTCTTTCCTAAGAAAGATGTACTGCTATATTGGGATGATGGACTAATGGTAGTTAAAGATAGTAATGGCCCAAAAGCCAACCGAATTAGCAGATGAAAATAGCATCAATACTAAAAAGTTCAGGCTTTTAAGAAGAGAATTTTTCTAACATGAAAATAGTTTTTCATTGATGTCACGTTAAACCTGCATTTTTATTCTTAAAAACCTTTCTATGAAGGGAAATCAACATCCATTTATATGAATAAATAATCGAGTTATCCAACGGCTATAACCGAACAGTTATATAAATCAACAGTAAAATCTCCAGAAACTTGTCCAACATTAGTGTGTTAATGAAGTCGAAGGTATCTATAATATTGCAATGAAAAACTCGAGTGTCAATCACTCTATTTCGCAAATAACGACAGAAGAAAGAAAAAAAAACGGGAAAAATGGTTTGATCTACCATTTTAAAATTGTGTGCAAAATGAAAATAAACGTCCTCTCTCAGTTTTGTCTCCCTAAAGAGGAGAAAATTTTAACTCCAGTCTTGATTACTAAAAATAAAAAAAATATTCCCCTCAATTATGACTTTTAAAAGTGAAAAAAGTTCCCCTTCGATTTTGCCCTCCCTCTACCAATTGAAGAAAAAAAACTTCATCTGAAAGTGTAAACATTGTTTTCGAATGATTTATCAATGAAATTAACTGTAGTAACATTGTGTTTTGTACAACGATACATCGGCATATAGTCCTATCAAACTAGTACTATTCAAGATAGTACTGTGCAACAAATAAACAGTGCATTATGAGGTATGTTAAAGATGAATAAGCTTCTTCGCAAATTAGGAACACAAGATCACGCCATATCTTGATTCGTAAAAAACGTAAATGTTCCTACATCCTGTCATTGAAAATTATCTCAGTATCAATTGTCAAAACTTATTTGCTTATGATATTTAATTCCAGGCCTTGTTAGTCGACTTGTTGG
Organism: Thysanoteuthis rhombus; assembly: GCA_963457665.1. Taxonomy (NCBI): domain Eukaryota; kingdom Metazoa; phylum Mollusca; class Cephalopoda; order Oegopsida; family Thysanoteuthidae; genus Thysanoteuthis; species Thysanoteuthis major. The sequence continues at coordinate 37,094,921 of OY735200.1, read as the reverse complement.
AGATGCTTTGTGAACCATTAAAATTATGCTTAAATGAACACATATCTGTGACCATCTGAAAAAACGTGTTGACAATGCAAGTGGCGTCTATAATGATTTCGTCGTAGACTAGAGAGAGAGAGAGAGAGAGAGAGAGAGAGAGAGAGAGAGAGAGAGAGAGAGAGAGAGAGAGAGAACCATCATTCATGATTGCAAGTATACGTGATATTTTGAGTGAAAAGAAAAAGAATTGAAACTTTTCAAATAACGCTCCGCAAGAAGGTTATTCTTTTCATTCACAATAACAAGTGTGTTTGCTTGAGAAATAATATGCGCGTTTTTTTTCAATAAGAACAACCAAATTCTGAGATCATTTTTTCAATTGGAAAGACAATACAATTATACATATTTGCAATCATTTTTCGCCCAAACAACGTGTGTCAAAATAAATCAATAAAAATACTTTTTAAGGCAGGTTCTCAAAATATCTTCGGAAACAACGCACTGCAAAAATAACAGCTGTTCAATCCTTTTCTTCATATTTGCCATTTAGCGGAGAAGAGTTTTCCTACGCCACTTGATATTATTTGCATTTTCAGTCCAATTAACGCAACAAATCTCTTGACTTTTCTGTGTCGATCATTACAAAATACTTATATTTTATAGCTAAATAGCATCAATGCGACCTTAAAATAATCCAGCTCATGTCTCTCTTATCATGACAATTTTTTTTACTCAGCCTCGAAATTTTCGATCTTCTATTGTAAGAGTGCTGCCCTAGTGATACTTTTTACTTTCGTTTATTTTGGCCCATTTGTCCATCGCTATACTACATACTGATATTTACTCATCATTTTGTTTATCATTTGACTGGGACAGTGGTATTTTTCAGTTGTTTTGAACAATTGCTCTATTGTTGTCTGGCCAAAACTCAGTAAGTACATTTAATCTATACCGTTTTCGCAGAATCATAACACGGTGTGTATATCTTAGCCCTGCTTCCGCACGGCAGCGGCGGCGGCATCGAATAGATAGTTTGTATTTACCTGTGTTTTTTTTCATCTTTTATCAGGATCAAAAGCTCTATTTATCCCTTCCACAGGAACTAAGTGGAAATCCGAACCATAGGATATATATATATTTATATATATATATATATATATATATATATATATATATATATATATATATATATATGTACAAAAAATCGTAAATGTGTTTACACACAGATGCATACACACAAACATGTTTATAATGTATTTCTTCATGCGTAATTTTACAATTATGAACCATAAATTAATAAACAATAATCAACTGAAAGTTTTCCAATTAAGAACCATCGTTTATGTATTGGGGATGGAACCAAATGCCGAGTGAACCCAAATGGAATTAATAAGATAAGATGAAGCATGAAAATTAAATGAACGGGAGGAATTTAATATTGATGCAGTGACTGGTTGCAGATCAACGGATAGATAGCTTAATATCTGGTGACTAGGATAGGCTGTTATATATATCGATTCCATAGAGTTAATGTGTACTCTGCACAAACCTGTGTGTACTGTCAACACTAGAAAGAAACACATAAGTAATTCAGCAGAGATGAGATTCCCTTGATTGATAATCGGCTATAGTATGACTAGTATCGTAATAATGAATATTAGGAATTATTGCAAGTATGAAGTGATGACCACATAATCAAAAATAGTGCAGGAAAATCTCAACTTTTAAAACCAAGAAAATCTCATTCGTCTTTAAAGAAGGGGTCTACAACCAATGAATCCTCCCCATAGTCACATATGGAGCTGAAACATAGAATATAGACAAACGATTGATTCTGAGAAACAAGGAAACTGCTCATGAAAGAATCATGGTTAACATTACATGTAGAAATCACAAAACAACACAGTATATTAGAGGGAAACAAAGAGGAGCCGGGGATATCATAGAATCCACAAGAAAACTCAAACGGCCATGGGCTGGTTATGTTGCAAGAATGACCACCACTGAACAACTTAACTCACAACATGGATCCCCAGGGATCATATTCAAAACTGTGGCTAACAAAATATAAGATTGCGTGACGAACTAGTCAAGTTCAGGAAGTATTTGCCCCATGACGGTTATGATAGGGAAAGTTTAACAAATCTTGTTGTGGATCTATGTCCAACGATGGACATTAACGAAGGTGATGATGATGATTATGATCTCAGAATCATCCATTCCCACCTAAACAGCCTTTGAGGAAGGCTGTCAATAACTTCAAACTACACCAAACGCTGTAGATATTTTCAGACCTACTCATCTTGTTTTTCAATTCCTACTCTTCACTGGTTGCAACATCGACTCATCAGCCGACGTATTGATTTAATTTGATACTATTGACTTTGTTCCGCTGTAATGGCATACCATCGGGTGCAACTAAAAAGAGCGAAAAATTGAAAAAACAAAACAGGATCTTGCCTGGAAGCAACACAAAGCATAGAGCGCTGAAATTACGGTTGCGCATATAATAATTCAGACTCTTGAAACAGTTCTCAATACATTAAAGGTTATCTTGGATGAACAGAGAAAACGAGAACGAATTGGGACAGTCTAGACCATGACACAACTGTAGTCCGTGGGGATACTGGGTAAGGTACTTAGTATTTGTGGAAACTTGAACTCTCCACCGAGACAGATGACAAAATGGTTGTATGCCTGCCATGATGAAAATGTGTAAGAAATACGAAATTAAATATTCATTTCTAATCACCGATTTGAAAATCACTTTCTCATAACAGCAAAACATTTTCACTATAAAATAGACTGTTTACAGACGTCTTGCTTATTATGAGCGAGCATAATCAGTTTCTCCAGCATGAGCAGTTTTTGCTTTCGTTGCTTTAAAAGGAAATACAAGTTTGACTGAAAAGGTTCTTCAAATCAAGGCAGTTAGACATGTTAAGACATTAATCTTCTCCCATTCTATCCATCTCTACATTCTAGCATCTACTACGCACTATTTTAGCATTCTTTCAAAACTTTTTTGCAATGACGAAATATTTTCTTCAAATGTTTAATTTTTTGGCGCTATCCTAACTTTGTAGTCAAGTTTTTTTTACTAGTTCGAGATGAAACAGTAGTATCTGTTCTTCCTGCGTCAATGAAACTGTAATAATTTCCTGTTTTCAATTTCAAACGTTATCATGATTGCGTTATCATCGTAGCCCCCAGAGGTCCACGGCCCTAGGTTGAGAACTTCCCTAGTCTGGGGAGGTGCGTAACCTTTTTTTTTTTTGCTTTAGGAAAATATGCTTTTCCTGAGAAGCTAACCCCCAGCACCGTCTTTTTCCTTTCATTTTTTTTGCGAAAGAAATTTATTACTATGTGCCCGTTTTCTTCTTTTATCTATTCATCCATTCTTCCCTGTGTATTGATATTCACACCTAACCATCTAGCCATTCGTCGAAAGACAGACGAGTCCGACTTCCATCTAATACCTACCCAGCCTTTTTCTCGTCTTATTAAATCTGGGCCCTAATAAACAATGCTACTCGAGGGATGTGCTTGGTCCCAGCTGTCATCAATCAAGCGACAATGACCCAATGCCTTAACCGTGACTTATACCGGGCAACATGTTAAGTCTCCCACGAAACCACACGTTTATACACTAACCAACCCCAACGGTCATCTCATCTACACGCTTCAAGTTCCAGCTTTCCGGGTTTCTTAATTAGAAGGTGACAGAATCCATAGGGACGTCTGTGCATGTCTACTGAGATGATTACACGCAATAAACGTACACGCATCTTAAATAAAGCCTTGTCATTTACTGGTATGCCAGCGTGTATTCTAATATAGAATAAGTATCATAGCCTATTTAGTGAACAATCGGTTACTTGATATTTACTAAACCAAGTTTCGGACAACGAACTGGAGTGGAAATGTGGGTAAGATGATTGCAATCCACCAGTATTGTAAATGAGGTAGGCTTGCTTTTATGGTTGTAAATCAGTATCCAAATCTGTTTCTTTCTTAACTGTGATTAAACAACGCCAACTACCACTGATGAGAAAATCATTGGTACATCTGACACTACAGCAGGTCAAACAGTGTGTTGCTCATCATTGATGCAGTTTTAGAACCATTCTGCTCTCGCAATGCATTTATGGCAAGTTCGATCCCGGTTTGATGCTTCACAAATGCGATTTTCTATCAGATTAGTCTTACAATAATATTTGATGAAATTTAGGCGTGCTTATTGGGTATTAGTCATGTATCTACTTGTTTTATCGGTTGATGATCTAGCAAAGGCAAAAGCCTAGATCACAAGTGCTGGTTTGGAAAGCAGGCGAGCAACCCTTTCTGCGTATCAATAAAACGCAATTTCTTTACCCTCCTCTCACCAATTTGTCATTGCGTCATTCAAAGATTATTCAAAAATAAAAATATAGCAATTTGCGTCAAATCTTATCTTTCATCATCAGCAGCCTTTTAGCGTCCATCAGTGGACAGAGACTATCCCAAACATTCACCACTTTTCTCTACATTGGTCCTCATGGAGCCAATATTTACCGAATTTCTAATTTGTCACACCATTTTACATTCTGCTACTTACGGTTTAGCATATGGCATCCGGGGATTCACATTGTGAGTCGTATTATGCAGCTGTTGTGCAGCATCCTTGCAACATAACTAGCCCATCGTCATTTTAGCTCTCTTGTTGATTCTGTGATATTTCAAATTCTTGTTTTATCGCACTCTCTTGTGGTCACTCCATGTGATTTCGAACATGGTTCTCTGGCTGAGGGTCAATCTTTTGAAAGGTTTCCATGTTTTAGCTTCGTGGGTAAATATCGGAAGGATTCATTGGTTATAAACCTTTCTAATTGGATCAGGACAAATTGGATATTCCTTCTCTCGTAGGTTGAGCTTGTTCGACCGAGAATTGGCCATCCTAGAGGGATTCTTTGTGTAGGTTCTTCTTTTGGGGGGATTTCATGGTGAATTGTTCTCCTTAGTTGATGCCTATTCTATCACACTCCGTGTTCACAATTTTGATCATTGTGATTTTGTCTTTAATATGTTTGTTGCACATGATATTTGTTTTACTGAAGTTTCTCGCTTTCTCCACACAGCATTCTATGAGTGTCCCCAGAAAACAGGACGATGTTGTCAGTAAATGTGAGGTCACTCATCGTAAGTTCATAATGAGTAGCTATGGTCCCCATTCCCTGTGAACAGACATAAGTACTGAAGTATTGAACTGATTAATAATAGAAAAAGTAATGAAGTACTAGTACGTTAAACTTCTCATCAAGATCGATTTTGTTTTCCATGGTTGACTTGCCGAGGATCTTAAGTCCCTGTTCGACCACTGTAACTGAATTTCTCCTCATTTAAGTTATTAACTGGTCCTTCATATTTGTATCCACAAGTACTTGGGTGAGTGGTTTTGCTTTGTTCACACCGTATTCAAAGTTTTAATCCAGAAAGAGTCAACAGAGATTTCCGTTAAATGGATGACTATCCCTTTTTCAGACAACCGATTAAAGGAAAAAAAAGCAAGCATCGATTTTACTCGATTTGTTGAATTCAGTATATTTGGTGCTGAGGACACTACATTTGCAGCATCTGTAGTATTTAGTGGCAAATTACGATATAGACACCTGTAACTTTTAGTTAAAAAGTATACTTGTTACATTTGAAATAATGGTTGAGCACTATGACGTTGATTTGAAAATAATGCATCATCCAGACTCTGTTATGGATCCTTAACTGATATAGTTTACAATATACTATTCTTTTGTTGAACAGTTGAGCTGTTCAATTTTGTTCAACTTGTTCTCATTATCTGGCAGAGATAGATTTTCTTTTAAATCCCACATTTACCACTCGGCCAAAGTAATATTCCTTTCAAGCTTCTTTAACTCTTTTTGTCCACTACTGAGAGGTGGATGATGGAATATTTATTCAAGCAGTACTTTAAAAGATACGTTTTTTCTTGAATTTCAAATTTAATAGATATGGAAGTAGTGATAATATATTAGCAACTATAGTAGTATTAAAGACACATTGCAATATAGACACATATGATGTTCGGTGAAAAAAATGGAGACGTTACATTTCAAGTAAGAACTAGACTGAAATAAATGTTTGGTACATAACTGAATTTCTTTGGCAATAGTCTGAAAATACTGCTTCAATCATACTCTGTTGTTGGACTTAGGATCCTCACTCTTATATAGTTTTCAATAAACTGATTTACTGTTGAACATTAAGTATATATCTATATCCCCCATATCTAATCTATAAATAGCATGATAACTGACACATAGGGGAATGTGTGTTCAATACGTAATATTTGATACCTATAGACATTTCAGTTCACATTTCTCATTTGTTTAATATGCATAAAACCACACGATCATACGCATATGTGAGAAAGTATATACATAGTATAAAATTCCCATCTGACTATTATAGACTCGAAAGTATGTAAACAGATCATCGTTCAGACAACAGATGATTACACATTTAAGACAGTAAAATTGATTCGAAAGTATAAAAAGCAGATTTCAATCTTGCGATTCTCGACTCTCCGTCACTGGTGCAACTCATCACGCTATGTTTGTTCAGTTCCGGAATAATGGCGGGCGTATTTAATTGGCAATGATGCGAAATTAAATGATCACGCCAAGCGTAAGGGAGGAAGCCTGATAGAGTTGAATGGGTCGGGAAGGGGCGATTGATAGACTGGGAAAAAGGGCAGATATTTAATTATGTCGCCCGGATGTTCCCAAGATGGCAACGGATTTCGAGAAACTTCTCCTGAACCGGAGCAGCTCTTTCGATAGTGATTTGGTTCTCGTCGGGGCAGACTGTGTCAGAGAAACGGAGTGGAAACAGTGAGAAACATACGAAGAGTTCGGAAGAGAAAGTTGCAAATGGAATTTAGACAGGAGAAAACATGTATATTCACTGATAGAAAAATAGATGAATATACTAGCCAACCAGTCTCAAGATACAGGTTGTCCATTTTCTGCTTTTTCACACGCACAAACACACAATCAGAGTATTATCTATCTATCTATCTATCTATCTCTCTCCATCTCTCTCTCCCTCTCTTTCTCTCTCTCTCTCTCTCTCTCTCTCTCTCTATATATATATATATATATATATATATATATATATATATATGTATGTATGTATGTATGTATGTATGTATGTATGTATGTATGAATAGATACATAGCTATATAGATAGATAGACAGTGTGAGCCTGAGTCTGGAAAGCCTTACTGCAATGAACACGAACTAACAATGTAAAGTAACTCCAACATTTATGTCATTTCAGTCAATTATTTGCAAGTATCTGTTCATGCAAATAAGGAAAGGTTTTAAAAGGGTTTTGTGATTTATGTAGAATTAGATATTACTGTACTACAACAGTAAATAACCGTTCTAACAGGCAGATTATATTGCTGCCCCCCCCCCCAAAGAGATGGAGGAGATATATGAAAGGGAATCAGCTAACATTTAAAAAAATGTTTTATACCACTGGTTACACTTGAAAAAGGAGACGATTGTTTGAAAGGGGGCCAATGTTCTAGAGGGTTGGGATAACAGTGGAATAAAAGTTCCGTCGAGGTCAACCCCAAAGGTAAGGACAATTTCCTCCCCGACTTAGCCCTTTGGTAAAAAAAAAAAAAATCCTCATCGATTTTAATCCCTGAAATTGAAAAATGATGTTCCCATTATTTGGGACCCTTAGAAATTAGAATATACGTTCCTTTTCGATATTGCCCCCTACGAATTTCAATGCTAAAAAATTCCGTCCCCTAAAATTAAAAAAAATCTTCCTATATTTTCAACCAACGCAAGCGAAGATAAAGTCTTCACAATTTGAATCATCATATTGAAAATGAAAGATTTTGAAAAAAGAATTCCCATCAATTTGACCGCGAAAAGTTGAAAATATTTCCCTCAATTTTGACCATTAAAAGTAAAAATAAATTTCTACGCGATTTTAACTCTTGAAAATAAAAATGTATGCCCTCACTCGATTTTGACCCCCCAAAAGAGATTCTGCTCCAATGTTGACCAATGAAAATGAAAAGTCGGTCCCCTACGCCCCTCTTCACTATTGATAAACTGACCCCATTATACTGTCACAAAATATGCGCCCCCACACAAAAATTTCTGAATAAAATTGAAAATGTTTTTCAACAATCCAGTTTCAGCTGTTTTCAGTCCAGTAATGTTCATTGTACCGGTTTATCTTACCATTCAGTCGGAATGAGGCTTAATCACAGTAAAAGACCATTAATTCCGGTCATTGTATGAACCTCTCACAATATTCCATATGCATGCATGTGTCATCACATGTGTAGTGCCCTGCTATACATTACATGGAAGGAAATTATGCTTTCTTGAGATTAAACAAGTTGAAGTTCTCAAGACACCTGCCTCATTTTATAATCATTTTATTGACTTTTGAGGGCTATTTTGCAGGTGTTTGCATACTATTTCCGAAGCACTGAATTCAGTGACGGTTAATAAAAAAACAGCAATATATATATATATATATATATATATATATATATATATATATATATATATATATATATATATATGTGTGTGTGTGTGTGTGTGTGTGTGTGTGTGTGTGTGTGTGTGTGTGTGTGTGTGTGAGTATGTGTGTATGTGTGTGTATGTTTGTGTGCGTGTGTATATACGGTGGAATGAAATAAGAAAGCTCTTCTTCAACTCAATTTAATGTTGAACGTATCAAACAGTTTATAAAAAATACATCTGCACATCATATATGACTTTACGTAATTCATCATAGAACTGATCTCAAAATAGAAGTTTCTGTCCATCTTCAGTACTACTGAGTATTACTAAAGGATTAATTCAAAACGTTATTCATCATAGTACAGATTCCAAATTAAAGTTGCTGCTGATGTTTTAGTAGAACTAGGTATTACTAAAATGATGAGCAGAAACTTTATTCAATATAGTGCTGATTACAAATACAAATTAGTGCTGGCTTAATAAAAAAATGAATGAAAAATTTGTAAAAAACAAAACAAAACACTTAACTCTGCTTGTGTCGTCGTCACACGATGACCAATTGAATTAGGTGAGACATCATCTTGAAACACAAACTATTTAGAATTTCAATACATACAAGTATACTCGTGCATATATATGTATGTATGTATGTATGTATGTATATATATATATATATATATATATATATATATATATATATATATATGTGTGTGTGTGTGTGTATATATATATATATATGAAATATTATTAATCAATCAAATACAACATTAATATTCATCATATATTTATATGAAAATATTACTTGAATCATTGAAAATATCACTTATTTTATTAGAATAAATCAAATTAATAAATATTACTTATTTTATTATAAATCATGTAATGGCAATTTTTGACATCCACGTACAAATAAAACATAAACATTTGGATGTTAATTCGGCCGGGTGAGCTCTTAGCGAGGAGAACATCCTAGATTTTCCCCTCTTTATTCAAATGATCATACCCCCATTCCATCATTCATGAAATGCATGCATAAGCTATTAAACGCTCTCAACCCCCAAAGAATGACTTATCAATATACCAATGCAAGTGAAATAACCATTAGTTTTGGATTATGTCACTCGATTAGGAAATCTAAAAGATTGAGAAATTCATATTCATGCATTAAAGAATTTATTCATTAAAAAAAAAAATCCTCAGATATTAACCTTCAACACGAAGTAGGAACTTTTCACATTGAAATAACCATCTGCGAATACTGAGAAAATCTCTCCTCTAGCTAGATATGTATTTTTTCTGCACGCTTAGCATGGTCAGTATTTTGTATTGCAACTGACAACGTAACAAAAATCTGACATGTTTGATAGCAGACTGCAACGGTTCAAACAAATCCTTTTTTCTCCTCCATCGTTTCAAACTCATAAACGTCTGCTGTTCGGGAAATGAGCAGAAAACAAGTCATCTGGAATAATGAAGGTTTACCAAAATTGTCAATTAATAACATTCACTGATTGATACTAGTTACTCCCGCATTGTCTTTCTTCTGTTTACACAACAGTAGAATTCATCATCATCATCATCATCATCATCATCATCATCATCATCATCATTATTCTTTTAACGTCCGTTGTTGAACATAGACCTTCCCCAGGATTTGCCACACTTCTCTATCATGAGCATTGCGGAGCCAGTACTTCCTGAACTTGTCTAGCCCGTCTCTCCATCTAATATTCTGCTGGCCTCAGTTGCACAAGTGATCTCGGGGGATCCATGTCGTGAGTTGTGATGTCTGCCATTCTTGCAAAATGGCCAGCCCAACGCCATTTTAGTTTTTTAATAGTTTTAATGATGTCCCTGACTCTTGACTTTTCTTGGATCTACTGTGCTGTCTTGTGGTCTCTCAATGTGAGGTCTAGCATAATTCTTTCGTGTGCACGTTGCATGGTTCTCAAACTGCAGGTCTGTCTCTTGGTTAGGTTCCATGTTTCAGCTCCATAAGTGACTATTGGGAGGATGCATTAGTTACACACCCATTTTATTAGGATTAATGAGATCTTCTTATTTTTGAAGGTTGAGCTAGCTCTGCTAAAGGCTTGCCATCCTAGTTCTTCGCTTGATTTCTTCTTCTTTTGAGGGTCTCATGGACATTCGTTGTCTCAAGTAGACGTATCGGTCTACTCTCTCCTGTTCTGTGTCCTTGTTTTGGATCTTATTGTTTTTATCTCCAATGTGGTTGTTGCACACGATCTTCGTCTTGCTGAAGTTAATGTGTGGGCAACTTTCTTGCTCTCTTCATTTAGTTCATCTATCATTAGTTGGAGGTCGTGGAGGTTCCCTGCGAAAAGGGTAATGACGTCTGCAAATCTGAGATTGCTCAGATACTCGCCGTGTATTTTAATTCCTCTACTCTTCCAGTCCAGTCTTCTGAAGATCATTTGAGACGATCTTCAGGAGACTAGACTGGGAAAATAAAGGAATTAAAATAGACAGTAGAATTACAAATGATTAAACTATCACACGGATATACTTTTGCTGATTCGAATATCCTCTGGAACATCTCTCGCATCGCAACAGGGATATCTGTTTTTGAATTTTCTCTCTCACTTTCATAAGAAACTCTTCTGGTGGTTCAATCTATCTATTTCCTTCGTTTCAATAGTGAATTGCACGATTATACGGCTAGAATATGAAAGTTAGATCTGAATCGAGGTTATTTGTTGGAGGTTCACTTCATTCTCAGAGGGGCCAGAAATAAGGCCACTTTTTGCAATCTGACAATGACAGTGATTCGAATGGTGCATTGATTTCGAACTAGTATCATAGTTGTGATTTATATAGAGCGAATGCTTCGGCCTTTCACAGTCAGTTTTACAAAGGCAATCGGTTGGTCATGTTGTAGGAATCTCCAATAACCACTGGGCATTTCTATTCACAAAGTGGATCCTCAGAGGTCACTTGCAAAACTGTGGCCGATAGAATATAAGATGGCATGGCGAACCTAATGAGGTAAGTGAGTATAGGATCCATGAAGATTATGATTAGAGATGTGAAACAACTCTTGGAGAAGTTCTATGTCAAAATGTTGCTGCTGATGATGTGCATTCTTAATCAAAACCTTTATTCAATCTATAAAGATAGAACGTTCACATTCCGCTGCACATACAACATGATAGTTCGTAATAGTTACCCATTTTGAACTACTTCGTCATTGTGATGCTCATTTCACTCGTTCCAATGAACCATAGAATATGATCTCACTGCCTGGATGAAAGTTTTAACTTACAAACCCCAGGTGACTGCACGAACTTAACAAACGTTTGTAACCACTAATGTAGAAAGTTATAAAATACGATAGGTACGTAAAGACGGGCCAAATCGTATAGCGTTCAAAACAGCTATAATGAGAACAACAGTTTATATATATATATATATATATATATATATATATATATATATATATATATATATATATATATATATATATATATATCATATTCAAATCCATATCCCTCTTTCACTCTATCCATCACTAGGTATCTTGATAAAATATATCGTTTCTGGCATGTTTAGCTGAGAGGTGAGTTGGTATTCGAACATTTGTGCAAAAATCCTTTCCTTACCTATCTTAATTACCCAAAGATAAGCAGCAAAAAGTTGTTTCCCCTATTCCAAAACGTCATATCCTTTCCTTCCGTGTTAGTTATGTAATTTCCTTCCTCTTCCCGTGAGATTTCTCTCTCTATTCCCCTTTTTTTTTGTCTTTGCCTCGTGCTACTTATAAATTTGACTTGCCAGATGAAACTGTTTGACTATTGCTTCCCCACGCTCTATCTCTCTCTCTTCGAGACAAATTTGTCCTTTCTTTCCGTTGATTTCCAATTCAAACTTCCACCTCTGAAACACTTATGATAATCGGTTCGATTGAAATTTTTCCTTCAGGAAATCTTGATTTTCCCTCAAATTCTGCCCACTACATTTCCTGATTTGAAATTCTTTCATGCATAATGATCAGTCGGTTTGCATTAATGGTACTCTAGAACCAGAAGCCAAGTTCGTACTGAGAAAACCGTTCTATGACACACACACACACACACACACACACACATATATATATATGTGTGTGTGTGTGTGTATAATCCATTGATTCACCGAGCAGTAGCTGGATAATTGGAGAATACACACAATACAAACAATGTATCCCGATTAAATTGTCAGTGTTTATCAATGGGACGAACAGGCATGTTTTTAGCAGGATCTAAAAAAATCATCACTTTCACCAAAAATACGGTAGGGGTCCGGTTTGCGTTCATCTAAAAAATAACGAAATATCCTTCATCTTCCTCTCAATATACTACTAAAATACTTATGAAAAGTACTCTCTATACAAACATCAGTTTGTTCATGTTAAAGTATGGTCGTAAGTATTTGAACGAGTGATTTAGTAGTATGGTAGCTTTTCGAAAGCGCAATCTGAGTTCACGTAATTTCATGAAAAATTATTCAGAACTTAAAAAAAAAACGCTCGGTAAGTCTTATAATGTTGATGGCAGTAGAATGATGTTTTTGGAAAATGTTTCCATCTTTAACTCTCAAAACCAAGCGATTAGATGCAGAATGTCTGTTATCTCCAATAATCATGACGTGTTCAACAATCAGACACACATACACTCACACACATATATATATAATAAGTAAGCTTATGTCCAACGTGATATAAGTCAATGACAATTGTACAGCCAGTGAGAATCAAACTCACTACTCTGCCAGCAGTCTGAGAGGCGTGAATGCTTATCGCAGCTCTATGGTTGGTGACTTACGTTCATACACACGCTTGTAACTCTAAAATATATCCACGTGTATGTCTTTATGTACAAGCAAATGCTTTTGCAATTATTTTGGTGCATTTCATAGAAAAGGTGTTTTCCCCACTAGTCATCTGTGTACGAACCAAGAGAAAAGCAAGGATCTTGAATGCTAATTATTTTAAATATACATGAAACTATTCCACATGGAAACTTGCTGATACACAATCTTCACCAATCCATTTTCCTTCAACTGGCCTTGTGCATTATCCCCGTAAGGAAAGTAAATATCGATGCATATGAACGTGTTGTGTGCCAGACTTATTTTGCCACGTGATTTTTTCCTCTCTGTTATTCGGTTATTGATTTCATTTTATTGCCTATAAACATTGCCAGTTTTCCATTCATTTATGCAAATAAGAATTCCAAGTATATATTGATATATTCATAAATTATGTTTCTGTCTGCCAATCTGTTTATTCATGACTATGAAACATCATATTTCTAAGTATAAATTCAAATCATATACATATATATATATATGTATGTATATATTAAGCAAATCGAAGCCAGTCAATTCCTATTAAATCGATCGATTATTGACATTTTACATTTCAATTTTTGCCTGGTTCTTATATTCTGTTAATATACTTCACGAACATTTCATTATTCTTATAAAAACATGCATTTCATTATTTAATAGTATTCGCAATATGGCTGTTACTGTGTGAAATTCAAATCTACGTGTGTTTCAACATACCTTTGAGAAGATGATCATTTAAAAATACTTCAGTTGGCACTAATCATCACCGTTTCTTTGACAGTGAAGATGGTTGCGCCCCAGGTTAGGTCTTTGCCAAAATCGATCCTTTGATCACGAGGGAAAGCAGTTGTATATCATATGATTCGACTAGCGTGGAGATTAATTATATAAGTTGTTCCTACCTGGGATGATTATAGTAAAGTGGTTTCAACTGACTTGGCTCTGACACCGGGTGCTGGGCGTTGGAAGTAAGTGGAATAGGTGGCTGGCTCGGAAGAATTGTGTTGTTTATTTGTTATCTCTAATGCTGCTGATCGAGCATCTGAGAACGAGTTGCTTCGACTGATCTCAAACTAAATCATGGAAAATGGTAGATAAATTGAACACTTTTTGGCAAACCAAAGGAAAGGAAGGAAAAAGAAGGAAACTCGTTTCGTAGGTATGAGATTCAACGAAGAGGTTCGCCTTTGAACCAGGTTCACATCAATTCTTCCATCCAAAATCCTGTTTCTTCTATGTACGAATTGTCTCTGATCAAAGTATCTAATCCATTACCATGCGATATCTCATTATGAAGAGCATACATTCGACTTAAAAACTACTAAGTTTACCAGATAAGATAGTTCATATGCTATTTTATGAGTTGATTTTATCAAGATAGAGATATGATCTTTATTTTTTTTCTGATTTTTTGAGGGGCAAAATGGCAAATATTTTTCTTTAAATTCATTATATATCACACGCATGAAAATCTAAAACCAAATAATGTTATAACCGTTTTATTTAGATAAATAATCCGTCTTGCTTCATACTGAAATAGATATCCGGCGGGGCAAAGTAAGTTTCTAGCCTTGACTGCTTACAAATGAAATTACTAGTCATATTGGACTTGTGTTCTTATTGTCAATTTCTATAGAGAAAGCAGCAAAAATGAATGATTTGATATAGACTGAATATTATACTTGATGTTAGAGGGACATTAAATATAGCCATCTTGGTAAATCAAAACACAAATAAGCAGACAAAGCCGTAGATGTAACAGGGATCTAATAATATCAAAACAGTCTGAAGGCCAAAAGAAAGGAATTTGATGCATCTTCGATCATAAACATCATTTTTGTTTCGTAGTTTATGTTGTTTTCAATTAACGCATTCGTTTCAAAGCATTTTGCTATTGCTTTGGCTTGGTGTCGAAATTATTAAATAAATAATTCTAACTTCGGATTGAATTTTATTATTTTCTCTTTGAAGCCAACCACTTACATATTTATCGATTTCTGCATGTCCATATACTTCTCAACTTGATCAAGTCTACTATATATATATATATATATATATATATATATATATATATATATATATATATATATATATATATATATACCAATCTATTGCCACTTACCGAGAGTGTTAAGTGATCTAAATTGAGAAAGCAAAAAGATTGGGCCCAAGATGAACAAAACAGAGAAAAAGGTAATGTCTAATGATACAACGGCGAAAAAAACATACAAATAGATGGAGAGTTCTCAGAAGATATTAAGGAATACAGTTATCTAAGCCAAGCGGTGAGGGTATACGGAGACCACGCAAATAAAATTAGGCTATGTAAAAACAATTGTCTGGAAAGCATCTGGTATAAATTGAGACGTATTGAAAGGCAATTTGCTAATATGCTTTGAAGGTAAACTATATCATTGATGCATGATATCAACTATGTCTTACGAATGCAAAACCTGGCGACTTACAAAACAACTCGAAAACCTACTCAGAATAGCACGGAAGGCAATGATAAGAATAACCCTCAGCGATACGAAAATATCAAATTGACCGAAGAGAAATTTCATACAAGTAATTAAGCAGTAAAAATGGAGATGTTCAGGGTACATAGCGATATGAAAGGATAGCAGGTGGAAGAAAAGACTAATCGATTGGTACCTCTGGGAAGTCAACGTAGTAGGGAAGAATAAAAAAAAAGTTTGACTGTTAGCCAAGGCAAAGATTAACGCAATTACACACGTCATGAAAAGAAATGGGAAAGGCCTTCATCCAGTAGTGAACTTATAAAGACTGCTGCTTCTGATGATATTTTTTTATGTACATCCTTATCCATCAATGTGTAGACAGGAGTTCGTACATTCATAGAGATGTATCCAAACAGTTCTGAGCACGGAAAACAAATCGTTAAAAAAGTTCGATTCTGGCTGAGGCTGATTACGTTTAGTTCGGAATAATACATCTGGGAAAATTACAAATCTACTGATTCAAATACTGACTAGCATGCCAGAAAAGTTGAAACAGAACTGACTCGGAGGATAAACATTCGGGCAAAATATTCTTCCATTAATACCTAACATGCCCAGTTAAAAACAGAAAATGTGGGAACCCCTCATCAGACTCGAGAAGATTCAAAGATATACGTGGAATTTAATATATATATATATATATATATATATATATATATATATATATATATATATATATATATATATATATACATATATATACATATATATACATATATATATATATATATATATATATATATATATATATATATATATATATATATATTTGTATGTGAATATTAGAGATAGTGAATGGATAGCTATGTGATTTTGTATCATACTGTGCACGTACACACACACACACACACACACACACATATATATATATATATATATATATATATATATATATATATATATGCTTCATAAACTGTATCAAAATTTATTGTAAAATCGACCTTCTAATGGGTTTCTCCAATTTGCAGACGTTGTCTTCAATATCTAGTTCGAGAGAGTGTATGAATTTTGTAAAAAAAATCATATCTTGCTGCAATCCATTATAGGAGTAACGCGTACCTGTTCCCCCTTTCTTTAACACCAAGGTATCCCATACCTTCCAACAACCCAACCTCAATCAACTCAGCCTGACCGACCAGCATGATTATTCTTCGCTCCATCTCGGTCTACGAAAGTCTCCAATCAGGAAACGGGGTTAACATATGTATATGTGTAGTCAAGATATAGAAAATATGCATATATTATCAACCCACATGTACTAAGATGATTCAATGAACTGTCTGATCATATACATATTTATACACATTGATATATATATATATATATATATATATATATATATATATATATATATATATATTAATGAGTGTATTATATATGTATATATACGTACATATATATATATATGAATATATGTAATTCATCGTAAACTTCATTGGTATATTTCAATGTGCCATTCCTAGTAACTTAAAAATAAACTGCATGCAAAATATCATTTCTTGTGGTGCCCTTCCTTATCTGTCATTACTGTCAGTCAATTTTGTAAAGATTGGGCAAAAACTATCTGAAACATTTTCTCCAAAGTCTTTTGATTTTTTGCCTTTTATTTGCTACGTGTTTTTTCCTTTCTCGATAAACCAGTTTATTTGTTTCTTTATTCTTATATGATATCTGTTCCTGACAACCGCAATTTAAGACTTGCTTTGAAATAGTCGTTTACTAAGTCTGGCACGAGACTTCCATTTAAGGAGAGTGCTCACTAAACTTGATAGAATAATTTGCTAAACATCGTACACATACAGGCACCCTGGGCAATATCTTACAGACAGAAATATTTACTTAAATGTATTTACTAAGCTTTGCTTAGTCTGGCACAAGGATACAATACTGTAGCACCAATCGAGGCACTGAAACATTGAAGGTTGGTTGATAATTATGCAGGCTGGTACAGTTACCTTAAATTTTCGTTGTTTAATGCTTGACTAGTGTTATCTATGAAGTGTACTGACAAAGGAAAATATTATGTTGAAGAATAGATATTTGTTGTGTAAACTAAACGTAAAATTCACGAATAGGCTACGGACTTACTGATTTATATACATTCATTGATGATGAGTTTGCTATTATTGCTTTATTATATCCTCTGATATTCAGTTAGTTTCACTTTGGCTGCACGAGGTAACCGTAGCAAGATGCCCAGTAAGGATCGTACTCACTAAACAAGCAATTGTTCTGCCATATCAGATTGCTAGCGATTTCCCTGGTGACCATGAGATAGTTTCATGAAAAGAAATTTCGGTTTAGAGATGTAAGCTGCATAATGGATAACAACACAAAGAATCGAACCGGTGTACCAATTCCAAACTCAAGCTAAAACATTCACTTTACACCGACACCTTTGAGAAAATCATGGATCCATCTCTTCTATCACAGCTTTTGGTAAATAGCTGGGAAGTCCCTTGACTTATCAGCTTCGGTTGAAAACCAATCTTGAGAACTGACAATAATAAACCCGAACCCGGAAACCCTAACCCCATCAAGCGCCCTAAGAGGCTGGAAATGGACAAGTTAGTCTTCTCGAAGTATATGGTTGAGTTTTAATGGGCCCATCAAGCTGGAAGTGCTTTATGAATATATTGCGCAACATAGATTGCTCTAGTAGAATGTAAGTCGAAGAGAGAGATAAACGAAAGGGGGAGGAAGAAGATAAGAGAAGAGAGCCAGTCGATCCAAACTAATAAGATAAACAGATGCCTAGAGAAAGCAATTTTGAAAAGGGATAGAAATTACAGAAGACAATGAAAACACAGAAACAAAGGAAGCAAAAAGCTATCATTCAAATTCATTTTCATTAGTTGCAGTATCGTAAATGATTATTATTCATTTCTAGACAACTTTTCACCTTCAAGTCAATCTTTCAGTTGATTTTTAATCGTAACTTTTGATTTACAAGAATTCGTTTAATGTAAATAGTTATAAATAAAGGCAATATCAATACTTACACAACCAGATTTCAATGTAAACAAACATGACCGCGAATTATTGGTCTAGATAATCGATTAAGTTGGTTCGATTGAGTTTCGTTCGCCGTATAGCTCCCGTAGTTCAACTGGTAAAATAACAGGACGTAATCCTGCACAGGGGTATGAGTTTGAATCTCATGTGAAGCTTAATCTTCATATCCTATCCACTTCTTTTACTCACTGTCGAAAGGAATCCGGCCTGAAAAAAAATGATTGGCATCACAAAAATCATCACCTATCCTATTGGCACTTGCCTGCCGAATGGGCCAGAGATTGTGTGTAGGTAAGCATCAAAGACTGAATGCGCCAGTGCAATGCGTCAGCCAATGAGATTATACTGAGGCAGCGCGTTGCTACGTGCTTTCGGAGCCTTTGGATTCGTCCTTGGGCTCTCCAACTATTACTCTGCTCAGTTGCAGGGGATCCGTTGCCTAAGGGCAGGACTATCCCATTGCACTTAAAGGGACAGGTGGGGATTGTCCAGACGTTTTCGTGACTAAAGTTGTTTTAGCAACCTCAGTTGCTTAGCAACCAATGTCACGTTGGCTGAAGCTATTTTTGATGGGTTGCTCCTATTTTCTCCACATGATGACCTGAGCTTGTGTCGCATTTTGCTCTGGTTTGAGAGTAAATATACGGATGCTCAACCTTACGGGGAGAGATCATAAGACAGCACAGTATATCAAGGAGAAAACAGGAGTCCGAAACATCATAGAATCTATTGAAAACTTGAATTGTAGTGAGCAGGCGATGTTGCAAGAATGGCAGACAACCGATGGACATTACGACTCACAACATGGATCCCCAGAGATCACATAAGAAACCGAGGCTGACAGAATATAAGATGGAGGGATGAACTGGACAAATTCATAAAGTACTAGCTCTGCGACGCCTATGACAGATAATTATTGTGGATCCTTGGGAAGGTCTATGACCAACAACAGATGATAAAGGACTGATGAAGATGAATTGAATGGGATTAACAAGAGACAAGAAAAAGGCGACATTGACGAATGAAGACAAAGATGCTAGTGAAATAAGCAACGAAACGCAATGTAGAGGCAAATACGATAAGCATAAGAAGTCAAGAAAAAAGGGAGTTAGATTACCCAGACATTTACACCACCCCTGCAGAAAAAACAAAGAAATGTGATGACAGTTGGCACCCACTAATTTACAGAAATCCTAGTTAATAGCAGCTGGTCGGAAATTAGCAAATTTCGTATGAGTACTTTAATAGAGAAAAGAATGCAAATCAGCAAAATAATGGAGAGCTAAGAGACGTGCCTAAGATTTTACATAGATATATATATTCAAATCCTTTCAGGACAACGGATACCGTCGTGCCATTTAACGTACGTTATTTGATTAGATACTCAAATTGCAGTAAATGGCAACAGCACGAAACTCCTCCTGAGATTTTGTTTTCTTATTTTAATAGATATGATTAATATTCAAAGCATCATCAGGATAGTGATAATCAGCAATAGCTTACATGCATTAGTTCTGATCAATATTTCGCGCACATTTTATATAAATAAACGTTTCTATGCATTTGGCAATCCATGTGAATGCTAAAATAAGATTTTCATTACTGAATTCAATGGAGGTATATTCATACCCATTCACGCTTATGTATCTATCTGATACTTTTCTGCTTACTGCTATCTATATATCTATCTATCCTAACAGTAGTGGATACCATCATTCACCTGTCGGTAGGCCATATGATCATGTATTTTACCACCAACTGCTTATCAAATACTTTAATCTCTGTTTGCGTGTCTATATATATATATATATATATATATATATATATATATATATATATATATATATATATATATATATTTATATATGCAAAGGTCAAATAACTGTTTTCAACCAAAATTCTCATCTTCGGTCTTTTTAGTCTCTTAGTCTCATTTTCGGTCTTTTTAGTCTCTTTCAACGCGACTGTATGTATTCAAGAGGATGAACATATTTGGTCCGTTGGAATTAATCATATTACGATCTTTTTGATAGAAACCTATCTGAAATGATTTCCCGTCGCCGTTACATGGTTAATATATCATTCAACTGCTTAACAGTTAGTGCATTGCAGTATATATATATATATATATATATATATATATATATATATATATATATATATATATATATATATATATCACATTTTACTCATCAAATCAATATACATAACTCATTCTCCCAAATTTATATCAGTTTATATCAGCAGATCATTAGGTAGTGTTATGAGTTCGATTATCAGGGGTGCCTAGTTATTTTATCTTCATGCCAAACTGGAAGTGAGCGTACTAAGTGTGTAGAAAATATATGAACGAAAACACAGACACAGACACAGACACACACACATATATATATATATATATATATATATATATATATATATATATATATATATATATATTCATATATATATATATATATATATACATATATATATACATATATAAATTTATATACATATATATATATATATATATATATATATATATATATATATATATATATATATATATATATATATATATACACGGACCGAGGTATGAGTCCCAAGAATCGAGTTTGACCAACAAAAGGTTTCTTGATCAATGAATACATGAACGAAGTAACCAATCAAGCAATGGATTTGATCTTGTATGAGCAGTGCAAAAACTGTGAAATATGAGAATGAGGGGACTACCAATCATCGTCAGTACACTTGGAACTGTCCCATAAAGCTTGGTGAAGAATTTGGAAGAAATATGAATATTAGTACCTTTGCATTAGGAAGAACTGCATGAATACTGAAGGGAGTGCTGAAGAACCTTTCTGACACTCGAACTCTAACGACGATCGCCAGGTACAATAACCGAATAACAGGACAACATGAAAATTAGGGCACTAACCACACAGGACGGATAAAAATACTTAGGATTTAAAAAAAATAAAGAATGAATATCATAGGAGTTCAAGAAAAATGTTAGAGAACAAGGTAAATAACTAAAATCTGATAAAAGCAATGAATATCGGTAGTTAGATACACAGGTCCATTTCTTGGATAAATGTAGGGCTCCAATTAGGGGACCAGCGAACAAGGAAGCTTATAACTATTTACAAGGCCTTACACACATACGTGTGATGAGGGAAGAAGACGACAAAGGACTCATGCTTACCTTTTTCAAGAAAACTTTGATGACTGTTGTTGAGCATTTTCTTCAATCTTCCTTTCGTTACTTTTGTATAGTTTTGTTTAACTCAGTCGTTCCAATCTTTTCTTTCGTTGAAGTCGGTTGAGGTTTCTGTTTTTTTCCATGGGATTTTTGGTTTCCTCTGAGAGTGCACTTGTTGTTTGCTTGCTCTTTGGGTTGAAGATGATGTCAGCTCCTATCAGAGAAGTTGTTATTTTGTTATTGAGCTTGTTAATGCTCTCCTCTGGTTCGCCGAAAATCCATACTAGTTCTTCATTTCTTGCTTAAAGGGTCGAGTGAGCTCTTTTTGTACGATTAGTAGTTGCAGATTTGTGCAAAACATTATCCTGTGCTCTTTCTTGTTGATCATTTGAACTTAACATTTCCTCATTCTGCAGTTGCTCAATACATTGACATGATTCATGTCCTGAAAGTGTTTCACTCTGTCACTTTAGCCTGCTAATATATAGTCAATTTAGTTCTTAGTTTCGTAATTCGTGCTCCTCTTAGTCCATTTTCTATTGGGTTTCTTCATGAAGAAGGTGTTCATGATTTTGAAGCCGTTTGCTGTTGCGAAATCAACCAGATTGTCATACGTTCCTTAATCAAACCCATGTTGTAAAGAATTCGGAAGTTACATCAAAAGAGTAATTCTTTAGTATGATATATCTCAAAGATTCAGTGACAACCACCATGAAAGTGAAGTGAGACTGCAAACCACAGTACTGTGAGTTGAGACGAGGGCTAGTTTTCAATGATGATCCCCTGGCAACTGGTGTAATAATAATAATAATAATAATAATAATAATAATAATAATAATAATAATAATGATGATGATGATGATGATGATGATAATAATAATAATAATAATAATAATAATAATAATAATAATAATAATAATAATAATAATAATAATGATAATAATAATTCATATCGTCAGTACCTGGCACGTTGTTGCTTGTGGTTCAAGTAACATTCTTCAATTCTTCAGCTTACTCTACATTACTTTCTCAATGTTGCAGCTTACTATCAGGCCTCATAGACAGCACCAGTTTGCATCTGACCAAAAAGTTGAACAGTAAACTCAATGCTTAGGTGGGTGACTGTTTTGGTAGAGCAGGTATTTTCAGTCAACTGAAGCAATTATGCAAAGCTGATGAAACGTAGCAAATAAATATTCCCACAGACTTCCAGATTAATGAATCCCGAAACCTCCAATGAATCTATTCTCACTGCTAGGTTCTTTGAAATTGCTTCGGGACAGGTCGTATAATGAAAATATCCCCATCTCTCACGTCCCGTAGTTTTATCAATTCTCTTGATTTTTCTCTATATTTTCGCTCGTCAATATTTCTATCCGCCAGAACAACGGCATCTTCAAGTCGAGACTCTTTTTCACTATAAATGGATGTGGTTTATTAGTGTCTCCAAACTACTGTGCACAATAGCAGTCAGTGAAAGTATGTCTCTCCACATTGCAAGATATTTCTTAGTATCTTCGCCGACTTTGACGGCACTCAGACCTTCGCTGCCCCAGTACTATCTTCAACCGAACAATTCGTCTTAGAGATTTTTTGTCTGCTCTGATTATGGATACAACCAACTCAATCGTACACCACAGTTAATGCTAAAATGATAAAAAATCTTTTTGGATAAAATACGGAAACAATGAAAACTCATAATGGCAAATTCACATATTACCAATTAACTGACTCAAGCGCAATCCGGTCACTCTAAATGGGGATCGATTGGAAGCAATGGTCTCGAATACTGCAGTAAGTTTCTCAGCATTCTTGTTGATTTTTATATAGTTGTCTAGATGATTACAATGCTTCCTTGAATTGTGAAATGTTTCGATCACTCTGCAACGTTTTTTTGGATCCTTTCCGAGTTCCGATAATGATGCTTGCCATAGTCACCGGCATGTTTGTCTTTTCGCAATTTTAACGATTCTAGCTTATCGATTTCTTCGAATTTTACTCTGTGGTCTTCTTCTGGAGCATTTATATCCATAAGCAGGAGTTAACTTTTCTGTTCATTCTTTCTGTAAGTGATCTTTTGGTTTTTCGTTTGGAGCCAGTGAGATATTCCATATAGTGATGATCGTATGAATGATAATAATTCTGATTGATAGGGATATGAGAACAGGCATGTCAATGTTGGGTCAGTGATACATTGGGATTTAGATTTACGATATAAAAAAATGTGAAATATTTAGACAGACTTCTAAAATCAAAAATAAAATTTTCCTAAATAAGAAACATTAATTCTGTTGGTTGTTGGATGGAGAAATAACAAGGGAAAGCTTCAAAAGAGCCTGCAACGAAAACTACACATTTTGGAACGAATGGGTGTTCAAGCAGTTGAGAACATGTGGTTAACAAACCTAATCAAAGATTTATTTGGAATTAGATATTAACATAATATAAAAAGAGTTGTAAATATACTTTGAACAGAACCCTAAGTGAAAAAGTTAACATCAAACTGCCAAGCAACAAAACTGAATTCATTGGAACCTCTCTAGAAATTCTAGGATTGTATTTTGTGAGGAGCACATTTTCAAAAACATCAAAGCAGGGAATCTGTGACTAAAAATTCTTGTCAAATATCTCGAACTATTGACTGCTTGTAATCTTCAAACCTCAATAAGCTGTGTTGCTGGGGTAGGTTTCCATAAAAATCCACGTAATCCTAAAGGAAGAAACGACCTTATCAGGAGCCATTTCTTTATAGTAAAAAATATTGCAAATGACCAGAAGAAAATCTCCTAATTAGATCTAAAATGTTCGTTTAACTCGGGCGTATTTGCACCACTTTTATATTTTTACCGCTCTGACTGTTCGTTATTTAATCTTGCTGTATGCACCTGGGTTTCTAGATTCGGCTAGATATAACGGACTGAAGTCATTAGGTGCATTCCCCCCTGTGCACCTGCTTGCTTTTTCCAAATAAACGTTGCACTGCGGACCAGAGCAAACAACAACAACTACATAAAAATTGTGAAAAGAAATGAATGTACTTTATGTATGAAACCTGTGATTACTTCACCAGATTCTTGTTATTGATGCTTTTAACATTGATTGATCTCTGATAACGTAAGATAGGAACTGTTTAAAACATTAAAGACAATCCACAAAAAAAATAATCGCATGATAAAAGCATGGATCCCCAAATGGATGTCAAAGGGTATGGTTATAATGATTTGAAATATACGGTTAGAAGGAATATGTACACTTTTGATTTATCACTAACTGAGGACGTCTATCTGCAGCGCAAAAAGTGTGCATAACAGAACAAAAATAAATGATGAACAATTTGTGGATAAAGCATCTAGAAAGTACATACAGACATTGCAAAATGTGTTCGATATGATCCTTCAACTTAAGGTGTTGGATTACCTGATTATGTTGAAATTTCAGAACAGATGAGATTCATAGCTAATCCCATGAAGTAGAGAAGGAGAAGGCTAACGGTAGGAACAAAAAGAGAAACTTGATTCCCATCAATAGCCACCAAATTCAATTCTATAAGAACACACTATATTAAGTTAGTTAGGATACAAAAATCAGGGGGTCCTTCTAATTGAGACAGATCATTCAATCCTGCTTAGGAGGTAAGTTGTGAAGAAAATTTCCATAAGAGTGGATTTTGCACCTAATGTAACAACTGTATCTATTATTATTAACATACTTTGAACGGTTTTGAAGACTTTTACTCAAGGGTTACAAGAATTAAAAAAATGTGAGGAAAACCAAATTCATCGAGTTGAAGGTATGTCTAAAATCAGCCTCAATACGGAAGAGAATACTTGAGTAATCATGAGGTAGCTATCACATGATTTCCATTGAAAGCCACTTAATTCTACTGTGGTGAAAACCTAGAGTGTATATATTTGTATCAGTGAGCGGTATCAATCTTTGTCTGTCACGTTATAAAACCCCTTTAAACATCGATGCAATCCAACTAAATTTGGCACGAATACTCAATAAAGCAAGGGAAGGGCTTAAACAAGTTATTTCAGAACCATCTCCCCCCCGATATGTTTCTTGTAGCGGTCGATTTGCGACAATACTTAATGTTAAGTAGACACACATTTTGAAAACATTCTTTAATGACGTAATGTGGTGTTAAAAAAAGATTATATGAGTCTTTTTGGAACAAATTTCAGGAGAGGTGACGGTATGAAGCGTTCGTATTCTAGGAATTTTTTTCTTAACAGAACTAAATCATCATTCTTTAAAAATATATTGGAAGAATACAACGTGCTTCTATTTTTACTGCCAGAAAAACTACAATGTTTCAAAGTTATGACCATAAACAGCACTAATCTTTTAAAATATGGATGTGCAATTTCTTTCTTATTTCCCCTCCAATTTTCTGGTTGTGCCCCTCTCTCCACTAAAGAAATCCGAACTGTTTCACTTCTTGGTTAAATATTCTATTTGTTTCATCCTGGTAAAATAGCTTTTGTAGATGATTAATTATAGTTTTTACATAATTTACGGGGTGATTAATAGGACATGAAAAAAGTTATTGAATTTTGACTTACCTGCAAGCAAAAATTAGTTGAAAAGAAAAGCATAATTGATTTAAGGGTGAACATATTTTTTTCCGAATTTGCACTGACACCTGATCGGCTTTTCTGATGTATGGATAGGCTATGAAACCGAACATTCGCACAACAAAACTGCCTTTAACTTTTAGATAAAACATAATTCAGTTTTAGTTATCCAATTTATATATTTTTTTATAGATAAAGTATAATGAATCAATTACATTTTGGGGGCTACTGATTACTTTTATATCATTTTTTGTTTTGCTTTTTATTGCATCTATAGTCACTCCAGTTTCCATTTGGTAGTTAGTGAATACATTCTCGTCGTAGATCTGCATGGAGAATAATTCACTGTTGAGAATCGAACTCAAAACCGCATAATGGAAACTGGTGCGATTAATGCCTGACTGCTATCACTACTTTGTTGCAGGTATCAACAAATAGCACGAGTCGAATCCCCCTATCCTGTTTCCTCCTGTGCCATGTTTCATATTATCTGGCTTATTTAGTTATATATTCTACATAATAGATAAACTATTGTAAATCATCAACGATTTTTTGCTATTATTTATCTTTATCTCAATCTTTGTTGCCTTTTGTCTCTACTAATTTCAGTCAGGTTTCCCTGGGGCAGTGAGTGAATGAATTATCATTATGGATTTGAATTAAAAATAAGTCTCAGGTGAGAAGTGAACTTAAAAGACTGAGCTAAAAGGGACTCGTGTAAAGCCTGACCGATTTCGCCAATAAGATTCAGGAATAAGTGTCAAGCGCGAATTCTTACCCACCTAATTTTTCTTTCTCCTCTCTCTTTCTACAGCTTCAATAAGCTAAATAATAATTTCTTGCTGCTATTCACACACATTCCAATTTCTGTTGTTTTCTATCGCAACCTAACCCAGGCTGGAATCAATTAACAGACTGGAATAAAGAGGAAGTTCCGGTTGAGAATTGAACCCACGAATAGATGAATTTATTTTCGGACAAAGATAATGTTAAATGATAAAACTTCCAACCTCATGATAGAAAAAAAAAACAAGAATAAAGTGTGAGGCTCTACAAGAGGATAATGAATTAATTTACAGGAACTAAAGTTAGAGAAAGACTAATCGGCTGCTGATCGTTTGATGTGAATAAAAACATATGGAAGAGCACCAAGCCAGTTTATGAATAGAATACAATAAATGCATAAAATCAGCTATGATTTTCTTTAACATAAAAATTAACAAAATGACTTGAGAATTAACTTTGAATCCCCAAGAAAGACAAGGAAAGAGCGATGCTACAGATAAGTCTGATGGATAGGAGAGTTCAACATGGATCAGGGGGAGGACTACTATGAAGGATATCATACAAATAATTGAGCAATACAAGTGGAAATGGGCTGAACACTTGGCAAGATTTAGCAAAAGAATAACCAATTGGTGCCCATAGGACAATAAACACAGTAGGATGATACCAAACACATGAAGGAGAGTTGACATATATATTGACAATTAGACACATGTCAAAGAACAGACGTAAAGAACCTGATGATGATGAAGACATTGCAAAGTTCAGCACAATCTCAGTCGTCATGGAAAGAGATGAGGGAGGCCTTCGTCCAGCAGTGAACTTACAGTAGCTAATGATAGTGATGATGTTAAACATCCTGAGCGTAAATGCTATGCTCAATGCTTTTCTGTGTAGGCAATAGATAAAATTCATTGTTGCAAATTGTAAGAACATTTCTAATTGAATTAGAATTCATGAAGGAAAAAAATATAAAATGAATTCTGAAGAACAGATACTACATTTTGATCTCCAACTAGAGGCTGCAAAAAGTGCATTTAACTACTCCGATCATTAACAGCTTTTGAGCGTCCTTCGTTGGACATTCTCCAAATTCCTAAATCAAAATACGGAAACTAAATTTTATGAAGGTACAAAATATTTTTATCATCTGAATAACTTTTAAGTAAGTTATAAAATCACAGATGGAATTCTAAATCAAAATTCTAATTTCTACAAAAGATTCATCGATTGATTTAGTTTCAAATATTAGTTTAAGAAAGAAAAAACACACCAATATTGAATTGTATTAATCATGTGTTACTTTTTCCATCCAATTGAAAAAAATAAAAAAATTGTACAAATCAGTAGGAAATAATTCGACTCCACATCCAGTTATGAAAAGAGTATTATTTTCAATTTATTTTAAAATTTCGGTTTAGTTGATTTGAATTTACTAACTTGTAAATTTCGATAAGATAAAACAAATTAGTGTCATTTTTTTTATAAATGAAATAATGGAAAAAAATCAGGACACGTGATCGTTTCTTTTTCTCTCTCACTATCTTCACCCCTTTCTTCCTCCGATCACGCTTCGTTTCTTTCTTTTTTGACACAGGCGTATCACAACTTCCATTTTCCATTCTCTCTCTCTCCCTCTCTCCCCCTCTCTCTCTATCTAACTTCTTCATTTTAACTGCGTCCGTAACTTCAGCGTCACTTTTCATCTCTCTCTCTTCCCTCAATTCTCTCATATAATTCAGCTTCTTGTCTTCCTCTATCCGTATTATATAAACATCTATACTCCATTTTTTTGTCAATTCGATGGATTAAGAATTCCATGGAAGGAGTAGTTACGGCTCTAGATATATTATAATAATAATAATAATAATAATAATAATAATAATAATAATAATAATAATAATAATAATGATGATGATAATAATAATAATAATAATAATAATAATAATAATTACAACAACAACGATAACAACAACAATAACAACAACAACAACAATAATAATGATAATAATAATAATAATAATAATAATAATAATAATAATAATGATAATAATAATAGTAACTACAACAACACCAATAACAACAATAATAATAATAATAATAATAATATTGGTAATTCGATGGAAGACTAGAAAGTAGATTTGACAGCCGCAGGGGACAAACTAGCCAAGGTAGGGATAAAAAGGGGAATCTTCCAAGGAGACTTGTTGTCCCCACTATTATTTGTTCTAACAATGATACTGCTTAACAGAATCCTGAAAAACTGCAAAGGATACCACTTCTCTAAAACAAAAGGAAAGGTCAACCACTTAATGTACATGGACGATATAAAATTGTTCGCAAAAAACAGGGGAGAGCTTGAGACTCTGTTCAACGAAGTAAGGGAATATAGTGAGGACATAGGAATGGAGTTTGGAATAGAAAAATGCGCAATCATGATGATACACAAAGGAAGGCTTTCAATGACTGAGGGCATTGAACTCCCAGACAACAGCAAGATTAGGGCATTGACCGCACAAGACCGATACAAGTACCTAGGTGTCCTTGAATGTGACACTATAAAACTGGAAGAGATGAAGGAGAAAATAAAGAGGGAATACCTCAGAAGGATATGGAAAATATTAGAAACCAAATTAAACAGCAGAAATCTAATAAAAGGAATGAACACCTAGGCTGTGTCAGTAGTTAGGTATACAGGATCATTCCTAGGATGGACAAAGGAAGAGCTCCAATCAATGGATAGGCGAACAAGGAAACTTATGACGATGCATAAAGCATTACACCCTAGGGATGATACAGATAGACTATACGTTAAGAGAAAAGAAGGTGGTAGGGTGCTCATCAGCATAGAAGATTGTGTCCAGAGAGCTAAAACAGTCCTAGAAAGATGTGTGCAAACAAATAGTGAAGAATTCATAAAGAGCACAAGAGATAGTGCAACAAACAATAAAGTAGAAAACAATAGAACAGTACAGCAAGCAAGAAAAGAAAGATGGGAAGGAAAAAAATTGAACAGCGAGTTTAAAAGACAGATACAAGATATAGCAGACGAGAAATCATGGACTTGGTTACGAAAGGGGAACCTTAAGAGAGAAACAGAATCGCTCATCATGGCAGCCCGAAACAAAAGCATAAGGACAAACTACATAAAAACAAAAATCGACAGAACACAGACAAACAGCAAATGCCACATGTGCGGTGAAAGAGATTAGACAGTAAACCACATAACTAGTGAATCTAGTCAACTCACCCAGAAGGAGTATAAGCATAGACACGATAGAGTAGCAACGATGATACACTGGGAACTAAGCAAACAAATGGGATTCAACCATGGGGAAAAGTGGTATCAGCACAAGCCAGAGGCAGTCTTGGAGAATGACAACTACAAACTACTGTGGGACTTTGACATCCAAACTGACCACCTCATCCAGGCAAGAAGACCGGACTTAGTAATAGTAGACAAAAAAAGGAAGGCCTGCCAAATAGTAGACGTTGCTGTACCTGCAGACCATAGAGAAAAAAAGAAGGAGGGGAAAAAAAGGGAAAAATACCAGGACCTAGCAAGGGATTTAAGGAAAATGTGGAACATGAAAACCAGGGTAGTACCGGTCATAGTGGGAGCACTAGGAACTGTCCCCAAAACGCTGAGGGAGAGACTGGAGGAGATCGGGATTAGGGGGAGGATAGAGACCGTACAGACCACAGCACTACTGGGAACTGCACGGATACTGAGGAAGGTGCTAGAGATATTAGTACTGCAACGAATCGTAGCTCTGTTATGATATGTGAAAGAGGGAGGAGACGTTAGCTGAGGACCTGAGGAGACTTATTGTCACTCAGCCTTCAGCGATAACCACTGGGCAACCGGTGTGAAACTGTAAATCGTAGAATTACTGCGACCTATGAGTAGTGGGGGAGGAGGGCTGGAGACTTGAGGAGACTTGCTGTCACTCAAACTCCAGCGGTTACCACCAGGTAACTGGTGTGAGATTAAGTACTGCAACGAATCGTAGCTCTGTCATGATATGCGAAAGAGGGAGGAGACGTTAGCTGAGGACCTGAGGAGACTTATTGTCACTCAGCCTTCAGCGATAACCACTGGGCAACCGGTGTGAAACTGTAAATCGTAGAATTACTGCGACCTATGAGTACTAGGAGAGGAGGGCTGGAGACTTGAGGAGACTTGCTGTCACTCAAACTCCAGCAGTTACCACCAGGCAACTGGTGTGAGATTCCAAATAATAATAATAATAATAATAATAATAATAATAATAATAATAATAATAATAATAATAATAATAATTTAGACCATAGAGTGAAGAGGAAGGAAAGCGAAAAACTGGGAAAATACCAAGATCTAGCGAGAGAACTGAAGAAGATGTGGAACATTAAAGTCGAGGTAGTGCCAGTCATAGTAGGTGCACTGAGAACTGTCCCAAAGACACTGAGGGTGAGACTGGAGGAGCTCAGGATAAAAGGAAGAATTGAGACTATACAGACCACAACACTGCTAGGAACTGCATGCATACTGAGGAAAGTGCCAGAAATATAAACACTGCGACAACAATTTTTAGCAGTGGCCTTAACAGAAGAAGGGAAATGAAAGTGGAAACGTGAACCACAGCACAGGCATGATAGGTGGGGGAGGGAGGAGATGTTGGCTGAAGACCTGAGGAGACTTATTGTCACTCAACCTTCAGCAGTGACCACCGGGCAACCGGTGTGAAACTGTAAACTGCAGTATTACTGTGGTCTATGAGAACGAGGAGAGGTATGCCACGCCCCATTGAGCTATTGGCTTGTTTGAATAGTGTATATGAACAGAAAACAATCATGGGACAAAGATGGAAAAGTCTCCGAATATTAGTCAGTTCTGTTAATCATTTCTGTTACATAGAGAATACTACTTATTTCACACAATAAATATCTAGAAACTCTTGGATATCGGAAAATCTTTGAAGTATAATCCATCGAATGGAAACTAGAAACGTTCTTTTATAATGGAATATTAAACTGAAGGTATCTGGAAAAATGTTTTGTGATTAAATATACTGTAAACTCTTTATCAACCTGATATAAAGAACATTTTGCTCGGTTATGAACCGTATATTTTTGCTTGTTTTCGAAAGGAACTAGTTTTTATTTCTTAAGAGAAGTGCTAGGAAAGAAACATTGAATATTATTATTTACTGGAATATATTTTAAAGTTATTATGAATACGAGTGACAAACTTGGAGCCTGTTCCTACCAGAATATCAGTGGAGATATTGAATCTCCGCAATCCAACAAATGACCCGACCAACCAAGTAGACTACGTATTATTTTCTCTTTGTGAGTCTATGTCTACCTGTGTGTGTGTGTGTGGAAGGGGGGCACTCATGGACACATTTTTGGGTCTGCAACCCCTGAAAATTTACACAACTAGGCAACATCTAAAAGCTTTTACAGGTCTCTACCGAAAACTCGTGCTGGTATTTCTTTAGATAATTTTGAATAAGGTATCTATATGTTCAGATGATTTCTTGATGATGATTTTCAAGATAATTAGTTTTGATACATGTGCAAGCTATGGTGATTCATTTATGCTAGGTAAAGATATTGAGTTTGTTTTCACTAAAATATAAGAATAATTCTTCTATCATATTTAACGGGATAATAGGATTAATTATAAAAGCAACCCAAGCCACTCAGAAATATTACAATGCCATTTTCCTTAATTTTACGCATTTGTAAAATTCTACACTTGCATGTTCTACGCTGATTTATTCAATCAATCAATTAATCTCAAATGTCTGTGAGATTTTTTAAGGGTTGGATGCGCTGTCACGTTGCCAATTCATTAAACCGAGGTGTTACTTGCATGGTCCAGCAAGAAAAACGATAGCAGTAAGGTTTTTAAATCGTGCGCATTCCACCAGAGCACTCAATGAGGGAGAAAACTATGAATACGTGGGTATCTTGGAAGAAGACACAATCGGGTGGGGTGCGAGGAAATAAAATGGATAATACTCACGTGGGCCGATAAAATATTTTCGTGAGGCACCCCTGGAACGTGTGCTATAGGTTCGTCACTCCCGCCTAAATGCATAAAGCTTTGCACCCGATTAACGATGTCAAGAAATCGCATGTAAAAAGAAACGAGCGAGGAATAAGACTGATTAGCATCGAAAATTGGGTTGACTCTGCAATAAATGGACAAGAATATAATACTAGACAGTGTATGGATGTATTATTTACAACAGCCGGAGACAGCAATAGATAAAACAGGGAGATTAGAGAACACGGAAGCACAAAAGGGTATATATCTGAAATTGGGAAGAAAAACAACGATACTGGCATTTTAGAATATACTCTCGTGAACTTGCAGATCAATCGACATTGACATGGCTACGGAGAGAAAACAGAGAGAGAGAGAGAGAGGGGGGGGGAGGGAGAGAGAGAGAGAGAGGGAGGGAGAGAGAGAGAGAGAGGGGGGAATAGTCCCTAAAAGCAGCCCAGAACAACGCCATGAGAACCAACAGTAAAAAGGCAGAAATAGAAAATAACAAGATAATAGCAAATATAAACTATACAGAGATGAAGATGAGACAATCACCCACACTGTAAGCGAGTGCAGCAAAGTAAGGAGTACAATAACAGGTATGGAAGGCTTGGAATGATCACCTTGGAACTGTGCAAGCAACTGCATTCCGACCACTCAAATCAATGACACATGCGTAGACCTGGTTATGTCGTTGAGACTATATCCTGTGAAATCCTCGAAGAATCAAATAGAACGAACCATCGAGACGAGAAGACCAGATCTTGTAGAGATGAACCAGGACAAAAGATTGTGCAAGACAGTGGTTTTGCTGGTGCAGCAGAGTACGGAGTGGAACTGGAAGATATCTAAAAATTGGAGTAGTATAAGGAATCTTGCCGGGGAGCTGAAGAAGTGGGAAATATATGTGATGGTCGTGCCAATAATGCTTGGAGCCTTCGGAACCTAGCAAAGAGTTTGGAAGAACTAGGGATCCTGACAAGAGATTCTCCTGGTGACAGCGCTACTGAACTTGTTTAGAATACTGAGGAGAATCCTGGAGTATTAGGGACACTTTCTGTCACTAGATCCCCAGTGAGAGTTAGGTATGATAAAAATTGTCACTAGATATCTTGGGATGTGAACATGTAAATAAACAATCTTCAACCGACCAATTTAAACGGTCCTGGTCATTCTTGTAGAAAAACTGGAAAAATAATTATTCCCCCCCAAAATTGAAAATTTTCGTATCATATCATGATCGGCAAAAATACTGTTATTTTAAAGAAATATCCTACCACTTGCTAGCCAGCAAAAAAAAAACAAAAACACTGTTCATCATTGATGAGAAAATTCCGTAGAATATTGTCAATATTTATTTTAATAAAAGTAGTTTTCTCCGTTAAAAAATCATGGCTATATTTGAATTTCTATGAGAAAATGCATCTGATGAAAGAGGCTCTTTGTCTCTCGGTCTCTCGGTCTCTCTGAGTCTGTCTGCCTGTCTGTCTCTGTCTCTGTCTCTCTCTTTCTATATATATATATATATATATATATATATATATATATATATATATATATATATATATATATATATTGTGATTATTAATTGATCTGACCGAAAACATACATTTGCCTGTGAAATGTATACGTCTAGAAATTTTATCTGAAATTTTATGTAAATGTAACTGAACCATTGCAGTGGAGATATTCTATCGGCACAATCGTTACATTTAGGTGGAAGAGTCCTTGTAACGGACGGAGTAGCAAGAAGTCTCACTGTCCATTACATAAGAAGAGACAGTTGAACATTTTTTTATAAGATCAGACAACAATGTAATGTAACAAAATGGTTTGAGAGGGATAAAATCATAAACATGACTGGGCAGAAATGAGAATTCACTGGGAGGTGTCCAAACTACTTGGAAGACTATCGAAAACCTTCAAGTGAACGGAAAATTATATTATAAAGATGACAAACATACCCGTAATCAGTGGAACACCTGGAGCAATCAGGAAAACCCCAAGCAGACTGGAAGAAATCACCACCAGAGAAAGACTGGAATATATTCAGACAAGAGCATTGACAAGAATACTGACAGGATTGGTGGAATATCATGAAGACTTGCTGTTACTCCATGACATGCGAAAGCTAGCAGATACTATTGGTGTGAAAACTCGTTAAAAAATAATTGTCTTATTATCAATAGATAGCGGAGAAAATAAAAAATACCTAAAGAAAGAAAGCTAGTTGTAAGATTAAGAGAAAAATGTCGGGCTAAATATGTAGATGGAGACTGGAAAGAAATGATGACAGTGCAGGAAAAGAACAAATGAACAGCACAATCGAGAAGAAACAGAAAAAAGAAAAAAAAAATAACCCAGAACGAGAAAACATTATTTTTATCAGTGTTTTTGTTCGTCTGCTCTTTACGTCAAAATACAGATCTCTCCTCCGCCCCCCCCCGACTGTTTTTGCTTATTTCATCTGTGATATCTTTTTTTTTTCGTACAGGATAGAGAATGGAACACGCAGTAAGACAATTTATGCTAGGTGGCATCTGAAGAACGTAGCGGAGCCAAGGTGTTCAACACACATTTTATTTCTTTTTCTCTCAATTTCATTCAATCTCCCTCTCCCTCATCAGCTATGTATGACTACTACTCTTCTTTTCTTTTTTTTCCACCAGACCCGACAGTACATTTTGGGTGGGTGAGGATATTACAGCCGCCCGGACGTGCCAGCAAGGGATGTGACAGCTGGTCTGATGGCACAATAACAACATAGGTGACAGTTCCAATCAAGTCACATAATGTTCTTTGTATGGCGTGCTTTTTCTGCCAACCTTACGTAACACCGAGATGCGCATGCGCACATTGGTATAGTCTAGGCCATAAGTATCGGCGTAAGCGTACGCACGCAAACGATAGCGTGTGCATGCGAACAGTTACAAAATCGTAATCCGGAGAGAGAAATAGGAAGGTAGCAAGCAAATCGGAAGGAGGTGGAAGGAAGGAATTTAAAAAAAATGGAAAAAGAAATGACAGGAAGGATAGAAGAAGGG
The DNA here is from genome assembly GCA_963457665.1 of Thysanoteuthis rhombus. Classification (NCBI taxonomy): domain Eukaryota; kingdom Metazoa; phylum Mollusca; class Cephalopoda; order Oegopsida; family Thysanoteuthidae; genus Thysanoteuthis; species Thysanoteuthis major. The sequence continues at coordinate 37,058,368 of OY735200.1, read as the reverse complement.
AAAGCGAAAAAAAATCAAAAGAAGACAAAACAGACAGCAAAAAGAAATTGAAGATCACAATAAGAACAGAACGAATGAGAGAAAGAGAAAAAAGAAAGAAATAGGACTAAAAGTATATCGAAAAATGATACAAATGTCTCCTTATTGTACGCATATTTTGTAGAATCAAAAACCGTAACATCATATTATTCAGAGATGTCGTGCTTGTAGAAGTAGATATTTTTTCAAGTAACAGGATATTTTCGTTATAGTTTATCAAAAATAAAAATAAAAAGACGTAAGGATTGAGGTAGTCTTCATACTGGGACTTTGGACCGACAGATTGGTGGGTTAAAATTATATATATATATATATATATGTATATATATATATATATAATGTGTACTTTAGAGAGTGAGACAGACTCGGGAGTGAAGTTTTTGGTGGTAAGGTTTATTAATCCTTATTTGTCAATAGTCCATACATGTTTCGAGATTTCTCTCATCATCAGTGGTGCGTGTTGTGTGAGTGTGAATTAAAATGTACCATGTGGAACCAGAGTCCACTGTCAGCGGCTATGCATTGTGGGTAGGTTTTGTTGTCAGGGCTACAAGAGGCCTCATGCTGAATGTAAGAATGACCAGCAGGTATTGGGATTTTGGTAAAGCAGCAGCAGTTGGACTTGGGGAGGGCAGATTGTGTCAAGGTGGGGGGTAGTGTTGGGGAGGTGGGTTTTTTGGTATGTTTGGGATAGTATAGAAGGAGGGGTGGTGGAGTCAAGGAGCTACATAGGTATCAACCTTAAAAGTTACTGAAGATGTTGCTGAAAGTGTTTTAGCTAAGAATTGGACAGGGGTTGTAACAGGCTAAGGTGAAGTTTTTCCTATGGGTCTAGGTGACTTTGAAGCTTCCATTATTGAGTGTGTCTAAGATGTGGGTGTGAGGATATTAATGGTAGGATTTGTGTGTATTAGTGTTCTGTGTGGTGCGGGTTGTTCAGTTTAGTATTTAATCCATTAGGGTATAGGGTTTTAAGTTTGTTGATCCACATGTCTTCGTGTTTTTGTAGAACTTTAGTTATGTCAATTGGAGTAGTTTTTTCTATTTTTTCTATGATGGTGAAGGTGGCATCAGTGGCAAAATTGTGGTCAGGTGTGCGGAAATGTAGTTCTACAGGGAGTGGGCTACGGTTATTTTTTGACTTAATCCTATGTCTATAATTGTTGAGTCTAATATTAAATTGCCACTCGGACTTGCCAATGTACTGTAACTTACACCTATTGCACTCTAGAAGGTATATAATGTTCTTACTGCGGCAGTTGCTATTGTGGTATATGTGGTAACTCACTTTTGTGGTGGTGCTTGTGAATGTGTTGGTGTGCTTGAGGTGGTTGCAACATAGACTGTTTCTTATGTTGCAAGGTGTGCAGAAATTAATTGTTCTAGGTGTATTTTTGTGTACGACTTTATTGTTAACGATAGTATTGCTACTAATCATGTCTCTGATGTTTTTGGGTCTGCGGTAGGAGATAACACATGGGTCTGTGAATGTTTCTTTTAGATCTGTTTTGATCGTGAGAATGTTCCATCTATTATTGATGATGTGTGCTAAGGGTGGGAGTGTGTTGTTGAAGGTTGTTATAAGGGGTATGCGGTTGGGTTTGTTATTGTGGGACAGTAAAAGGGTTTGATCTCTGGGTATTCCAGTCGCTTTTTTTATTTGTTTTTTTGTGTCATCTAGTGGATAACCTCGTTGGGTGAAATATTGTATTAGGTTATGTTTGTGTCTGTTAAGTTCACTATTGGTGGAGCAGATTCTTCTAATTCTAAGAGCTTGTGAAAATGGTAGACTCCTTTTTAAGTGTTGGGGATGGGCTGATTTGGAGTGGAGGTAATTGTGGGTGTCCGTGGGTTTTGTGTAGAGGGTGGTATGGAGGTTTCTGTTGTCATCTATATATATGCGTGTGTCTAAGAAGGCTATGGAGTCAGTGGATGTTGTGAAGTCAAACTTAATAGAGTCATGTGCCGAGTTTAGATGTATAAAGAAGTTATCTAGTTTGGTTTTTTCGCCTGTATATATGAAAAAAATGTCGTCTATGTATCTACCATAAAAGATGCAGTCATTATAAATCTCTGGGTAAATGTAGGTTTCTTCAAATTTACCCATGAAGATATTAGCATAGGATGGGGCCGCTACTGTGCCCATGGCGCAGCCTTTCACCTGGAGGAAGTGTCTATTATTAAAGTTAAAGCTATTTAGGGTTAGAATGTGGTGCATAAGAGTGGTGATTGTTCTAGTGCTAGGTTCTTTAGTAGTTCTATTGTTTAAGGCTTCTGTCAGTGCTAGGATACCTTCATCATGTTTGATGTTGGAGTATAGGGATTTAACATCCATACTAACTAGATGTGCTTTGTCTGGGATTGCTGTGATGTGTTTGATTTTGTTTAGGAGGTCTGTGGTGTCACGTATATATGATTTGATTTGTGTTGCTAAGGGTTGTATGTAGTGATCTACAAATTTTGATAGTTTAGTAGTGTGGCAGTTCGTGGAGGAGATGACTGGTCTACCTGGGTTATTTGGCTTGTGGATTTTGGGGAGTAGGTAGAACCTTGCGGGTTTTGTGGAAGTGGGTTTCAGTATATTCTGTGTTCTTTTGTCTATCATGTTGCTATTGTGTAATTCTGTTAGGGATTGGGTTATTGTGTTTATGTATTCGTTAAAGGGGTCTATGGGGAGTTCTCTGTAGAATTCTGTGTTGCTTAATTGTAAGTTAGCTTCTGTGAGGTATTCATCTAGACCCCAGATGACTATGGATCCACCCTTATCTGCTCTTGTGATGATCAAGTTTGTGTTGTTTTTTAGTTTATTAAGGGCCTTTCGCTCTTTAGTTTAAGGTTATCACGTGTTAGGGTTTGTGGTGTGTTATTGTTGATGTAGGTTTTTATGTCATCTCTGACGGCTAGCTCAAAAGTTTGAATGGTTGTGTCTATGTTTTTTGGGGTGAAAGATTTGTTGGGGTCTTTAAGCCTATCAAGGATGTCACTGTCGTGGCCTGTTTTCCCAAAGTGGGCTCTAAGTTTGATCCTTCTGAAGAAGTCATAGAGATCTTTGTTGAGGGTGTGATTGCTGAAGTGTGGGGGTCGGGGACAGAAATTAAGGCCCTTGTTAAGGAGTTTGAATGTGTCCCTAGTAAATCGAAATTTACTTAGGTTCATTACTTTCCCTTCTGGGTCTTCCTTAATTCTGATGGTGTGTAGTAGTGTTTTAGTAAGTTTTCTAAACTGCTTACTAGTGTTGGAATCAGGTTTTCTAACCCCCCTTCCATATTTAGTGGTAGGGGGGTTTCCTCGTTTTTTGGTAGAGTGTGTGTGTGGGTTGATGTAGGGGTTACCTGCTGGTCAGGGTGTTCGCCTGGGTCTTCAGGATGCTTTTGAAGGGTCAATGTGGTGGGTTGAGGAAGGATGCTACTCTTAGGGCTTTCCTTTTGCAGAGTATGAGGGGTAGTAGGTCTGAGAACCTTGTGGCGGCTAGTGTTCTTGTTGTTATTATCTGTATGCTGGTTTTTGTAGTTGTGTTTGTTCATATAGCTGTGTCTGTTCACAGTATTGGTGTCAGTAGTATTAGTATTTGAGTAGGTGTTCCTGTTGTGTTTGTTCATATGTGTGTGTCTGTTATAGGTGTTAGTACTGTTAGTGCCAGTGTAGGTGTTTTTGTTTTGTTTGTTCATATGCGTGTATCTATTTCTGTAGTCGTTGTTCATGTGGGTATGGATGATGTTTTTGTCAGTATTGGTGATTCTTGTTGGGTAGCCTGTGTCTGTGTGTCTAGTGTTAAATCTGTGTTTGGTGGGGGAATTGGTTTTTGTTGGGTATGTAGGTGGTGGGTTGGGGGTGGGTAACAGAGGCCTGACGGCTCTTTTGGTGTCAGTATTGGTGATTCTTGTTGGGTAGCCTGTGTCTGTGTGTCTAGTGTTAAATCTGTGTTTGGTGGGGGAATTGGTTTTTGTTGGGTATGTAGGTGGTGGGTTGGGGGTGGGTAACAGAGGCCTGACGGCTCTTTTGGTGGGTTGTATCTTAATTTCTCTTGTATTCTGTGGATTCGCAGATCTGTGTGTGATGTTGTGTCTAAGTTTGTTGTATTTTTTAGTTTTGGTGAGGTTATATATATATATATATATATAATTTATTAATTTATTATTTATTTAATTAATATATATATATATATATATATATATATAGATATATATATATATATATATATATATATATATATATATATACAAATATATATATATATAATTTTGGCCGTGATACTATGCTCCCCCCAAATTCCTGAGCATTTTTGTAAGAATTATCAACGAAGCTAGAACTTATTTCAAACTCATTGCACGCTCAAGTATGTATACATACATGTATACATGTCTACGTGTGCAAAATTGTGTGTTGCTAAGATGTGTATCAAGCCATGTGTTTGCGTGTATCTGTGAACATATGTGGGTATATGTGCGTGTACATATATATAATTGTTCGTATGTGCGTTGGCATGTATCTGTACGTATGCATATATATATATATATATATATATATATATATATATATGCGTGTGTATGCATATATGTATATGTGTGTATGTGCATATGTGTGTGAAAATTTCAAAGACAATTTTATAGGAACTCATGTCTGCTCAGCTGCTCGATATGCGAACGAGAAAAATTGGTGCCGAGCAAAAATAAGTTCCTACCAAAATGCATTTATAATTATCATATTCTGTCGGACAAACGTTGTACATTTACAGATATTTTATTCAGTGGGCATCGGGAACAATTTACATGAAATAATTGTGCCAACGAATGTCTTACGATGGTAGTACCATAAGCCCAGTTGGTAGGAGCAGAGACTACGTATAAGTCTGCTTCCGAGGTGAAGTGGACAGGTTCAGGAAATATTGTTTCCGCCATGCCCACGATTCTTGGAAAGGTCCATGTCCGACGACTGACAAAGAAAGACTGATGATCATCATCATCATGATTATATAGGAGCAAGTAACCCAAGTTATAATGCAACAACTTTCCCCAAACATAGTTTTCTTTTAATTATATTCCAAGAAAAAATTCAGACAGGAGCTGCAAGAAATGATATATATATACCAAACTATGTATTCGTTTGTTAAAGTAAAAAGTTACATATCATCAAGAAACTAATACAATATATAAGTCAAACAGTTGAAAAATGTCAAAAATCATTCTGCTTAAAATGAAGCTAACACTGGGGCCATCAAGCGGTGTAAGAAGAATTGAAGCAAGTGATTCAACCTGCCCCTGTTCTCTACTATTCTTAGTCTTTCACTCTCACACACATAGACACCTGCATACACATAGACACACACACACACACACACACACACACACACACACACACACACACACACATATATATATATATATATGCATGTGCGTTCATTTACATACTTAACATATACGAAGAGGTGCACTCACATTCATCTATCTAATTCTTCATACACATTTATGCATACATATATGTTTGCATATACGTGTGAAGGACAGTGCTGTAACACACAAATACACACTTTCAAGAGCATACACTTGCACACACATATATGTACATGTGTGTGTGTGTGTGTGTGTGTGTGTGCACTTGCAAACGTATAAATACGATTTTTTTTTTGGTTTCCATGCATATTTTCGCACTGTTGTCAACTGAAGAACTTTCAAAATAAGCAAATCATATGCAGTCTAGATATAAGCCAAAAATAATCTGAGACAAATGCAAAGGCAATCATAAAACAAAAACTAAATACTTGACATCAAGAATAATGCCCGGGTAGAAATAAAAGAAATAAAATGAATGACTGAAGTCTTTGAAAAAGAAATTCCAACCAAAATGAAGACAAAAATCTTTAAACAAATTAGGCGTGAAGTAAACGAAACAAATAATATATGATTAGATTGTGGAAGGTAGATCTCTGAAGAATTTGAAAAAAATATTTACAGAAATATAAAATTTTATATGTAAAAATAAACGGAATAAATCATTATTAATGTAGCAGTCTGAGAAGATACTTGGCTAACTTGGAATGTTGAAGTATATAACATATTCTTAACGGGAATAAGCAATTTTATACCGGAAAAAAATCGCTATGAAATAGAACAGTCTCTCTCTTTGCACTCACAACTTCAATGAATTATCCTGTCCATCATACAACTGGGGTATTTAGGGATTTTGACATGATAACTTCTCATTACCAAAAACACACAGAGAAGCGCACATATGGATGTTTGCAAGTAAGAATGTACTTACGTACGTATGTATGAATGAATGAACACATTTTGACTGAATTTTTCACACTGTCATAATTTTTCATTCAATGTTTAGCTTATCAAAGTAAATTTTCGAAAGTCGGAATAAAATCTGATTGAGAACTAGCATCACATACCTCAGGAGATTGTCTTCAATGTGTGAGAACTTGATCATTTGTCTACAGAACCTTTAATTATCCAATAAAGTTCTTCCAGATTCTGGTTCCACTTCTAATTTTCATCCCATACCGAAAAACTAGCTGACACAAAAAAATGTTGTGAGGCCTTAGCAGGGACGGCTGATGCAATCGCCAGCGTAAAAGGTCCTACTTTAATACCCTCAAGGGAAAAGACAATTCACAACCAGTTTAAAAATATATGCTTGTAATAATGAAAAATATCGACCAGTATGTTTCTTTTTTACCAGTGCATGTTATGATCGATAACATTTGAGTACCGTCCAATTTTGTCAAATTTCCGCCACCGTATGAATTCAAGAAACTGATGATGCAAACGTCAATTATTTGTGCTGGCAACATAAATCGTGTTGTCAGTTTGAAATCTCCAGACTGTAAATTGAAAAGAACAACAGGTGTGCTGAATTTTTTGCTGAATGAGAAACCATTACCACAAACGTCGATGACAACAATAATAACAAGAACAACAACATCAACAAAAAATGAAATAATAATAATAATAATAATAATAATAATAATAATAATAATAATAATAATCAGAAGAGATTAGCCGAGGAGGCAAGGCTGAAGAGATACAGGCAAAGAACTGTCCAATACACACAAAACCGCACATTCCAAAACAACGAGAGAAAGTTTTACCAAGATAAGAACGGAGAAAGAAGACAGAGCATGAAACCAGATGCCACATAGACCAAGAACTACTGGAACAGCATATAGGGGTACCCAAAAAAACACAACATAACCCTGCAATAGTTAGGAAACATGAAAAGAGAGCTTGAAGATATAGACAACGGAGGACCAATATTATTTAATGGAACCACATTGAAACACGCTGTTTGGAAAATAGCCAACTGGTAAGCACCAGGTCCCGACGGGATCTATAGATATTCGTTCAGGAAATTTATGATGTTTTCATTGTTTGCTTGCGCGTACTTTTCTAGATCTGCTTTAGCTCTCTGGACACAGTCCTCTATGCCGATAAGCCCCCTTCTACCTTCTTTTCTCTTAACGTAGAATGTATCCGTGTCATCTCAAGGATGTAAGGCTTTATGTGTTGTCATGAGTTTCCTTGTTTGCCTGTGAATTGATTGGAGTTCTTCTTTTGCCCATCGTAGGAATGGTCCTGTGTATTTCACTACTGATACAGCCCAGGAGTTCATTCATTTTATTAGATTTCTGCTGTCTAATTTGGTCTCTAATATTTTCCTTATCCTTCTGGGGTATTCTCTATTTTCTCCTTCATCTCTTCCCGTTTTATCGTGTCATATTTAAAGACGCCTAGGTATTTGTATCGGTCTTGTGCGGTCAGTGCTCTAATCAGACTGTTGTCCGGGATTTTGATTCCTTCTGCCATTGTAAGCCTTTCTTCGTGCATTACCATGATTGAACATTTTTCTATTCCAAATTCCATTCTGATGTAATCACTGTATTCTTTTAATTTGTTGAACATCTCAAGCTCTCCCCTGTTTTTTGCAAACAATTTTGTATCGTCCATGTACATTAGGTGATTGACTTTTCTTTTTGTTTTGGAAAAAAGGTACCATTTACTGTTCTTCAGAATTCTGGTGAGTGGTATCATGGTCAGAACAAATAATGATGAGGACAGCGAGTCTCCTTGAAAGATTCCTCTTTTTATCCTTACCTCTCCTAGGTTTTACTCCTATAGCTGTCAAGTCTACTTTCCAGTTTCCGATGAATCTAACCACTGGTTCGCTGATCTTGAAGATTATTATTATTATTATTATTATTATTATTATTATTATTATTATTATTATTATTATTATTATTATTATTATTATTATTATTATTATTATTATTATTATTATTATTCACACCTGTTACCTGGTGGTCTCTGTTCAGCATTCTCATAATCTACAGCAGCACTTTGGATAACAGTTTCACACCAGTTGCTTGGTGGTTATCACTGGGCTAAGTGACAGTAAGTCTTTTCAGGTTTCCAGTTTCCCCTCCTATCATCCTCACCTATTACAGGAGTGCTGTAGTTTGTACTACCCCCACTGTGTCTTTTTCTTGGTTGTTAGGCCATTGTTAACTGCTGGGTATCGTAGATCTCATCATTCCAGCACCCTCAACAGTATCTGTGCAGTCCTAAGTAGGGCTGTGATCTGTATAGTCTCAATCTTTCCTCTTATCACCAATTCTTCTAATCTAGTTTTCAGTCTGGTACGGTTCCGAATGCTCCAACTATTATTGGTACTACCCTGACTTTCATCTTCAAAACTTTTTTCAGTTCACTTGCAAGGTCCCGGTTTTATTCCAAGCTTTTCACTCTATTTCGTATTTTCTCAGTGATCTCTATGCATGACCACGTCTACAGTTCGACAGGTTCTCCTTCCCTTGTTTACGATTAGCAGGACTGGTCTTCTGGCATTGACTTAGTTTGACCAAATGATTTTTCTTTTGACTGCCATGATGAGAGATTAGGTTCCTCTCTTCGAGTTTCCTTTGCATACCCATGTATGTGATCTCTCGTCCGTGACATTTCGTATCTGTCTTTTGAAATCCCTGAATAGTTTTATCTGTTCCAGTTCTTTCCTTGTTTGCTATTTTTTTTTATTTTTTTTTATTATTATTATTATTATTATTATTATTATTATTATTATTATTTGGAATCTCACACCAGTTGCCTGGTGGTAACCGCTGGAGTTTGAGTGACAGCAAGTCTCCTCAAGTCTCAAGCCCTCCTCTCCTAGTACTTGTAGGTCACAGTAATTCTGCAATTTACAGTTTCACACCGGTTGCCCAGTGGTTATCGCTGAAGGCTGAGTGACAATAAGTCTCCTCAGGTTTTCAGCTAACGTCTCCTCTCTCTTTCGCATATCGTGACAGAGCTACAGTTCGTTACAGTACTTATATCTGTAGCACCTTCCTCAGTATCCGTGCAGTTCCCAGTAGTGCTGTGGTCTGTAAGGTCTCTATCCTTCCTCTAATCCCGATCTCCTCCAGTCTCACCCACAGCGTTATTATTATTATTATTAATATTATTATTATTATTATTATTATTAGTAGTAGTAGTAGTAGTAGTAGTAGTAGTAGTAGTAGTAGTATGATTACAAAAACCCAGAACTGTCTTAGGGATTACGAAAAAGAAAAAAATTCTGTGGAACTTTGAGATTCAAGCAGTTTGCCAAATTTATATCTACTTATCGTATATAAAACGAAAAGCAAATAGTGATATAGTACATTTCGTTATTCCAGCAGACCACAGGATAAAATTTGGAGATTTTAAAAAGCTTGGCAAATATCTAGACCTTCCAAGAGAATTGAAAAAATATGAAATATGGAAGTGGCCGTTGCGTCCATCGTTGTTGCAATTCTTACAATGGTCCGAAAGGCTTGGCAAAAAGTTTGGAAGAACTGGATATCAGAAAAAGATTCAAATTCATCATTGAAAACACCTAAACGTAAAACATCATGCAGGAGACTCTTGCTGTCATTCAATCTCCGGTGCGAGAAACCAGTAACTCGTGATTTGAAACCTCAGTAAATGCAGAGATTATAATAATAATCAACTGATCAAAGCAAGGGGAGTAGGTCTAATCTTGAAAACGAAGAAAAAAAGTATGATTTTTAAAATTCTGTCCAAGCAGTCCATTGATTATAACGAAAGAACGTAAACAATATATGTGGCTTGCTACAGAACTAACAAAAGTTATGAAACAGGAAGGTGATACTGATCAATATTAGTGCATTTGGAACAGTCCCGGAGATCGGAAGAATCAGATGACGACGTAGAACATTCAAAAGGTACCATTGTTAAAACCAGCAAGAATATTAAGAGAGTAATGGGGTATTGAAGAAACTTGATCTTACTTGAAACCAGAGCAGTGCTCCAAAGTAGAGTTACCAGATACCCATGGTTGAGAAAAAAAAAGTATAATAATCGTATAGTGATTCAACAAACATCTGTCTGTGCTTCCTTATTTTACGGCCTTACGCACCCGCCCGCCAAAAAAACCCGCTCGTCAAATCTTGAAAACAAAGGAAAGTTCATAGATGATATCAATTATTTGCAAAGAACGGAGAAGGACTCGAAATATAGTTCAACATGAGAAGATGAACAAGAAATGAAAGATATATTAAATGGATACTTAAGAGAATAAGGAAAAATGTTCAAAACTAACCTAATATCAGAAATTTGATAAAAGGGATGAACCAAAAAGTAGTTGAAACAGCACAATACACTGGACCATTTCTTGGATGGACAAAAATGTTCTCCGATCAATTGAACGGTGTAACTTGGGTAACTTAGAACAATACAATATGCACTACTCACTAGAAATGACACAGATTGAATGTGAAAAGAAAAAAAGGTAACAATGGACTCATCAACATTTTGGACTGTGTTCAAATAGCAAAAACGTGATTGGATAGCTTCAGCAAGCATGCAATAAAAATATTATGAAAAGTGCTTGAAGCAGTGAAAGAAACAATTAGAAGGTAGCGAACGAGGTATTACTGAAAACAACGAAAGGAAAATTCGGACAAAAAGACTTCATGTAGAATTTAAAAGACAGTAAAATTTGCAGACGAAAGATCCTGAACATGGCTACACTAGAGGCATCTGGAGGTAAAAACAGAATCTATGGAAGCTAAACAATAGTGCATTAGAACAAACTCGAAGCCAAGATTGACAGTACTCTAGATCCGCAAATCCTTTGATAAAATTCGGAAAAAATTTAATGGTCTACTACTGATCCGCAATTTTTTCGAGGAATCCAGACGATTATAATGAAGCACGGAAACGGACTGGCAAGAAGAATGAAGATCTCTGAAGCCAACTTTTTTAGTAAGAGATGCTGCAGAAAATCCATCAGAAAGCTATCAATGAATAGAGGAGGAAGGGGGGGGGGAAATTGATTTTTCTTCAAGAATGCAAATTGCCCCTTCTGAAAAGATAACTGTACCTCAGTGATTGGTTCATGATGTGGCCTGCTTTGACTCCAGGCTTAGAACCCGTTGGAATTATTTGGGGAATGCTTGCAAGTGTTTTGTGCGCTATCAACACCCAATATCACTCTCTTGAGGAGTAGAAACAGACTATCAAAGGTGCATGGGATATCCCTCAATCTACGTACACTAAACTGGCTAACTTGCTGACAGATCGTGCCATTCAGGTTTTGAAGGCAAAAGTGCATAAATGTTTTGCTAAATGATTTGCTAGACATCAGTTTTCTCATGTTTCAACGCCAAAAGTCTCCTGAAACGAAAAAAAAAAATCAAAATTTACAACCATGCAGAAAATACTTAAGAATACTTTCGAAACATTTGATAAAATCTGGACGTGCTTTAAAACAAATCCCACAGAGAGATTTTTTAATTCACTGTGTTTTCATAATTCCTTGAGGGTCTATGTATCTTACAAAGTAAACGCTTCACCAAAATAGAGTTTTAAAATTTTTTGTTTCAGATAAAGTTTTTTTCTAGGGTAGCATATTACGAGCAAAATGCTTTAAAGACGTATTCTCGTATGATAGACTGCAGTTTTCACAATGGACGGAAAAAGGGGGTTCTGTGTAGTCACATACTACATTCCCTCGGAAAATAAATTTTACTTCAAAGCCGTACTCTCATAAGATGTAATGACGTAAATAAGGACCTCCCACCAAAAAAAACAAAACAAATCACGCTTTAGAAAATCGATTTCTTCTATGAAGTTTATTTTAACCAGAATATTTCAAGAGAATACTTCCGTAAGATAGACATAAGGCGAAAGTCCAGTTCAGCATTGCACTAAGAAGGACAGGTCGCAACTTCGGTTGTTTTAGCAACCTCAGTCGAGTCTGCTTTAACTATTTTTCATGGGGTGCTACATTTTTTCTCACATTAAGCTTGAGCTTGTGTCACATTTTATTCCCGTGGGAGTGCAAATAAATAGTAACTCACCCTCCCATTTTTTCTGGCCTGTCTGGTATGGATCCAAGAGTAGTATCTGTTCCATGGCATAGCCCGAAGCGCTGCTACAGACACTTGCCTGCCGAAATGTCTGGAGATTGTGTGCTGATGCAATGGTACAATGCATCAGCCAATGAGGTTATACAGAGCTTGCACATTGCGTAGGGAGCCTTTGGCTTCGTCATTGGGCTGTCCAACTATTGCTCGGCCCAGGGATCCGTTGCCCCAGGGCAGTACTGTCCCATTTCACTTAAAGGGACAGGTCGGACGAATCCTGACGCTTTTAGTGACTTCGGTTGCATTAGCAACCTCAGACGCATTGGTTGGGGTAATTTTCGATGGAGTGCTCCATTTTTTCCCACTTTAAGCTTGACCTTGCGTCACATTTTGCTCTGGTGGGAGTGCAAATAAATGGGCTCTGAACTTCACATGGATATATCACAAGACAGAGGAGTATATAAGGAAAAAAACAAGAATCTGAGACATCATAGAATCTACAAGAAAACTCCAATGGCAATTGGCTGATCATATTTCAAGAACGGCAGACGACTGATGGACATCACGACTCGCAACATGGATCCACAGAGATCACATGCGAAACCGAGGCTAGCAGAATACAAGATGGAGAGACGAACTCGACGAATTCAGAAAATACTGACTCTGCAACCCCCACGATAGAGAAATGCTGTTAATCCTTGGGATGGTCTATATCTAAGGACAGACAATAAAAGACTGATGATGATGATGATGATGACGACGACGACGACGACGATGATGATGATGCAACAAATTAGCACAGAAGGAGTACAAGACATGACTTGGTGGGGATGATCCAGCGTAAATTGTGTAAAGTACTGCGTTTTAACAATGGAAACCTATGTTGGATCAGACGACAGAATGAGGCTGAAAGAGAGCAGTAAACTAAATAGGTGTTCTGAACTCGCAAAAGAGAACGAGAAAAATAATGAAAAATGAAAGTGAGAGTAGAACCAGTTGTGGTCAGAGCCCTGTAAAGGGTCACGAGAAGTCTTGCAAAGAATTTGGCAGAACTTGAAATCCAGGTCAGAACCGAGATTCTCCAGACAACAGCGGTATTGAAATCAGCGGGAATTTTTTTTTCAAAAGCGAAATAAAACAAAATATATCAGAAACAATAAAATAATAAAAAAACGCAAAATAATATACGTATATTCAGGCTGGAAAAAAAGAGGAAAAAAAAAAAGGCTCTGAAAACAAAATGGTTGCTGTATTAAGATTTGGCGCGCTTCTAATCCTCGTGTTCTCCCCGGTGTAATTCTTTGTCATTTCCAGACATGAAAGTTGTCCGTATTTACGTCGGTTGATGTTGTTATAAACGTGTATAATAAGGCATCCCACCACTCCCTTTTATTTCGTGATGTGTCTGTCCACGTACAGCACGAAGGTCTGAGTGTAGACACCCTTGTTTACCGGTCGCTCCTGTCAAATATTCTTTGATGGCTTAAAGAGAAGTCAAAGTTTAGGTTGAATAAGCGTCTGTACTCGTGTCCATCAAATTTTTCCTCTCTCCTGTCGCTTTCCTTCACTCCAGCTCTGTTTCTCTCTATCGTTCCACTTCAATCACTTTTTATGCTGCTTTGCTTGATATGTGATATGTATAGGAGAAGATCTATTCTGTTAGCAGTCATGGATGTATTTAAATGTTTACGTATGTATGTATTTATGTATGTATGTATGTATCTATCTATTGGTTGATATATTTATCTGACATGGTATAACGTTTGTTTTCTCAAGTATTTGTGGGACTAGGGCACATTCAGTAAGCGTGATCATTTCGTGCAAAATTAATGGATATTGTTACAATTAATCAACTACAGAGGTTTCAGACCAGACAATTTAAAATTGTTCGTTTTTAAAATATTGTGTTCAATATCAATAAAATATAGATATTTAATTGAATAAAAAAAATCAAGACATCTGATGCTTCTGCTAACATCCTAGATAGGTAGGTATTACAATTTTGTTGTAATATATATATATATATATATATATATATATATATATATATATATATATATATATATATATATATATATATATATATATATATATATATATATATTTATTTATTTATTTATTTATTTATATATATATACATATATATATATATATATATATATATATATATATCTATATATATATATATTTTTTTTTGTTGTAATATATATATATATATATATTTATTTATATATATATATATATATATATATATATATATATATATATATATATATATGTATATATGTATATATGTATATGTGTGTGTGTGTGTGTGTGTATCAAAATATAAGCTGGCTCCAACTTGGAAATCTGCATCTCAGGCTGGAGGGATACTCTGCACACAGGCCTCATCGTCTGTAGTCCTACTGCTGTGGATTTAGCCCCCAAACAATCTTCACTAGCGAGCGAGGCCAAGCCGTTCATCTACAATCTTTCTATCTATATATGCTGTTATCATGAAATTTATATTTGAAATAGTTATAAATTATTTTGTATAGTTGTAATTATTACCATGGACTCTATCGATACTCAGTCATCAGAATCGGAGAACAGAACTCCAATATAGGCTAAAGCTGCTCGTTTTCCCTAATTACAAACGCCCTTGTGATAGGCATGACTCCTCTCTTCCCTGTACTCAGACTCTTCACTAGATATCGGAACAATATCTCGTCACTTACAATTCGAAATAAAGCAGATTGAACAGCCCAAGTATACATCCAGTTTATATATCTATGATATATAAACAAAGACCATGAATCAGAATATTGTTATGAACTAACGATAAAACTGACAAATCATTAAAAGCAAACATATCACTAGACTATTGTTAAAAATATATCAAACTTATATAATCCATTTATCATTAAAAACAGGGATGCATACTTGAAAAAAAAAGATAGTTTGAGCGCTAAAATAACAAGTTAGCAGAAAAACAACAGTGCTATTGACAAATTCATTTGTTCGCTAAGAGTTCAAAGGCAACACATGAGAAATTAATTAGAAACAAAAGATACATAAGATCCTATCCCTAAATACTGTTTTCGTTAAGATATAACCTTGAATTATCAGGTAAAGAAAGAGTCAGAATATACATAGATGTATTAATGAGGGCTCGACCTAATGATAAAAAAAATACATTTGATTTCAAAACAAATCTTTCTCAGCTCAATCTCTTTCCTGGTAATTGCACTTAATTCAGTGTTGAATATCAAACACATCGATCGAACATTCTACAGTGAAGTTTTGATTTGGTCATCTGTGAGATCCTGAAGCACATTGTGGTTATCAATGAGACCCCGAAGCTTTGGAAATTTCAACCAATTTACTGGACTCTTAACTTCCACTTTTCATTGAATGATGGTGACATCTGCAGTTGATTGAATTTAATACATACATTGAAATTTGTGGTGATATGCACATGAAAAAAAAAATCTCATGCAGTCTTCGGTCACATGAGTGAATAGTTGAAATATTTCCGAATAAGAGGTTTCTGAGGGAAAATGAAGATTGGTTTAGAGCTGGCAAGTATATTCATTCCATTCTTTCTCCTACTGCCACCAACTCTTCTTCTTCTTCTTCTTCTTCTTCTTCTTCTTCTTCTTCTTCTTCTTCTTCTTCTTCTTCTTCTTCTTCCAGTGGATGCTGCTGATGCTGTCGCTGGCGTGGTTTTAATTCCTCCTTTTACATTTTCCCTTTTCCTATTTTTTCTTTTTCTGTATAAACGTTTTTCTTCTTTACCAATTCATCTTTTTCTGTTTTTTTTTCTTCTTCGTCTTCTTAGACATTTATTTTTACATCTTTATGGCGGCTTACTCACCGTCATTTTTCTAGCTTCTCAAGAAATAACATTTTTTTTTCTTTACATGAAAGTTTCGAGGAATGAACGTTAAAGCTAAAACTTAGTTTTACTTGAATTGTAGGAAAAAAATCTACAAAAATACCTGATCATTTATTTCTATCGAAGTTAAATTTATAATACGTATTTTTCATTCTGCTTTCAATCAAAATGTACAGATATTTACTAAAAGTAGAGGACATTTATATTTCGTATAGATTTATATCAGTGCTCACTCGTGTGAGAATATACAGCTTAGTTCAAGAAATTTCAGTATATCCAAAGCAAATACTTTCGAAGTTTACTCAACATATATTATTATTGCAACGAAAGTTTGCTGTTGAACAGTGGTGAACAAGCTTATGCCGTAGGCCATTGTCACTATAATGAGTTCGATCCTCAGTAAGAGACTTGTTATTGTGGCTCCGTGTCAGACTTGGCTAAGTTGAGAAAATATCAATATCATCCGTCTTGGAACAACGTTCAATATTTTGTCCACGTTGATTGTTGCTATAATAGTGTGTGCAGCCCTACTCGATGCCCTGCTATCATGTCCCTATGGTAGATTAAGCCAAGCTTAGAAAATATCTAAAACGTTGATAATAAATCACATGCAAATTGAATGTATGAATAAGGATCGATGTTACTTACAATACTGCGAAACTGATAAAGAAACGAGCACACCTTATTCGAAGATGAAGCAATCTATATTCTCTCCTAAAAACACAGTGACATACATTGACGTTTATACATACATAATTCACTATAATCAACAATGTGATTTTTTTGGTTATCTATCCGTAACAATTGACTCTTCTACTATGTGGTACTAAGTTAGCAGATAGAAAAATCTCCTACCTATCCAATGGACTGTCCCTCCATTTTTTTAGTTTCCTCTCCAAAAAGAACATATAATTAAGCTCAAATACAATTAGCTAGCCCCTACTTCTTGAGTATTTTGTTAACACCACTGACTCATTTGTTCGAGAACAAAAAAAGTCAAAAAGCGAAAACACCTTTCAGCTGGTGTTTTGCAGCGAACCATTGTATAGACGGTGCATATCATCTCCCTCCCTCTTCTACACCCTAGTTTCCTGTACCTCCAACCATTTCAACCTCTAATGACGAGACCTGAAATACCATCTCCACCAAAGTCTGGGTTCGGGGATTCTCAAAAATGTCCCATTAATTTAATGGTAATTGCCTCGTCGCTTCACACAATTTCAGCTTAGGAAAGGCTTTTATAATAATGTTCTACGTTCGGATCACGGGGGAAAACCGTGTATCCGGGAATTAATTTTACAGGGATTAACTAGTCATATACAAACTCCTACGTTTACCATTGCATATGTGAGTACAATCTGGTGAACATGTACTTACAAATCCACATACATCTTGTTCAGAATTAGTAGACAAGTTGCTATTCATTGAATTGCTTTGTTTGGGGCAATTCTCTTGACTTTCGTTGCTTTATTGATACTTTTCAACCATTTTATACAGCAGCCTTCATCAAATGTCAGTTTTACTCATAAAAAAATCCAAACTTGATCTTTTGGCGCATTCATAGATGTGATATATTCGGGAAAGTATTAGAATACTGCAGTACAACAAGATGCACACATATTTTTGTTGGTTTCGATGGATTAGTAAAAACAACAGCTATCATGCGGTTTTCACAAGCACACATACACACACACACACTCTCTCTCTCTCTATATATATGTGTGTGTGTGTGTGTTTGTGTGCGTGTGTAGGTGTGTATTTGTGTGAAATACCAGGCCACTTATAGATTGATACATACTTATAGAAAAAGCTATATTTGGCACAAGACTTACAATTTAACCATCACATTAGCTGGAATAATAGCTTACCAGGTAAAGAAAAGTAAATCAATATAGAAAAAAACGATATGTATTTGTCCAAGCATTTACATACAAACGCTTGTACGCAGGCACACACACACACACACACACCCACACACACACACACACACACATACACACACATATGTTCATGCTGGCGAAAACATATTTCATTCAGCCGTTCAACACACCCAAATTGGCCCAGTTAAATACGCATAAGTAAAGATGATTACAATTCCACGCACAAACACGAACGCGCATAAGCATACCTTGGTGTGAATATGCTTGTACATGAGAAAAAAACTACCACTAATTTTCATCCAGTCTCTCTCTCTTTCTCTCTCTCTCTCTCTCTTTATATCACCTACCATCCCGCGTCCACAGAGACCTCAACATATTCTCCCATCCGTTCTCTTTTTTCTCGTCTAATTAATATCCATTCGAATATCCAATAACATCTAATACCGGAAATGTCTCCATCACCTAGCGGTGGTTGAACAAGACCCTCCTTACAATAAAAAAGGATTCCCAGATCCGCTGTCCTCTCCATTCATCCGACACTATATGCTCCCTTATCCCACACACCAACAGCATTTTTTTTTTAGCGTCCGATCCACCGTCCAGTCCCACGTGACCCTTCTATGCCCCCAAACGCCCGTGTCCGGTTGGCCACTGAAATGTCGAAAGCGCCATTTTAAGCCTTGTCCTAATACGGCCCGTAATCGAAGTCACATTGCAGAGGGAGAAAAAAAAAAAGACTGCGCTAGATATTGCAAATTCAGCTTTGATTCTTATCGTTATGTAGTTAGCAGGGCGAATGAAAAAAAAAATCCCTGGGACAAAAAATGAAGGGATAAATGCAGCTGGCGTTCGGTTCCGACAACCTGGACCAATGAATAAATAAATGATGAAATAAAAATAATGGAAATAAAACTGAAAAAATAATCCTGAAACGTAGAGGAACATAATGGGATACGAAAGAGAGGAAACCCGACTGATGATGATGATAATAATAATAATAATAATAATAATAATAATAATAATAATAATAATAATAATAATAATAATGATGATGATGATGATGATGATGATGACAAAATGACAAGAGGACTACAGTAGGAAACAAGAAGAGTAAGGATGATGGCTACTGTTATCATCGCAGCCAGAATGAGACAACAGAGTTGCTGAGGAAGGAAATTAAAAGTGGGACACTGTATGATGAGAGCTGATGTTATAAAAGCGTAGGTAGTTGTGATAAAAAAAAAAGAAAAGCTATTGCGAGGAACGATAAGAGCAAGTGCCAGAAGAAGAAGAAAAAGAAGAAGAAAAAAAGACGAAGAAGCCAAGTCAAAGGTAAAAAAAAAAAAAGACAATAATGATCGTTCAATACTCACAGTAGTAAAATAAATGAAAATTAGACGCAAAGCTAATATTAAGACAGAGTAAATAAGAAATGCGAAATTAGGAGATTAAAAGAAAAGAAAATGATATCGACGATACCGTAGATAGTGAAAATGATTACAAAAATAAGAAACTGAAAATAAAATAAGAAAATATTGGAAGTAAAAAGTGAAAGAACAACGAAAAGAGGATGAAATATATTATAAAATTGCTGCAACTAATACTGATACTACTACAAATCATACAACTACTACAACTACTACTACCACCACTATGACTATTAAGAAGAAGAAGAAGAAGAAGAACAAGAACAAGAACAAGAACAAGAACAAGAACAAGAAGCATTTTCGGTCGATAATAAAAAAGAATCGGATGACATGGTAAAAACAGGAACTTCAGCTGGGACATCAGAATGGAATTTTAAATCGAGAAATGCACAATGCTGGGGATGCATGAAGGGAAAAAAAAGGTAGCAACAGAAGGTTGTGAATTACTGGCAAACTAAAAGGCTCAACGGGGAAACAAACCACAAATTTCCAGAAGTAATGGAGACGAATTCAGTCAAGAAGACGTAACAGATAGAACATGTCAACGAAGAAGAATACCTCAGAAGAACAAGAAAAATGCCGTAAATGAAATTCAATATCAAAAATATCATCAATTATTTATTACTTTCAATTCAATTTCAATTTCAATTGAAATAGGTTCATAATCCTTCCCGATCTGGACAAGAGATGAACATTGTTGCACAGAGGACATGTGGATAGAGGGTTGAATCCCTATAAATGGTGGCCCGTAGTAATACCATTTGAAAGTACTCTATTATTATCAAAAAAGGCAGGGCACAGCTAAATAGTGAATACGTGGAGATAGAGAAGACACCGTCAGCCATTTATCAAGTGTGTGCAGTAAAATGGCCCCGAAATGAAATAATAAGCATGGCTGGGTGGGAAAGGTAATCCACCAAGAACTGTGAAAATGAGTGAGATTTGACAACCAAAACCAATATTTTATGTACGAACTTGAACTACCAAAAAACATATTTTCCCTGTAATTTTTAATTTAAACAGATCACTCTATCCTAACCAGAATATGGCACATAGTCATTACCAAGAAGGAGGAGAACATTTGTCTCTGATTCAGCTGACCGTACGGTAAAATCAAAAGAAAACGAAAGGCATAAAGAGAGAATTGACAAGATTGTAGATGGAAATGATAGTAGGGCCTATCATCATCGGCTCTCTTGGAATATTCCCGAATCGCCTTGCAAAGAGTTTGGAAGACGTGTAATCTGTTGGATAATCGAAAGCACCCAGACACCAGCATAAGTAAAATTAGCTAAAATACTTTGCAGGCGCTAAAATATCGAGGACTCATGCTGAATTAATTTCACGTGAAAGCTACGGGTGTGAAAACCCCAAAAGTGTTAGCAAATAGCAGCAGATAATACTGTGGCGAAAAACTCAACCAGTACGAAATGTGAACACAAATCAAAGCTCCCCACTGTAGAGTAATCGAGGCTAACTTCGTAAATAATTGTAATTTCACAATGAACACTTTCCTTGGAGAACAAAAGCTATAATCTTTTAATTCTTATATTCGCAAAAGTTTGTGACTATGTTTGCAGAAAAAAAGTATTCAAGGTGCCCCTAAAATGTTCAAGATAAGAGCATGGAAGGAATATCGGGTGATTTGTAACATTTTGAAGGGTTTTCTGATGGGTTTCTATTTACTACATGACTATAATGCTGAACTTGGACCCTAGTCTGTGTTCTAAAGTGTCAAATGCTGTGATGTCATTTAGAAACACATATTCCATGCACATTTATTCTTTGAAAGATTCTCTTTAACATGACTTTATATTCTGACAACTCTATTTTTCATAATTTTTCTCTGCATGTTTATCATTTTTATAGATCACAAAAAGGGCATAGAAGAGTTTTTATTTACCATTCAGTCATCCTACGGAACCCTTTACTTCTTTGATACATCATTTTCCGAACACTCAGGATTTGGATATTGGGAGATATGTAGATGATATGGCTGAGACTTTTAATTTTCACTTTTAGAGGTCAAAATCGAAAGAGAGTTTTTTCTTTCTATTTTAGGGTTCAAAATCTAGGGTTATTTTTTTTCAATTATTATTTTAGGGGTCAAAATTGAAAGGAAGATTTTTTTTCACTTTTGGGGGCAAAATTTGGGCGATTTTTTTCTTTTATTTGTGAGGAAAAATCGAAAACAAATGTTATTCGTCATTTTTATGGGTAAAAATCGCGAGAGAACTTTTTTTCCTCTCTTATTGGTAGCGCTCGATAAGACTTTCAAATTTAAAGAAAGCACGGTAAAACAGGAAAACGGATCTGTCAGATGGTAAATGTTGCTCTCCTAATTATCGATAAATGGAATCAAAAGGGAGTGAAGACTGGATGAATATCTTTTCTTAACAATAGCAATCTTTTTGGGACTATTCCCAAACCTCTGTAAATGAATCAAAAGGCATAGAAATCCAACAGAAGAAGATTGCTGGAGTATCAAGGAGACTTGCTGTCCCTTGATCACTTGCGAGGGTTTGCCTCATACTATTTGGATGAATCTTCGACAAGTACCTGATAAAGGTAGTAATACTAGTATTAAACAGATAAATGAGTGGATAGAAAGCGGAATAAAGGAAAGTGTGGTAGCGTTTGGGAGATTTTCAGTCGTTTGTTTTCATATGCAAACAAACAAATAATACTTGATAAAAGAGGGAATAGTAATCGTAATGAAAGAGAGAAGTTAATAAGGCGAAAGGCATGCTGAAGATGGTGCATAAAGAGTTGACAAAGAGGATGATGATGTGAGTTGAAGAAAGAAAAAAAATAGTAATCAGGAAATAAAAGAAAAAAAAAAGAAAAAAGAATAAGAATATTTCAGAACGAGAAGAAGCAGGAAAATTTAAAGCGCTGTGCATGGAGACGCTTAAGTATTATGTGAATTCTGGGAAGAAGAAGATTGAATCTTTGAAATTCTATTTTAGGAATGAAATTCAAAACGAGAATGCATAAGGTCGAATCAAAATTAGAATAAAGAACATAATGTAAAACTGTCACAAAGCTAAAAGAATATAAAATGAATGGATTGAGGGAAAAACCCAACTCGTAATGGAATAAAAGAAAAGAGGAATGAATGCACAATTCTGTGTGAAATGCGCCCGTGTCCGATGACTGACCTCCCCGGACTACTTCTTGGGCTAAAAGGAAAGAGAATAAGAAAGAAATGCCTTTCATACAGGGACAAAAACACTCTTACAAATAGACGCTCACGCATGTACAATTAATGATGGATACATACAAGCATTTACGGACTCCCTCGTATCAGCAAACACACTCAAACAAAAACACACGACCATAAACCCACGTATGGATATATACTTGCAATCGTTGTGAAATGTTCCTTTTGTAATACTTAGAAAGATCAATAAAGCAATGGGAATGATAATGGAGCAAATAATTGTCAGGGCAAATAGAAAAAGAAAAAACAATACAAATCCAGACACTGATTATTTTGTTTTGATTTCAAACAATTGTCCGTATGGAATTATATATATATCTATCTATCTATCTATCTATCTATCTATCTATCTATCTATATATATATATATATATATATATATATATATATATATATATATATATATATATATATATATATTTTCCTTTTTGTTGGACTACTTTGATTCGGATTAATCATATTAAGATCATCTTTAGTAGTAGTAGTATTAGTACAAAGAGTAGTTGGAACTATATAGGTAACTAATTGACACTGTATATATGAGCACACGCACACAGACACACACACAGAGACACACACACAGACACAGACACACACATATATATCTATATATATATATATATATATATATATATATATATATATACATATGTATTTATATATATACATATATATATATATTTATATGTATTATTGACAATTTGGGTAGCACTATATATATATAAATATATATATATATATATATATATGTATATATATATATGTATATATATATATATATATATATATATATATATATATATATATATATATATATATATATATATAGTCTAGAAAGCTTTACAGTGTTAAACATTAAACATAAAAATTTTCAAAAATTTTTCGGGTCTCTTATTTCTACAATATCTGCCAATGCAATTTATGCAATTTTCTCCTGTTTCACATTTTCTTGATTGTTATGGTTTAATGTTTACATTTTCTTTCGTGGGAATCATCAGTTGTTTACCAAGTAACTGTTTCGGGAATTTCAAAAACAAAACACTTATTCATACATGACAGCCCAGCAGAGTTGATCAAACATCACATCCCATTCTTACCATATAGCTTATGTCATACATGTGGTTAGTCATTCTATATAGGGTAATTTGTACATAGTATAATCACATCATTTTATACTACCTAATAATTCTTCAAAACGGGGCTTACTTACGAAGTTCACCCCGATATTGAACGATGAGGGATCAGTAAGTATAATTACAAACGTGCCATTTATGTGTATATATATATATATATATATATATCTCACGTGCTATTTTTTCTTAGATTCGTCCTGTGAATGTAAAAGGATATTACATGAATTTCTGAATGAGTAAAAACTGCCATAAGATCATATACGTAAGCTTTAAGCTTTACAATCATTGTGGTAGGGTTTGTATGAATGAGAGTGTTTGAAATATGGAGCATTTGAAACAATTTATCAAATGAATGTGACTTTTGAATCGATTTCATGAAATCATGGGCTAGATATAGAAAAAAAAAACAAATAAAGAAAAACGTTATTTTGCTGAGGTAAATAATGTTATTGTCTTGATAGTTACAATTCTCCCTCAAATTTCTATTTTTTCCAGTTATAGGCATTTTGGCACCATCCAAAGCTTTCCAATAATTCAAGGTACAAACCCATTTTCTGCCCTATAACGATATCATTCTAGGGTCATCTTGAGCCTCCATCATTTATACTTACCCTTATGTAATGTAAATTCCACATCAAATATCAACACCAAATAAATTGTAGTAGTCATTTTTTGATAACGATAAAATAACGAATACCTAATAATGAGTCTGTAGACGATTCAAGAAATTATGAAGGAAAGTTATCTACATTTTGTCGGTGGATATGCGAACCAAATCATCTAAAACAAATAATAAAAGAAAATCAAGAAGAGCAAATAGTAGTGAATCATGAACGAGATGGAAAATCTGAATAGAAGACAAGAAAATTGAAGCAAATAGAAAGAAAAAAGTTGTAAGGGGAGTATGTAGTGGACAAGGGATGCGAGAAGTAAAGTTCTTTTGACACGAGGGAAAAAAGCAAGAAGTAAAGTATAAGAAATAACAAAGGACAAAAGCATATTCACCAACAAGACGGAAAATACATATCGAGGGAGAAAATTTTAAACAAATCTCCAAAACGGTAAAGAAGAAAATCAGGGATGGAGAAAAAAAAAAAAAGAATACGTATGATGGAAATAATAATAATAATAATAATAATAATAATAATAATAATAATAATAATAATAATAATAATGATGAAGAAGAAGAAGAAAAAGAAGAAGGAGAAGAAGATGAAGAATTATAAATTTGTAATGAATAAAATAAAAAAAAGCTTATGTGAAGAAAAAGTTGAAGATCTTATTCAAAATCTTTTCTCTCGCATAGATTATTGTCTTCTTATATAGCGAGGATGAATTAAGACGAAACAGACAAGGATGAGGAGCTGAATAATGCTAACAGGCGAAATAAGTAAGCAACCAAAAAGACATGCGCACGTGCTGCCAGAAAAATAGCCGTCGGCTTTTATTTGTGGTCTATTGTTCTCCGACCGTCATTGTAGATATGTGTCGGTCGGCCGATCAGGTTCGTGGCAGGGGGTGCAAGTCGGACAAGGTGTGGACGAGGTTTCCGATGTTGAGGCTGTCATGTTGGGAAGAAAAAGGGATTGCGGAGTGGGTGTGTCCGGTCGCCGGGTCGATAAAGAACATGAGTCTGATGGCAAGGAGTAGTGGGTGAGAAAAACTCTGAGGACAGAAGGGTGGTTGGGTGTGTACGAAAGTCATGAGGGAGAAAGTGGGAGGGGATATAATACTTGAACAAAGGGAATCGAGCAAAGAAGCCTACCGTTTCAAACTGGGACTCCGTCTGCTCTTCATTACTTCTGAGCTCCATTCTTGGCATTGTCCCCAAAGTGTGACGCGTTCAAAGAACAGTTATTCGACTTACGAACAGAAAGTTTTTAATGTCGTAATTCTGCATGTAAGTCCAAGTTGTCGACTAGGATCTTCTCTTTCAGGGATAAGTATAATGCAGTAAAATTAGAACAGGCCTCGTAATAATTGCAGTAATTGATGTTCAACAATATCCCGTGGTAAATTCTCCGAATCAGATCAACCAAGAAACTAGTGGAAAAAGTTACCAATATATATAGAAGTGGGCAGCAAATTCAAACAGCTGATAGTGATAGCATGTTTGAAATTAGTCCACGGAGATCTTAATTCGAGCCCTTCTTGGTGTAAATAAACATTTTGCAATCAAGGGATAATCTTTCAATTCATCTCGATTTGTATGTATCTATTTTGATGATTGATAGATTTGAAATATACAACTATATAACATGTGTGCATTGGTGTCATATATATATATATATATATATATATATATATATGATTTTGCCTGCGTCTCTCTCTCTCTCTCTCTCTCTCTCTCTCTCTCTCTCTGTATCTGCGTACATTTGCATCAGCAGAAATTCCCTTTTCATTCAGGCTTTTTGAAAAAGTAACATGTGTACGTTTGGAATTACATGGAATTCTAGACACACAGACACACATATGTGTATATACGTATGTATAGGTTATTTGCTTGTCATATGATAAAATAATAGTTCACTTTAACGTACATGAAGAATTCAGAGATTGAATGACTGCTCTCCGTACTTTCTTGTTAGGGGCTATTTTTCCTTTTATCCGGTCTTTTCTTTGGAAGACTTTTCCCTCAAAGGTCTGATAAAGAAGGGCTGGTAGAACATTAAAGTTTGAATACTGTTAGTAAACATTTACAAGATCAATATGTACTTTCAAGTCAACAAATACACACACACACACACTCATACATATATATATATATATATATATATATATATATATATATATCGGCGGCGAAATATTGATGTATCTATTTATTTGAATCTAGAATCTCATCTAAAGTAGAGCAGCGCATCACCGTTTTACCAGATGAGCAGCGAAACTTCAGCGTTTTTTGTTTTTGGCCATGGAGCTTGTCAAGCTTTACCCGTGTATTGTTGTGTGAGCTCTTGTTATGAAGCATTTACTATCGTTTCTTTTGCCCAAGTCTCTTGATAGATCGCCCCTCGCTTCTGTTAGGCTATTATTCATAATTTCCTGACTCTGACAGCGTTTCCTTATTCTGCTAATTCTTACTTCCTCTTTTATATTCATTAGAGTCTCCATGAATCCCGGTTCCCCCAAGCTTCCATTTCGGCAGAATCTTTCTGTGTGTTGGCGTCATTTTTGTTTTGTTTTATTTCATTTTATTAATAACGCCCCCTTTGCATATCCCTTCGTTCGAACTCTCTTTG
Source organism: Thysanoteuthis rhombus (assembly GCA_963457665.1). Lineage (NCBI taxonomy): Eukaryota > Metazoa > Mollusca > Cephalopoda > Oegopsida > Thysanoteuthidae > Thysanoteuthis > Thysanoteuthis major. The sequence continues at coordinate 37,031,180 of OY735200.1, read as the reverse complement.
CAATTCAACTCTATTGCCTTCCTCCGACCATCCATAACAATGTATGCAATAAGAGAAAGCAAAAATCCTTACATTGCTTGATGACAGGTCGGCATTTGAGAAAGAGGACAGAAATTGAGAATTTGCTATTTTGGGAAGACACTGCACAGAGTCCCTGCGTTCAAATATGGCGCGACAAACTAGTTTCAGCCTGGCCATTGCCAACGAAAGGAAAAAGAGACTGTCAAACAGAGCGACAAATACAATGGAAGGAGAGATAAGAAAATGCTGCAGTCTAAGAGAGTGAAGCAAGAAATCAACGGGGATATCGAAAGAGATAGAGGCCCAATCAGTTTGGAGAGCAATAGACAAAAGTGTGCAATGACGATGGATGAAGAGAGAAACTGGGTCAGAAAAAAAGGTGAGAAGGTAAAGAAGTCAATAAGAATAGAATAAAGAAAGTGCTAGGAGGAACAGAAAAAATCAGAAAGCGTGTGAGTTAGCGAAATGGGGGCAAAGAAAAGTGAAGTAAGTGGAAATTGAAGTGGAAGATTAGAAAGAGCAAAAACAGAAATTAGAAATGGAAAGGTAAGCAAACGAAAATGGGGATTCGAAAAGGTGAGAAAAAAGAGAGGATAAATGTGTTCACACATCTTGCAAAGGCTTCGATTCTTCCAACGGCCAAATTGGGTTCAAACTAAAAGCAATCACATAGACTATTTCATCAGATTACCGTTTCTGACGCCATTCGCGAACTATACATGCCATGGCCCTATTTTCAACAACACTTACATCAATTCCTGACTATCGACAATATATTTCTACCTAATTTGCAATGCATTTTTATGCTATAATCACTTGTTATGCATTCCAATAGTAGATTTTTTGCAATGCCTTTCTATAGTAAGACATAAATATTCATTAAAAAATAAAGCTGGCATAATTCTTAGCCACAGACAATCCTGTTTTTTGATCATTTTAGTTGCCAAATCATTTACAATGCATTCCTGGGGTAACATTATTTGCAAAAAGTTGAAACTGCCTAAGTATGTTTGGTCGCAAAGCAGTCAGCTCTGAAATATGTTACGCAAAAGATCAAAGAATTTGAACAGTGCATTCAATCTAAATGCAGTGGGCACAACATGAGCTAATTAGCCCCGAAAGATTACAATGGAAATAACTTTGAACTGTACAATCGACTGCATTTCGACCATACTGGAAAATGGTATATTCACCGACTAAAATCTATCCAAGAAAACCAAACATGAAATCCTCTGGGACTTTGAGATCCAAGCATATCACCCAATACAGGCCAGAGGACCAGATCTAGGTATAGTGAACAAGGAAAGGACGTACCTTATGGAAGACTTTGCTGTCCCGACAGACCACAAAGCGAATCTTTATAAAAGAAAAATCTAAATATGTATCGAACCTTATAACGGAACTGGTAGCATTAATGAACACAAAGATGACTGTATTATCAATAGTGGTCACAGACCTTAGAACATTCCCAAAGAATCGAGTGGAGAAGTTGTAGGAACTAAGAATCTAGGGGCAAGCTCAGACTCTTCAAACGACTGTTCTTCTCACATCTGCAGGAATACAGAAGGGATTCTTGGATCATTGAAGAGACTTACTTCCACTTAGGATCCAGTGACTACTACTACTACTACTACTACTACTACTACTACTACTACTACTAATAATAATAATGATAATAATAATAATAATAATAATAATAATAATAATAGTAAGAAGAAGAATGCCCAAAGCAGCGCAATAAACTATATCAAAGCAAAATTCGATAGAACACAGACAAACAGAAAATGCCGCCCATGTGGAAAAAGGGATGAGACCGTAAACCAAATAACTTGTGAATATAGTCAACTACCCCAGAAAGAGTATAAGCAGACAGCCCTAGAGAATAGAAGTCAAAAATTACACTGGACTTTAACATCCAAATTGAAGATGTAGAGAACTTACCAAATAATTGAAGTGGCCGTGTCAGCAGATCACAGAGTGAATTGGAAAGAGAGTGAAAAGCTGGGATAATAGCAGGACCTAGCAAGGGAGCCGAAAAAAGTGCAGAACGTGAAAGTCAGGGTAGTATCAGTCATAGCAGGTGCACTCAGAACCGTACCAAAGACACTGAAACCAAGATTGGAAGAATTCGGGATGAAAGATAGGATTAAGGCTATACAGACCACAGCACAGCTGGAGACTGCACAAATACTGAGGAAAGTGCTCGAAATATGATATATCTACGACCCCTGCTGATAGCAGTGATTTAAGAGAGATAAGAGGAGAAAGGAAGAAAAAACAACCAAAAAAAGACAAAAAAAGGCACGCACAACACACAACACACCAAAGATGAAGGTACAAACCACAGCTGCTGGGATAGGTGAGGGAGATATGAGAGGAGGGCTAAAGACCTGAAAGGATTCACTGTCACACAATCTCAAGCGATAACCACTGGGCCACTGGTGAGAAACTGTAAACTGCTGCACTGCTGTGGACTGTGAGAGTGTGGAGAGGAGAGCTGGAGACCTGAGGAGACTTGTTGTCACTCAGTCTCCAGCTGAGACCATCAGGCAACTAGTGTGAAAATGTATCATTATCGTTATGATAATGATGATTATGATGATGACATCAACACCAAAACAACAATACAACAACAACCAAAGTAATTTTTATAATGATGATAAGTCTGACAAATTATGAATAAATATAGCAGCAGTTGGGATCTAGGAACTTAGCGAGACATTATTTGGCATTATTGAATGCATTGATGCGCACATTAGCTTGCCGACGGGCAGTAATAATAAGCTGGAAATTAGATTCAGACAAAGTTTTCAATAAGATCCTGGTAGCAAAGGTAATCTCTCAGGATCATTAGGCTCAGATGATCATCCTCACCGTTCTATTGATTATCTTGATATTGTGCGCGTGGAAGGAAGAGAGGATTTTCAACGCGATCTTGTCAACAGGTCTAGTGGCAATGGGATCGGTAAAATAGCAACTCTGAAACGAATTCCCTTATTTCTATACCCACTGCACAAATAGTATTAGGTTGGTGCTCGAGTTTTCTCTGCCATCTTTTGCTGGCTATTAGGAAAATCTTAGAATTGGTTCCAGAGTTCTCTGCTGCTGGTGCAATCAACTCATTAATGCAGTATCTACAAGTCCGGGGAGATATGGTCTACGTAACTACCGGAAGCAAACATCGATCAAAGTTTAAAGTATTGTCTTCATATTGTTGTCAAATACAGGAAAATATTATTTTTGGACAATAAAGTCACTAGCGAAGAAAAATCGAAGAAATCAAAGGGAAGGAAGCCATGTGTACATCTAAGACTGCTTTCAAAATCTCAACAAAATTGGTTAAAAAAAAACATCTGTTTTTGATGTGATTTATTTATCACAAATTGTTGGAACGTTCAAGTCGCACTTCGGAATAGAACAGATTTCTTTTTTCTGGCCAATTAAGTCCATCGGTGATTTTGTTACGTGACAACACTCGTTGTCCGTCCGACATCAACCGATCATTGAGCTGTGTGTGCATATATATATATATATATATATATATATATATATATATATATATATATATATATATAAGTGTGTGCACGTGTGCACGTGTGCGTATGCACGTGTTCACGTGTGCGTATGCACGTGTGCGTGTGCATGTGTGCGTGTGCATGTGTGTGTGTGTTTGCGTGTGCATGTATATATACACACTAGAGTATTACTAATAAAGCATAAAATATTGGGGTAAATGACAAGTAAATCTATATGGTTAGTTTTTGATCGTCTACAAAGTATATTTTCGTAGCTCAACGGTTCAGTAACTATCATGTTAAGATAGGCTTCACCAGGGAGGAGGAATGCGAGTTAGATCCGAGAACTCATCTTCTATTTCCGATACCAGAAATTTACTAAGGGGCGTATAGTGACGTTCCGTATATTATGATCAAAAAATGAAATTGAGATGAGAAATGAATTAATCAAAAATCAAGTTTGGTTGGCAATGCTAGAATGATATAAATGATGATGACGATGATGATGGTGACGATGATGATGGTGACGATGATGAATCGATAATAAGTGAAAGCCTGCTGACATTCTCACTGATTAGATAAAATTACTACGTTTTCCTCTCCATGCAAGAAGTTAATGAAGACAGCTCGTTAAATTCACTACATATCTGTGCCGATTCTGTCCAGATGCTGGTAGCTGAGCATTTACGAGTAGATTTGTAAAAAACTCTCTCTACCTATCCATTCCTTAATATCTATATGTCCGTCAGTGTATTTCGTTCTTTCTCTGTCTGTTTCTCCCTGTCTCTCTCTCTCTCTCTATATATATATATGTATATCTATATATATATATATTCGTATGTACCCACACACTCATACACACATGCATAGACACACACTCACTCACACGCACGCATATACATACGCTAACGCGCGCGCACACACACACACACACACACACACACACACATACATACATACATATATATATAATCCAAGTCAGTCCATGAATGGCATCAGGGGCATTTAGTTTCAACCAATTTAGTTAAAAAATATATCACTTTCGACTCTATGATGATGTTTTATCAGCATACATTTCTTGACATTACGTCAAGTAGACGTATATTTGTTTTTGATGATTCTAATAATGAAGTTGGGTGCTCAAGCAATATTTCTAGCTCGTATATTTTTTTCTAATTCTAAGGAAGGCAAGAATGTCATCTGGAAGCCAAAAAATAATCAATTAATTAGTTAAATGCCAAAAATATAGGATAAAACAAGACAAAAACGACTTTTGAAGTTTATGGAGAACGTATTATGATTGATCAAACGCGTGAAACGAATGTATCATTATGATCCCCAGTTGGTTGAGCCGGTCAAGATTGAAAGTGATCAAATAAATATTTAACTTGAAAATGATTAATATTATATCATACGAGAGAAAATCCAAAAGGATCAAACTATATAAAATAAGCGATGAAAATCATTTTCTCCATTTTGGTTATGTTAGTTACTCAGATAATTTGCTCACACCTAACAGAACTGTTTCGATTTTGAAACAATATATCCATAAATAGATAGGGTTGGATATTTATATAATAAGCGTGAAAGTTCGTTTGTTTGTTCCTCTTGTTTGAAATCGCTATTTCTCAACAAATCACAAACAATTTCGGCATGAAGGTCTGGATGCACCCAAAAATCATACCTGAACAAAGAAAACCCAAGTCCGGGCTCCATCCGCGGTAATATCCGATCTAACTTACGCACTCGATTATCTCCTATTCCCTTTCGTTACAAAATACTAACTGAGCAGTTATCAAATCTAATTGAAAAAGAGCCTTTTTCTCGACAGCATCGGTCTTTTTCTTTATTGCCTTTTTTTATTTGTATGATGAGCTGTCGGAAGTGATCCAGTTGACTTGATGAAAACCACTGTAGAAAGTCAGATCTTGAAGTATGGAGAGCATAAAAGATAGTTTTCCACTGAAAACTTTGGCTCTAAAGTTCCTTATTGGAAACATTTGCTGACGCATATTATCATTCTTTTTATTACAATCTTTCAGTGGACATCTTTCGGAAATTTTGCCCATTCATCTTACTAAATTCTAAATTACAGGTTTTCACTGAAAACGTTTGCACACACCAGATATTTTTCTAAAAAAAAAGGCATTCCCCACTGTAAAATGAGCATACACCTGATATTCCATGTGTTTTGAAAAAAAAAAAAAAAAAGAATAGCTGGTAATCGTGGCGTTGCTCAGGGGAAAATAACTTCCATCACACACTGCGGGTCAGCGATCACCCAGAGTTGATTTCTTCTCTCAGCTTATCCACACCCAATTAGTTCGTGTGAGAAGAATATGTATTAAGGGACATAGTTTTTACACAAGTGTCGACAGGCATTTGACAATGCAAAAACCACTGGCCAGCGTCCAGTAACCAAAACCACAGCATCGTCACCTCTCTCAGTCATTTTTCAATAATTTATGCAATTATTCATTTCGTCCCTTTGCAGTCGAACTTTTCTCTCTAAAGATATCCATCGTATTCCAATAAAACGTTCATACACTCAGCGGTGGTTGTGGTTGTGGTTGTTGTTGTTGTTGTTGTTATTACTATTATTATTATTATTATCATTATTATCTTTGTTACCGTTGTTGTTGTTGTTGTTGCTGTTGTTGTTTTTGTAGTTTACCGCAGGTTACCATTATTCAATTCCCAGCCGGCCTCTTCTCCCCAGAGATGACGTCAACCATCAAAGGTTGGCGGTGAGTCTGCTCCGCCCTTTAGAAACTATTTTCCGCGGCGTTGCTTCTTCCTTGTAATTCTTGTCCACGAGCTTCTGCCCTATCAATGGGCCACTCGTTTCTACCCCCTTCGAGTATGGACAGCCCTTGTGCTTATCGGGAATCTCTCGTGCTGCTTTCTTAGTATTGCATTTTTTTTTATCATTGCTTCTTTCCTTCCGTCTTAACGTTCTAGTTCTCTTTCATCTTTCAAGATTTCTTTTCTTTTCATTTATTTCACCATCTTCTGTCTATGCATTCTCTTTCTTTCTTCAGCTTTATCAAACTCATCATTCGATGATGTTTATGATCTATCAATCTACATGCATATATATCAGTCTCTCTCTCTCTCTCTCTCTCTCTCTCTCTATATATATATATATATATATATATATATATATATATATATATATAAATATATATATATATATATGGATATGGATATTCATATATATATATCATTGTCGATCTATTTATCTGCTTCAGTCTCTCTATTTCTTTCTCACTTACTTTCTTCCCATTAAAATTTGGTTCAATTCCATCTATTGATCAATCCATCCATTCATCTGTCAATTCAAATATATATTTACTTCTACTGCAGACATCTCTATCTCTCTCTCAATATATATGTTTATATTTTTATCAATAGAGCTCTGTGCTTCAATTTTTTTTTCTTCTTTTTCTTTTTCTTTTTCAATTATATTTATTCTTTCCGGCTAGTTATCTATTCTGTCTGTCTCTCTCTCTCTCTCTCTTTCTCTGCAACTATTCAGTCTGTTTTTATCTATCTAGGAAGTCAAGCCGCAATCTATATCAATTCGTATCTATCTATCTCAACGTACAAATCCAAATTATATATTCTTTACATGATTTTTTTATTTTCTCTCTCAATCTCTCAAATACATACACATTTTATCGTCTCGAAATTTCTATTCCAAATCCACTACTCACTTCTAGAAATCTACCTTACCCACTGCTCATCAAACCTAGTGCATTTTTGACTATCCCCTTGCTGCATAACTCTCTCTCTCTTTCTCTCTCTCTCTAGCCTTTGGCGGTCAGCCACTAACGACAGTCCGCCAACGTGCGTGAAACCTCTCAACACGCTCATTCGCACGGGCTTAGTCTAGACTCGAGAGCTCTTCAAGCGGATAGTAAGACTGCCTTTGTCTCTAATTTTTCGTGTATCAGTTTGAGCAAAAAAAGTGGACGCGAACACGAGTCCCGACTTAATACGAAGATCCAGTGGCATCATCAATGGTTCCAGGATTGGCAGACATGTGCAGGGGGGGGGGCAGGTTGGGTTGAGGATTCGGTACGGTGTTCGCGGACGTCGCTGCTGGCTGCGAGCTAGAAACATAATAGAAAATCTTTGGGTACATTTTCTTTGACATTATGGACGCCGCTGTCAATCGGTGTTTATTGGACAGTTTACCGGCGGTTTGCTGGGAAACAAATGTGAAGTCCGATATCATATTTTTTTGTGGAAAAGGAAATGTGTGAAAATAAAATAAGATATGTAATTTTGAGAGAGAGAGAGAGAGAGAGAGAGAGAGAGAGAGAGAGAGAGAGAGAGTGAGAGAGATTTCTCTCGTTTGTTTTGAAATTAGAATAGAGAAATCTTCCTTACTAATATATCACGATAGAAAAAAAAGGTAAATAGACCCGTGGATAAGTTTCCGTACCTTTTTTTCAGACCAATTAAAGAATAAAAAAAATACACTAACAAATTAAGTTGAAGGTCAAAAGCATTTAATCATTAAAATCAATACTAATGATTTTGAATAGTTTCATCGTGTAAAATGAAAAATCTCTTTATGCGACATTCAGTTATTTTGTTATAGTTTTGTCATCCTATCAAATCAAAACAAGGCATCATTTTCTTTCTTTAAAATCTTCTATCTACAACCAATGATAAACTGTGTTTCCACATATCATGTAAGCTCTTGTCCTTCGTAATAACAAAATCTTGAAGTGAATCAAAATATGTTCCAATTCAAAGTAGAATAAGCAAATAATTAGGAAGTTACTCAAATAAATCAAATACATAATAAAGAATTCAACTCATGAAAAAAAGATTTATCAAATTATTCAACTGGTAAATTATATGTTAGAATGTTTAAAATCATTCATAACCCGGTCATAAAAATTGTGTTTTACGAATTGATAAGAAATCAAAACGACAAATCTAACACAGCCTTATGCCCATTTGGTAAACTCCTCAGTACCAAATTCAGGTTTGTTAACTTAACTCTAATAACACTTTCTTAAGCTACTGTAACATACTTTGGGTCATTGAATATTGAGATAAAATGAAATTACATTTAGAAATCGCATGCACGTGGTTGAGTTAAATAGATCAAATACTGTATGGTACTGGTTGTGAAGATTCATTTCGGCCTAATACAAACTCATACCATGTAGATCACTGATTTTTTAAACATCACTGAATGAAAAAAATATATTTAACCAAACAGATTGAATTTGAAGACCCGAGTATTAATGTCATCACAATCAAAGAAGACTTCCTGCACTCCTTTGTACGCATGCGCGTGCAGCTACTTCCAGCAAGTTATCTTTGTTCATAGAATCGTTAAGTCCGGGTAAAATGTTGCATTGAAAGTGGAACTCATTAAACTTGTGTAAATTGTATATATAATCGTGTTACATTCAATTTAACTACTGTTCATTCAATGTAGCCACTGATCATTTATGGAAATGAACCATGGCAATTTTCCTAGGGATCGTAGATACACAAGTTTCATCAGAGTTATTATGCATTTTTCATTGAAAAATGTTATGCTTACGATGTTTAGATGTACGTTTGTATCATCCCAAACGTTGTAAAACTCTATTCAGACATTTGTACTGAGACCAAACGCCGGAAAAAAACAGTTCATGAACTTTCGGCAGATGATCACAAACGTTTGGTTATTGGAGGGTCCTGTTGCACAAGGTTTTTCATCATCATTTCCATTCTATTTTGAGCTTCTCTAACTTCATCATTTATTTATATTCAATTCTTCTTTTTTCTGCAGTACATTTCTATTCATTCTTCTTGCCTTATCTTTATCTTTAGTTATTGTTCCTCCTCTGTCGTTAGATGTATTTCAACCTCTCTTTCATCCCCTCGTTTTTCTTTCCCTAGCCTCTTGAACCAACGTCTTTCTAGCTGTTTTCACTTCTTTTTTTCTCAAAAAAAATTCCCTCTCCTTTTTTTTCTTTATGATTCTTTCTTGTCCTTCCTTCTTCCTGTTTTTGAAATCCATCGCCTTTCGACGTCATCTATATACATTTCTTTCAGAAATCCTTCTCAAATGTCTTATTTCATTAGATTAATCTCGAGACAATATATCCGTAAGACATTGTTGAAACACAGAAGAAATAACAACAAGCCAGAAAGAACAAAACAAAAAAGAGACATGGAATAGCAGGAGAAAAATACTTCCCTCTGGGAATTTGTACATTGAACATTGATCATGTTTGCTTTTAAGTTATTTGCACAAATAACTCTTAACATCACGATTGTCGTTTATATTCAGTCTTTACAGTCTGCCCATCGGCTTTTCTATCGTTAAGAAGAGGTCTTTCTTAGCTAGGCTACCTATTTTCATGCATCACCTTGAATTTGTGCTGATACATACAGAATCGTGCATATTCATAACATAGTTCATGTCGACTTCATATATATATTCTGTTTCACGTGCATAGAAATATGCACTCATTAGTGCAAATGCATACATACTCAATGTCTGGGATTTAGCTTTACAATTTGTTGAGTTTATGAGCGTCCAAAAGTTGAAAAAAAAATAAAGAAAACATTCCCATGTAAATGTCAATCCTAACCGCGTACATTAATTTTTATTTTTCTGAATGTCCTCTTTCACTGTGCAGTATCCCCTCTCTCTCTTCCCCCGTCTCTCTCTTTCTCACTCTCTCCACACACACACACACACACACACACACACACATATATATATGTATATATGTATATATATATATGTATATATATATATATATATATATATATATATATATATATATATATATATATATATATATATATATATATATATATATATATATATATATATATGTATATCATCGTCAGTCTTTTATCGTCCATAGACCTTCCCCAGGATTGTCAAAATAACTCTATCATGGGCGACGCGAGGTCAATTTTTTCTCAATTTGTCAATTTCATCTCTCCATGTTGAATTCACTCAGCCTCGGTTTTTGCATGTGATCTCTTGGGATCCACATTGTGAGTTGTTATTTTCATCAGTTGTGTACCATTATTGTAACATAGCCTGTCCATTGCCATTTAAGTTTTCTAATAGATTCCATGATGTCTCAGACTTCCATTTTTTTCCTCATATACTGTACTGTGTTGTGATATCTTCATCAGAAGTTGAGCATGATTCTTTCTTGCGTACGCTGCATGCTTCTCAGTTTGCAGGCTCGTCTCTTAGTTAGGTTCCATGTTTCAGTTCCATAAATGACTGTTGCGAGGATGCACTCGTTGCATACACTTCATTTTAGGATTATTGGGATCGTCTTGTTTTTGAAGGTTGAGTTTGCTCTGGCAAAGGCTTGCTATCCAAGAGAGAGGGAGAGAGGAAACTCGTTTGGGGAAATTATAAAAAAAAGCTATGTGGTCAGATTAAAATTCGTAAACACTGACTCCCGTACCATAAAGAGTAGGAGAGTAAGACTGCCGTTGTATCAAAATAGATTTACATATACAGACAGCTGTTCCAATGTATTTCATCTCTTCAGTGTATCCATAGACTTTCCATTACCCATCCAGTACCGCAAGGCAGAATTGAAACCTTCACTTCAGACCTGGAGGCCGATATACTACCTCTCGACTACACAACTGGGCGGTCAGAAACGCTAAATTTAAGTGATATATCTATTTACGCATAAATTCCCCATCCACCAGAGTGCTCTATTCCTGTGGAAGAGCATTATATATATATATATTTATATATATATATATATATGTATATGAAAAGAATACCATTTTACAATACTGGCTGATACTTAAATCCATATGCTTGCTTCTATTTACTAAATTTATCTACTCACAAATGGATAAACCCGATGAAGTGAAATTCAGAAAATCCAAGACTGTGTTCATATCTTCAAACAAACTTGAACACTGCATTTTGGCATGAGATAAAAGCCCTCCGTTTTCGATCCTATATTTAGATTGTTTATTCTTACCCGGACTGAGGATGCCAGCCAGGATACCCACCGCGACTAAACAGTGTTTGTCCGTTTTGCCAATGGTTGGAGAATAGACACACTGACTCGACAATCGGGTAAGCAAAATAGCCCAGCAGGATGAAATAGAATAGAGCAACTGTGAAAGTGAACTTTTATCTGAGTGAAAGAAAGGTTGTGTTTAGTGATCCGAATTAATCAGTGTAATGATATGATTTGTACAGGAATAATTCTCATCATATACTCATCAATTGCTGCTCGTGTTGAAGTAGAAAATCTGCTTTTTGTTGGGTCAATGAAAAATCCCAATTTTCAAAAAAAAAAAAAAAAAAAGCGTGAACACTTCCGAAAATAAAGGGACTGATTTTGCATGAATCTATTTCTTAAATTCAACTTACCTCCCCATGAAAACATGCTGTGGGGGAAAATTCTAAAATAAAATCTTTTTTGTGGACATTATAAAGAGTAAATGTTTAAATGTTCATCCATCACGCCTTTTTGGTTGGCCTGAATGCATGGCATATTTATACATTCATAAATATACAGCAAGCCAAATTACCTTTAAAACTGAAGAAATCTCTCAGATTGCAGGTTAGTGACCTGTTGAAAAAAAAATACAAATTTATTTTGTGTGAATATTTCTTTCTTTTTATGCCCCGTTATTCTGCAATAGAATTTGACAAATGAGGCAAGAAATATATTTTAGAAAACATTCCAAACCATATTTTACAAGTTATTTTATGGTTCCAGCTTTCAATCTTCTGATTTAGGGCATGATTTCGACCCGGGCAGTGTGATGAAGGAATGAAGACAATTTAAGATGGATCATTACAAGAGAACTCTTTCTGTTAGCAGCATTCCTCTTCAAAATGCTGTTACATGACATAAAAAGTCCCAATGGTATGGAATGTGTGCTTGAATTTCATCGAAATTTTTTGTCGAAGAATCACCATAGATAACTTGGAGTCAGAAGAATATATCAGCCATAATGTTATTTTAAAAATATCTATAAGATGAAGGTCTTGTACATAATAATGTGAATAATGGAAATAATTTATCAGAACATATAATAATAGGATGGCTTTTATATGGTTTCTACCATTTTTTCAATCACGAGATTTGGAGGTTATATAATCTTAATAACTGCGTTACCACATCGAAGGTATGTTTTCTTTATTTGTCTTCATAGGTTTCTCTTCTATTATTGTTTTGGCAACTTCCATTTATCGAAAGATTAAATAGACTTCAGTTTACGTCATAATCGATGTATTATATCACAGCTTAGTTATCTCCATAGCTTTTCGTAGTATATCATTTGTCACCGAATTCGTGGTAAATTTGTTATTGAATATCGAGGTGAATAAGATGTGAGAATTTGCTCCTGGATGTATAATTAAAAAAAAAGAGTGAGAGAGAAATATCTTACCATCCTCCCTCGAGAAGAAATTTTAAAGATAGAAAATTACGAAAACATAACTGATAAAATATGTGAAATTTTATGGTAAGTTCATTTGATGCGTCTTGTAATTTCCCATTCTGCAATCTAATATCATTTGAGATCACTAATGAACAAATAAATAAAATGATGGTAATTGTTAATAGAAAAAAAGACATCTTGAGAAAAGTCCATAAAAAATAACAAGAATTCCTATTCTACAGACAAACGCTCAAAGGTTGAAATAAGATTTAAGAAATCCAAAATTCAAACTACAAATTATAAATGAAAGCTAAAAGCAACAAAAAATTGAGTAAATAAAGTTTACAGTTGAAGTAAAAGAAGTGAGTAGTTTTGGAGAAGGTTATGAAAATATTTTTAGCTTCAGAGTTTGATCGTTTTTTCGTTTTATTTTTTTAAAATGTGAATATAACAGATTGGCTGATTGCTGATTTGAAATCAAAATAACGAATTTTAGTTTCGTTGGACATGTTGAAAATTGAATTATCCAGTTTAATATCCAATTTGCAACTGATGACCTGTGCCAAATCTATCTTATATTCTACAGACTGTATATTTTTGCTGAGGCTCCAGGCTATAGGCAGCTTCATCATATACGGAAATAGAGCTATTTGTCTTTGAGAATTTTTCGAAAAAGCCATGTAAAAATTATGATGTGAACAAAATTAATTTTTTTTCCATTTATTTATTTCTGCTTTCGTTCTTTTAAAAATATTCAATACCAAATTGTTTATGAACAGTTTTGAAGTGTTTATTTTCAAAGAATCGTTGCAATTTGAAATATGAAAGTCATGACATTAAAAGTTGAAAAAAAAAAGAATACTGTGAATCATCAAAATGAAATTGGGGACCCCTCCATTGAAGGCCCGGGGTGTCTCCAAATAGCTCCTCAGTTTCATAATATGAATAGATCTTGAGGAACATTAAAAAATTCACTAACAATTAGAAGGTATCTAACTTAAAAATAAGGTTTCAAAAAACCTAGAGTAAAGGGAAAGATAAACTGTTGAAAATGGGAAGATTTCATGCAAAGATAAACAGATATTTTAACTTTGAAACTTTTATCTTTAATACACCGGTTTACTCTTTTGTATTGATGCTCGAAAATGCTGATAGATATCTAATGATAGACCTATACATACCTCATCATCCATTAAGTGAATCAATGTAGTGTGACTGGTTTTACTGGGGGATTTTATGCAATATGCCCAGAAAGACCTCTCATTTGTTCAACATTCTAGAAAAAAAAAGAAGTTTCGAATATTACTGCAACTCAAATAATGTTTATGGGGCCCACAGATATGTTCTGGCTTTGGAAGGCTAAGGTTTAGAAAATTATTTTGAAAAAAAAGAAAAGAAATAACTGTCACACTCTTTGAAGGAAGTGGAAGCATTTGTGTATGTTTCTGCTACTACTATTTACATTTTGTTGAAAAAGGCGGAATTAATTCTGGAAAATTGTTTTTTTCTCGACAGAAAAAATATTTTTTCAAAAACAATTTCTTGGTGGGTTTGATAGTGTCAATGTATTATTTTTGAAAAGTCTGGAAAGGATTCAGAAGATCAATTTAAAAAAATAAAAAAAACCCCCAAAAACTTGCAGAATTATGATATGTCTGGGAGCGCTGGCAATAATTTTTCAAAATAAGGAAGAACCTTCAGAAATTATAGAAAAACTTCCTTAGAATAAAAGAAAACAAAGAAGCAACACTAAAAGATGTATAAAGATTACTTTTGTGAATTTCCAATGTTTTAGGCCAAAGTAGGTGTCTGGTACGTGGGAACAAAATTTTGAAAAAGTCCAAAAGGAACACTAGATATTGGAGATTTATTTAAAAGAAAAATATTTTTAGGGAAAAGTCTAGTGATGTCTTCACACAAATTCACATGGTTAGCCAAATAGTGTGCTCGACAGCGCTGCCAATTGATTTAAAAAAAAAAAGAAATCCATGAAAAAAGTGGTGTACATTGAAAAAGACAATCAAAACAAAACAAATCTATGGAAAAGAATTGTGTAAACTGTAAAAGTTTTCAGAATATATCTGATGGGATTGCAAATACGCATCTACATGGATGTAGCCCAAATGGTATATACGGTAGTGCTAATGGATCTTTTAAAGGCCAAAAGACCCAAAAGATTCAAAATAATAAATTTTGAAGAAAAAAACAAAAAAACAAAACCCAGACACGTTTTAGTAGACATCTAGCGCTGACGGAAGACCCTTAAAAATGTTGAAAAAATAACACGAAAACAAATTCTATCAAAAAATCTTTTGAAACATTTTGAAAGATCCAATAGCTATTCATTGAAAATGTCTAGTAGAGTAATCATTGCAAAGTTTCAGACCAAATGATGTATTCGTTGGTGTGGAGTTAAAGTTGAATAAATTTTCATTGAAAAAATGGTGATAAAAAAATATATCGTTTTTAGAAGATCTCAATCAAATTGTTA
The DNA here is from genome assembly GCA_963457665.1 of Thysanoteuthis rhombus. Taxonomy (NCBI): domain Eukaryota; kingdom Metazoa; phylum Mollusca; class Cephalopoda; order Oegopsida; family Thysanoteuthidae; genus Thysanoteuthis; species Thysanoteuthis major. The sequence goes on along the minus strand of OY735200.1, from coordinate 37,015,742 downwards.
ATGCAAACTTAAAATTTCTCTGGCCAAATAGTATCGCCAACACAAGATTTCTAAAAAGTAAAAAAGGAAAATCCTCAAAATTTATATTGAAAAACTTTGAAAAAAAATCCAAATAATTAATAAGAACATTTCAATATGATTAGTTGAATACTTATGCGAATCAGTACGATTTTATGCCAAACCAAATTTTAAAAAAATCAAAGAATTCCATCGAGAACTTTTGATAACTTTCCAAATTTCAAATGAGGTCTTCAGGAGAGATTTAAAAGGGTACTCATGCAAATCTGCTAGGTTCTACGATGAATATTGTATACGGTAACGCTGGAACAATTTTTTTTTTTTTAAAGAATTCCATTTTCTAAAATTTGAACGATTTTCAAAATCTTCATCCTCTTTTAAAGATATTTATAGTACAGTATTGATTGCAAAGTTTTGGACTAATTTTTATGCTCGGCAGCGCTGATACAATATTCTTTTTGAAAGTTGAAAAATTCCATAAAAACATGTTGATATAAAAAAAAATCCACTTCAGGAGATAAACATCAAAGTATCAATGCAAACTTGCAAGGTTTCTCACCAAATGTTGTGTCCAGTACCGCTGACTCAGTGATTTTGAGAAGATTAAAAATTCCACAAAATTTGAATAAAATGTTTTTACAAGATGGTTATTTGATAAATTTCCAAAAGTCTCACAATATTTCTAGAAGAGATCTAACAGAGTATTCATGCGAATCTGGGACGAATAGTTTATAGCGCAGGAAAGAATCAATTTGAAATTGTTTTCAAAACTTCCATAAAAAATAACAAGAATTCCTATTCTACAGACAAACGCTCAAAGGTTGAAATAAGATTTAAGAAATCCAAAATTCAAACTACAAATTATAAATGAAAGCTAAAAGCAACAAAAAATTGAGTAAATAAAGTTTACAGTTGAAGTAAAAGAAGTGAGTAGTTTTGGAGAAGGTTATGAAAATATTTTTAGCTTCAGAGTTTGATCGTTTTTTCGTTTTATTTTTTTAAAATGTGAATATAACAGATTGGCTGATTGCTGATTTGAAATCAAAATAACGAATTTTAGTTTCGTTGGACATGTTGAAAATTGAATTATCCAGTTTAATATCCAATTTGCAACTGATGACCTGTGCCAAATCTATCTTATATTCTACAGACTGTATATTTTTTGCTGAGGCTCCAGGCTATAGGCAGCTTCATCATATACGGAAATAGAGCTATTTGTCTTTGAGAATTTTTCGAAAAAGCCATGTAAAAATTATGATGTGAACAAAATTAATTTTTTTTCCATTTATTTATTTCTGCTTTCGTTCTTTTAAATAAAATGTTATGTTAAATGGGCGTATATTTAGGAATCCTTCTTGATGTGACATTATATTATTTTCAATCAATTCTGGAAGAAGTGCTGTAGTAGATCATCTGTATTTTAAGAGGAATTTAAAGAGATTCTAACAGTATTGAATCATCATTTTTTTAAACATCAATTAGAACCCCCACCCAGGGGCTTTTTTACAGCAGTATGATATTATGAAGTTACAATCATATCTGTTTTTTTAAAACTTACTAATAAAATTAGATAAACAGCACCAATCGATTTCAATATATACGTGCTTAAAAAAAATATATTTGATTTAAAAACTTTCTAACACTTTTCAAGCCTATTTTTCTTTCGTGTTTTGCAAAAAAGTATTGGGTTATTGGGAGTCAAATCTGGAAAATTAGGAGAAGCAGACCGGAGTAACCAATGTTTACAAAAAAAAAAAAAAAAAAAAACTGTATGGAACGTAAAGAATGGACAGCGTGGATGCAACAATCACTGTAAAGAAGATCGCTGATTTTTGTTTCACTGCCGATTAAGTTACCCAATTGGAGAGAGTATGTTACTGCATCTGCAGTAAGGTCCCTTCTGACGAGTTGCTAATTTACCAAGCAGCTGTGGTTCTTCACTGTACGCGTACAGAAGTCTCACACACTTCAATTCCAATTGGAGATGATTACTAAAACTTTTGTATCGTATATATGATGAATAAAAGAAACGTATTTCTTTTTAGTATGAATGTATTTATTTCCTTAAATGAAATGAGTCCTTGCATATCTATGATATACATTTCATTGGTATGGAAGATATTTCATTTTAGCGTAGTTAGTGAGACACTAACGTATCAATCGTTGGTCGTGATTTCAAATCACGGTTGAGTAATGTTAATGCTCTATATGAGTACATATTTTAGAATGAAATAAATCCTAGCTTATTTACAAAAAAATGGTAATTTGTAGGACTTATCCGAAGACACGGGCCATCAGTTGGCACTGGTTTTAAAGTACAAGAGGGTTCGCTAATCTTTACTCGTATACATTTGGCGAAGATTGTTCTCGTTATGGTAGAAAAACAAAATTGACTCAAGGTTGGACTAATGTTATACAATTAGGTAAACAAGTTCTGAACTTGTGCCTGACTAACATCATTAAGTTTTCAGAGAATTAATTTTTTTTCTACTCAGCAAAGGAAACCGCTATATTTTATGAATGAAAGGATTTAGGGAAATGCGTTTTATTCATGATATTCCTAACTGAAAAAAGGAGGAGGTTCATTTGTCATAAAATATATTACGTAAGTGGATAAGGATCGAGAGGCATGCATTCAATTAAATACAAATAACTTCATTGGTAATTTGTTGGGGTTATGGACAAATATCATCGTTCAATGATCTCCACAAAAAAGTGTAATTTCACAGAAAATTAATCTTCACTTAGAAAATATTTTCCTATTGAGTATGAGGTTCTTTTTTGTTGAATGCAATCCAGTGTAAGAGGATAAAACATCGAGTTTCGTTTACTACTGAAAGAGGTTTCTTATGTATAACATCGTTTATCTTGGCGATAATTAAGTGCTTGTGATGATAAATCTCTGTTTCAAAGAATTATGCATTTAAACCAACTTGAGAGAAAACTGATCAAAAATCGTATCGATGCATAACAAAAAAAAATGATGAATGGAGATCGCTCGGCTGGAGTGAATAAATTGATGGCAAACAAGGAAATACAACCACAGGATATAGAAAGGTGAGAAGGTAAGGTAGCAAGTTACGGATAAGTTTGAAGATAGGTAATCTTGATCAAGTAATGGAACTATATCGAGAGAGCTTTAAGCTGCTAAATGCGTCAAGAAGAAACGAAGTTAGAATTGTATGAATAGGAAAAGACTTTTTTTAATGTCTCATCGTTCCCGGTCACTAATAGACAAAATGGAAACCGTGAGACAGGAGGATAAGGAAGGATATAGAATTGCCTTCGAAGACAATCCTGGAAGTTACAGAAAGGGTTAATATTAGACATCGATTCTAGAATGGGAAACAGGCACTGAAGAGTATTTTATAGTTAGATTTGTGAGCACCTGGGAATAAAAAACTGGATAATAGCGAATTTCCCGGACGTAAGAATCGAAAAATCTCAGACATATGGAAGAGCGAATAAAATATAAAGAAAGTACATTACGTTCCAAATAATTACCGCAATTTTCTGTCTCTTTACGCACTGCAGTTCAGCAACTTCCACTTTCCTAAACTTTTTTTCTTTATTTCTCAATAGTTTCTGAGAATATAATGAAGTCAAAAATGTGGTTGAGCTGAGGTTAAGAGTTATGCATTTGTTAACAAGGAAGGGAATATTATTGAGATATCTGTAATATATGTTCTATATTGTAACTTAAAATGAAAATTTAATAATCGCTCTCTCATGACTACATTTCGTGATAGTGTTCACAGGTAGATCAGGTTTGCAAAATCTGTAAATGCCAACCTTGTACCCCTGAAAAGGACCGAGAGTATCAAAGTGTGAGCGGAAGCTGGTGATAAACAAAGAAAGTTGTTTAGGAAAGATAACTGGTTGGGATGAATGGGTCAAACCCCCCCACCCCGAGTTAAAAAGTAACGGCTGATGGGTAGATTTGAGAGTTTGAACCGTTTGCATGTAATATTCAGACGTTTAGATATCAGAACCTTTTAAATTCATGACAGTCCACTATATTGAGCCATAAAGCTTGACGAAAGATGGTCATGGATGACTTGATCAAAGGATTTGTCTTTTTTTTTTAATGATATACTCCACATCACTGATTAAGAGACCCAATAAGTATTTATCAGTCAGTCAGTCGGCCAAAAATAAAACAACGAGTAAACTATACGCCCAAGGCAGAATTTCACGTTCGGGGGCATTTGCAGGACATTTATTTGCACTAAACTTTCGAGTACCAATAGCTTTAGATTTTTTGAGGTGGTCTGAAAATTTAAAAAATTCAAAGAGTGAAAACTGTTTCTTCTGCTTGTACATGATGATTTGAGATGAAGATTCTTGTCATCTTTACGATCTTTCATTCTCTCCCTATTCTATGTCCGAATGAAGCGACAGCTCTCAATTGCAGAAAAGTGAATTGAGTTGTATTTTTGTACTCCAACCACTTAGATAGACAACCACTTGCTATTGCAAACAACTTGTGTTTTATTTCATTGCTGCATAACCAACAAACATGTTATATTATGATCTTAAATATGATTCCAAAACAAACCATGCACAGCAAGATCGATTTTTTCCCTCTGTGAAGTTCTGATTGGGAAAAGGTATAGTGAGTCGGAATGCATTTTAAACCTACTCTCGGTCCTAATCAATGGAATATTCGACCATATATTTATTTTTGAAGTCTGCTTTTAAAATTATCCTACTGTTTTGAAATAGAAAAGAGACGATAAATGTAGCAGCATCAGGAATACCCAGGGACCTTTGGTTCTACATCAGTAAATGCATAGATTTCTTATTCTGCTATTTCACCAGTACAATTGGTCATGAACAACAAGAATCACTAACAATGATATCTTTGCTCGATCTCACTGATAATATGGAGGAGGTCACTCCCTAACAAACATCTGTGAATGGATACCTATTCTCTGAGGTTATGTTTACCTCATTATCCATAAAAACATGTAACACTTTTCGGTGGGCGTAAAGATTCTACTCTTTGATCCTAGTCTGGAATGTGGAAGAGCAACTCATTGACCCTAAGCAAAGCGCACAGATACTACATTCCGATCATAGACAAAGGGTCGGTGATACAAAATTTTATCCTACGAAGATCCCACAGAAGCTTTATTCCGAGGTAGAAGTACTAATCTATACACAAAATATATCCGTCATTGTTGACAGGTACAATCTTAATTGTGAAATAATGATAACAAAACATTTCTTTTTAGAAGTTAAGAGATCAAATCAAATCAGAAGAACGAACAGAAAGGGAGCGTGATGAAAAAACATTAACAATTAGAAATTTGCTCTTGAACACGATCCGATGGGATCTTCAATGAATATCAGGAATTGAAATTCGCTGATTATCTTACGAAGAATCGCTCTGACACTAGAAAAATTATTTGGAAGGTGCCACCCAATTTCACTCAAATCAAAATATTTGCTGCATTTTCTACCCTTTAATATGCATGTGTTTTATTTTATGATCTTCTTGAGGTAGAGGCTGCAGATGGTAAATATCAATAAAGTAGTTGGAAAAGCGTTTCGTCTAAAAGAACCAATTTCAAATGGAGTATAGAGGCCGGTGAGGAAGTCAAGGTTTCTGTTGCATGCGTCAGCTTGATGGTAATTGCAAGTCAGGTGGAGAGTTAGAATTTATCCCAACTGTTTCATGATCACCTCTTTGGCAGGATGTAAGTCCACCAAAGGGATACATCCATTCAAATCACACAGCTTAGTGTATTCAATTAGTTGCTGAATGTTCAAAGAAAACTCTTCTAATGGAGAGTTATCTACACTCTCCACACATACTGGGAATACCATCCCAATACTTTCTGCGTGTGAGGCAGACGTGCTAACCATCACACACTCCTAGCAAACTGAATATTAATAAGGTAGCTTTAGATATTCCAAAGTGGTCTAAATTTCACAGACTAAATGATTTCATCATTATCATTTTGATTGTTGTTGTTGTTGTTGTTGTTCTTCTTCTTCTTGTTCTTGTTCTTGTTCTTCTTGTTCTTGTTCTTGTTCTTCTTCTTCTTCTTCTTCTTCTTCTTCTTATTATTATTATTATTATTATTATTATTATCATTATTATTATTATTCGATCTCACACCAGTTACCGCTGGAGGTTGAGTGACAGCAAGTCTCCTCAAGTCTCCAGTCCTCCTCTCCTCATTCTCATAGACCATGGTAATACTGCAGTTTACAGTTTCACACTGGTTGCCCGGTGGTCATTGTTGGAGACTGAGTGACAATAAGTCTTCTGAGGTTTTTAGCCAACATCTCTTCTCTCCCTCGCCTATCATGCCAGTGCTGTGGCTCACATCTGTGCTTTCGTTTTCCTTCCTCTGTTAAGCCACTGCTAACATTTAGTGTTGCAGTCTTTATATTTCTAGCACTTTCCCCAGTATCTGTGCAGTTCCTAGCAATGCTGTGGTCTGCACAGCCTCAATTCCCATTTTGAATTTGATTGTTGTGCAATGATTTTTTTGCACTCAGCCATTTGACGAACAAGAAAAGAGGACTGCTCGGACAAAAATTCACTGTACGAAAGCTTGGTTATTATCAGGATTAAATGGAAAGAGAAGTAGATTCATGCCCTTTTCAAGCTCAAGAGTGTGGAATGAACGCAAACAGCTATTGGTAAATGGCAGGACTGTCTTTTTTTGTTAGTCTTTTTTACCCTATGAAGCATTCTATTCAATGGAATATTGCTCTGACAGATTCTACGACTTGGTAATTGTTACAGCTGGTCTCACATGCGGTTTAGAAATAGATAGGATCATTCACCCGGCTAGTAGTCTGGCACTTTATACACCTATAATTGATTCTGATACAATTAATAAATCAAATGAACCATCCCATATAGTCCAAAATGGATAGACATATTGCCAAATGTGGCTTATCTCTTGGAAGGATCTATCTATGTATCTAGCAAGCTACAACCTGGGTTTAAAAACACCACTGGAAAATTTTTCGATCATGATGCAGTTCTTCCTATTTTAACCTCTGGAATTAGTAAACATAAGTCCTTCTAAAAGAGGAATAAGAAATTAGATTTCTAAATATAATTGAAACCCAGTGAAATAAAGCAATAAAAGCAAGGTAAATAGATATCTAATCTATCAGGTATCTCACGAGTTGAGTGTTCCCATGCAGTCGAGCATGAGTACGCGTGTTTGACTTCCCAGATTTCTCCTCCTGAGCCAACGCACTTGTCTTTACTTGCGTTTTTGTTGCAGAAAATCACTTTCCCCGTATCCACCTATTTTCCAATTCTCTAAGACTGTATTCGTTGGTATTACGTTCAGCCATATATCTCTAGAACGCCAAGCAGGACCATCGTCCGCGTTTGACTGCAACCGGAAATGAAAAGGAATTTGTTACAGGTGTAAAACTTAGGTGCAGTAATTACGATAGCATATTGAATTTCACAGCTAAACGCGAAAGAGTTACTTAAGTGCCGCGTTCATCATTGGTAACTGGTTCATAAACGAAGCCATATCCGATGGCGGGAGAACAGATGTATTTATAGTTGTTGTGTATGAACGTGGATGGGGGCGTGTGATAGAGATGGCCAAACCTAATCAGTGTGTAAGAACGTGAAGATTTGACTTAACTCTGAATGGTCTGGCGTTTGAGATAAGAATCGCAGGATTTTATGTTGAAAGAGGCAGAACGAACTATGATAATAGAAGAGAAATACAGATATTCGGGGAGAACACGAAAGAAAACCGTTATTTTTAATCTACTTTATATTTCCATTCCTTACCTTCATTTTTTTTCTATCTTTATTGTTGCCGTCTTTCCTTCCTGTTCTACCGACGATCTTATTTAAGACAATAATTTCTTTTTCCAAGTAGCATTATCCATAACCCATCTACGCTTCCATTTCCACACACACACACATACACATATATATGTATATATATATATATATATATATATATATACACACACACACACACACATATATATATATATATATATGTGTGTGTGTGTGTGTGTGTGTGTGTGCTTGAGTGTATGTGTGTGTGTGTTGATATATTCCCGAGTTATTTCTTTTTATGCGAGACTTTTCAAATCTTATACTCCCATTTAGTTCACATCCTTATTTTTTCATTCTGTGAGTCTGTGTATTTATCAGAAACAATCAATAAATGAATCAGACAAGATTATTAAATGGACAATAAGCGGTACAGTGGTAATGTTAACGACAGGCATGAATCGAATAGAACAAAAAGGTATGTTGAATGTAGAATCATATTAGAATGTCAAACAATTGAACTAATGCCAGGATCTTTCAACATACCATGCCCCCCAAAATTACACACACACACACACACTCACAGACACACACACACACACACACACACACAATAACTGATCATTCAATAACACAGAAACATAACCCTGACAATCTTCTATAGTCTTTGTTCATGGCCTCCAAATTTTTCAAATTTATGGATTACTTCTTTACTTTTTAATTTCTTTGTCATCTCAAATACTTAGCGTTTGTGCTTGAGCTATATGATAATATATTGTATTATTTACTTGAAAGAATTATATTTCAAATATTGTTTCATTCGACATTTCTACTTTGACGAAGCTGAAGAAACGCAAATATCACCAACAGATAGATCAACCAGTTAACAAAAAAAGGAAAAAGAAATATAGATAGAATAAAGCGGAATTTCTGATTCAGAAAATAAACACACCTACCAAAAACATCCTAAATAGGGATCCAAATAATTTGAATCATTCGACTGAAGAAGCCCAAAAGGGCAGAAACATAAACATGTTTGTGTTGCAAATCCATTATATGTATATATATATATATATATATATATATATATATATATATATATATATATATATATATATTGTGTATGCAAATTTGGAAGAAAGAAGTACGAAAAATTGAAAAATTGGAGTTCACTCCCAAAAGAATTTACAATCAAGTGATTGCTTTATTATCAGCGAAGCGTATCAGTCAATCAGCTAACGGTAAATATAAGAGTCTATTAAAAAAAAGTTATTCCCTTCCGAAATGTTGCATTTCTTCCCCTATGCCCATTTGTGTGTGTGTGTGTGTTTTGTATGTATGAGTTGGTATCTCTGTGTGCACATGTGATCTTCTATGCCAGGCTAAAATAATAAGAGATTACCTTTGTGATTACTTTCCATTTGCCTCACATACAAAATTACCCACCTTTCTTCCTTTCCAAATTTTGAACTCTTGCCATCCCCTTTTCTCACCCTTTACAGTTCGAAGCAATTCAATATATCATTGAAGGTCAAACTTGACTCCCCATCCTAACAATATCGGCTTCCTTCTGCTACGTTCACTTCTATGTATTTAAAAACTCTTTCACTTTTATTTCATATGGTTCCTTACTTTGATTCTTTCGTCCTTCTATCTTTACTCCTTTTGGTTTTATTCATTTTGTTTAACGCTTCTTTCTTACTTCATCCCTGTCTTTCTTTCCTTCTTTCTCTCTTCCTTTCTTTCTTTTCTTTTTTTTCTGTTTGGTTGATCTTCATAATTACTTTCCTTTCACATCTTCGTTCTTCCATTCTTCCTTTCTTTCTTTCTTTCTTTCTCTCTTTCTTTCTTTCTTTCTTTCTTTCTTTCTATTCTACTTGATATCCTCCTTTCCCTCATTCCTCCTTCCCACATACTGATTTCATCTCATTTACTTTTTCCTTTCTTTCTACTTTATCCTTCTTATTCCGATCTTTCTTTCCGCTTGATCCACTTTCTCTTTCTTTCTTATTCTTTCTCTGCTTGTGACCTTTTAACGATAAGTACAGGTGGTAGTTTCCACTTTTCCGCTATCTGCAGAAACGATTTTTATAGCCCTCTTGATATTTTGCAACTATTTGCGTTGCAAGGCGATTACTATCTCACCATTAAATCCCATACACTTCCCAAATCTTCTTCGTTCAACTCCACGCTCTTTCACAACACTATCAGCCTGACACCTTCGACACATCCAATGTCGACCCTAAACACAGGAAAACCAAAAAAGAGAAAATTTTTCATTTTCCTTTTCTCCCCATATCTCACTCTCTTTGTCTACGTCTTACGTACGAATTTCAAACCGGTTCCGTCGCCACATTTATATACGCATGCGCATAAAGGCTTCGACTCATATCCACATAGAGAATCAGTCAAGAACAAAGATTTCTCTCTTCATGCTACACACGTATTTAAATGGACACATGAATTTATTCGCCATGTGCTCTCATGAATTACAATATACTGTGTTGCCAAAAATACCATCAGCTGTGGTATCTAGAGGTGCTGAGTTGGCTCAGGCAACTACAACCATGTCAAATTGACGCACCTATATTTCGTGCTGTATTAAGTGAGAGCAGCATTTTAGGGGGTGCAACAAAAAAAGTTGTAGCATAGTATTTTGACTAGTTGGTTCTTTGAACTAAACATTCGATTAGTACTTTTATTAGCATTCATCTTTCATTTTTAATGCATAGATATAGCAATGACGTTAAATCACGGTTTTTAAAGAATCGTTTATCGTAATTATTTATTTGACAGTGATATTCGTTTGAAACTAATTCCAAATTCAACGTTTTCGTTGTCATTGCCATTATGACACCTGCCATTTTCCACCTCCTCCTCATCATCATCATTTGTATTTTTATTACGATCATACTGTTATCCCTACTTCCTTATTGAAGAGGAAAATTTGTCAAAAAGTATATCCATATGGAACGTTAGCTGTAAGTACACTAATAATATTTATTTGAATTTCTGAGATGAGGATTTATCATTATCAATCTATTCGTAGTTGTCCCCTCTTCTTAATTACTATAGACACCTGCATAACCTCTTGTCCCCTGCAGGTGTCCACCAAAAAGTTTTACATAAATAACCAAGATGTAACTACAATAGCTTCAGAACCCTTTTTAGGACGTTTAATGCATAATAGTGATGAAGTCTGTTTACATAGTCTGTAAATACATAACTAGGCGCAACTTGGAGGTCTGCTGTGTATAACAAATACAATGTTCATTTTCAGGCTGCATACAGCAAAACTTACACGCACACACACAAACACACACACACACACACACACATATATATATATATACGCATGCTTATATATATATATGTGTGTGTGTGTGTGTGTGCGTATGTGTGTGTGTGTGTGTGTGTGTGCGCTGAATATATGTATACGTATGAAGAACTGGGAATAAAGCAATGTAATCTACTCCCATTTCTGTGACGTTTGGGTTTCACTGGATTCTTCAGAATTGTATCTTGTATCTGACCACACTAATGAAATATTGTATATACGAGGCTTAATTTTATTTTGTGTCCGTGTCACCATGAAAGTTCAAGATGTTGACCTGCATCTTTTCAGTTATTTGTGAAAATAGAAATAGATCAGATGTCAGTGGCTGAGCAATATTGACATTATTAATTAAATCAGCTCTATTTTGCGGTCGACATCGAAGACATTGTGTATCTCTTGTGGATGTAGACATTTGAGAAGTCAGAGCTATAGGAGGGCATTGTTTGTCCCTCTCTATATACATGCATATAAGTCTTTATATATAGATGTGTGAATATCTTTATGTCACATCACTGATATGGGTCATTAGATGAAATTATATTAAGAGAACTATTCATCTCACCAATGTGATATATATATATATATATATATATATATATATATATATATATTTTAGTGTGTGCATATACATGTTTATGTGCACATATTATTACACACATATACTCACACGCTCACAAGAATACAGTACGACTTATAAGAATATAAGCAAAAAAAGTTTTGCTTATATGGCTTGAAGTGAAAAAGGAAAGAATCAAAGTTTATTGCAATCAGTACAACAAGATATTCATTTAGTCACGTTATTCATTAGTTTTATTTAGTTATTTACACAGATTTCAATCGGAACGAAACCCGAATTGAAAATAATCAGGCACCACTAATGAGACACACTCATTCACACACACATGAAAAAAATATCTAAGCTCTATCAATATAACACGTATATATATATAAGTAAAATGACAATATTATTTTCAAATTCCACACATACATCAAAAGATTATCTTACATCCAAATAACACATACTGTAACTGTCATATTTATTGATATTACTGTCTGTTTGTCTCTCCCTCTATATATAGACAGAGAGAAAATGAGAAGAAAGAGCTTAGCTGTTATTCGTGTTACCTCAATTGACCATACGATGAAATCCCTTGGTCACTCTTCACTCTAAGATAGAAATGAAGAAATCATCATCACCATCATCATCGTCATCGTCATCGTCATCATCATTCTTTTAACATCCGTCGTTGGACATAGACCTTCCCCAGGATTCGCCACAATTCCCTATCAGGAGCCAGTATTTCCTGAATTTGTCAATTTCATCTCTCCATCTTGTGCTCTGTCGGCTTCGGTTTCTTATGTGATCACTGGGGATCCATGTTGTGAGACATGATGTCCATCGGTTGTCTTTCATTCTTGCAACATGGCCTGCCCATTGCCATTTGAGTTTTTTAATAGTTTCTATGATGTCACGAACACCTGTTTTTTTCCTTATATACTGTGCTGTCTTGTGATCTCTCCATGCAAGGTTGAGCATGATTCTCTGAAGCGCATGTTGCATACTTCTCAGTTTGCAGGCCTGGTTAGGTTCCATGTTTCAGCTCCATAAGAGACTATCAGGAGAATGCATTGGTTGTATAGTCACTATATAATGCATATAATTTGAATAGTATTTTGATACTTGAAATGTTTATTCGGTAAAAGCGGGACAGATATAATCTAAACACCATGAAAAGCACTAACACAAAATCGGATAATTTCATACTCCCCAACATTGGAAAGTCCCATGTCATTACCTCCCCCATGTTAGATAAGCAATTCGTTGCTTACCTTTTTTGATAAAATATGAATTATATTTGATACATTTTGAATCAGATTGAAGTTATTCTACGACAATCAGGCACCATTCTAGCCTATTGTTTTCTGCCACTCACTTTACTGAATTCAACGAAGTTGTACCCGGGGCATCAACCTTATTCTTAAAACAATAAAAGCACTTTTTTTTCTTATTACACTCTTCGATTTAGTCTCCAATTATCTGGATTTCCTGCTTCTTTTTTCAGATCTCTTCATCGCTTTTTCTGAAGAATACTAAATGTCACATCTTAAATGCCTTTCGGATAGTAGACCATTACCAACTAGTGCATTCCTCTCACCTATAATACCGTTTCACCTCTCCTTTCTCGCTTTTTAACCTTAAAACAATTCGCAACCAAACTGATTGAATTATTGTTCTATAAAAGTGTTCCGCTATCAATCTATTGGTCCAAGTCCAACCATGAGTTCTTATTGTCAGTTTTCATTACGACAGAGATGTTCTCGTCGTTCGGTTTACAAGGTTCTGCTATGATTTTGGCTTTTTCTAAAATACTGTCAATTTATTTCTCAGGTCTACGTAATGGACCTTACAGCAGAAATGCACTTGAAGTGTCCGAGTGCGAGACATCACATTTCTCTTAGCTAACAGTTTCTTGACAAAATTTCCAACAGACATATCATTCGTTCAAAAACACACTCACACATAATCTCAGAACACCCATACCTAACGACTGAACATTCTCTTTCTCTCTCTATCTCCCTTCATTTCCTCTTTCTTATTTCTTCTCTCTCTCTCTTTGTATACATACATACATACACACACACACACACGCACACACATACATACATACATACATACATATATACATATATATATATATATATATATATATATATATATATATATATATATATATATATATATATATATATATAGTAACCTTTGCTTTCACGCACTTAAACATACAGTCATGTTCGACCATTATATACAAACTCAAAAATTCATACAAAACACCCAAAAAGCATTATTTCTTGATAGATAAAATTTAACTCTATTAAGAAAATAATCTGAAAATAAAATCAATCTTCAGATTATGTGCTGTGAACTAAATGAACTCTTGTAGCTCCAGAACAGCGTCAAATATCTCGTTCAAAACTCGTCAAAGTCACCTTGTTCAATACGTGATAATTCTTAGAATTAAAATAAATACTCAAAAAGGAATACCGGAGGTCAACCTGAAGCTGCAGATTACATTAATTAGCCTGAAGAAATACTTTCTAGGAATTTCGTCATTGACTCAGTTGTAAATTTCTCAGTGATAATAAACATCATAAATGAGCAAGTGGTTAGTTCGACATTTTTAAGATTCACAGTCGTTTGTTTTGAATTTCAGAATGGTCGCCTTTAAAGTTAAAAGGTATACTGGCAATAATTTCTTTTATTCTTGAATTTTTTTTTTCGATATGATTTAATCTGATTGCCAAGATTATATTCCACATAAATGATACCTTCTAATTTCCGATGGAAAGAGAAAGATGGATAGATGAGGGTGTATGCTGGAAACTTATACAAATCCTCCTCACGAATGAAAACCCTGTCTTATCTAAGACTAAAGAACAAGACCCAAAATTCTATGCTGTATGATGCTATTTTTTCTTATATCAAACTTTTGACGGCATTAGCCTCTTCGAGCAAACTTTAAAAAATCCAACAATTTGACTGATCAGGAACCCAACTGAAAAGATACGCAAGATAGACTTTCTCCTGAACATAAATTTTTAATGGTTTGAATGGATTGCAAAGGGAGGAGTGCAACCTAAATCTCCGGGAACCACAGGTTAAGGGGAAATTCTTCGAAAGAGCCCAAAAAATATTGTTGATGCTCTGGAGCGTTCAAAAAGTGAAATGTGAACAAGGATTAGTGTTACTATATGAAAAAAAACTTCTCACAATACAACAGAAAGATATTGCCATACAATTATTTATTGAGTTTACTTTAGTCAAGCACAGGGTCAAAACAGGGTGAACTAGTGAGAAGAGAATTCACTACACTATACATGGATCTGTTGGACTAGTCTACGAACCATTACCCTAGGCTATTCGCCTAAATAGCATTTTGTTCATATCAAGCTATACACACACACACACACACATATATATATATATATATGTATATATATATATATTTATATATATATATATATATATATATATATATATATATATATATATATATATATATGATGTCCTCTCCCGTCGATTTTGACATGAGGATTCCACAAAGTGGAACGACCCAGTCACTGGATTATAGTGAAGGCAGCTGACTAGACTACAGTCATTCGTACCTTTCACGCAACTACAACGATGAACTCGGCGTGACACAAGTCCATCCGAGGGCTTCCGCGCAGTTTCCTCTCCCATTTTCCCTCACAATATATATATATATATTTACTTGACCAAGTCTGGTACACGACTCAAGTTGGGTATTCAGTGAGGGTTGACCTTACTACTCTGTAGTAATCGTTTGCTAGACTAAAATGCAACCCATTACTTGTTGGCAAAGAGCAATATGATACATGTTCATCAGGCGGAAAATGCGCTGTTCCTACGACACAATCACTGAAAGATGTTCAAACTTGAACACTTACACCCTTGTGTGTAAGCAATTGTTAGTTTATATGAAAAAACAAATGAAAGACATCGGAAAGTGCAGCAGAGTGCACAGATTAAAATCGATTTTCAGCAGATCGACTTTATTGCAGTATCATCGCCTGGTCGAAGGTTTGGATTAATTTCTAGTTTATAACCTTTGAGTACTATCAACGAAGGCTCAGATGCTTACTTCGGAATGGCATGGACTTTTATTAACCAGTTGACTTCTAATTTAACAGCATGTCATGTGACTTTTCTCAGTAAACGTAACACTGCTACTTAACATAACCGCTATTTTATTCTGTCTATCAGATTTGATTTAGGCGTCTAAAAATCGAAGACCAAGAGTATTAACACCTAAGGTCCTTTCTTCCTTGTTGCCAGCCACTCAGTTTGTCTCAGATTCCCAAGAACAAATTTCTCGGTTGAATACAAGTCGAGTGTTCAACTATGTTAGGCACAGTGTGTAGATTGTGTTTATCATTACGAAAACGTCTCCTGTTGTGACCTTTGATCTGACTGGATGCCTCTTAATATCTTAATGGCCTTTGCTAATTATCAGCTAAATTATATTGATAAGTTTCGGTTTGGGAAAAGCTGGGTCAAAAGGTTTTTAATGCACTTCCTTGTCGCCTTGCACGACTCCCCTATAACAGTATCATTGAAATGAAATCATAATGTAATTACAATGAGTTGTTCACCCAAAACCAAAGTTTCTTCAAACTGTATTTTAATTCTAATCCTGATCAACCCATTTCCCTAATGTTCAGTCGTATTAATCATACATTTCGATGGTTTCACCAAAACGGATTCATACATCCCGTCATTCACTAAAAAAATATGTTCACATACATCTATGAGGAACAGTGGATTTGAACAGTACTACACAGTCTTCAGTGATATCACTACTCTATCGTAAATGTGAACAAAGAGACACTTTTGCACACTAGCCACGTCCCTTACCCATTGTTGACAAAAATACAAATAAAATCACGTGAGTAGATTCACACGCCTAAACGTGAAAACACGCAATATACCATTCAAGAAAACATGCCCTGAAAGCGGGCAGGAGACATCACGAATCTTGAACTCTGCTTTATTAGTTGAGCGTCTTTCGCAGGTGACACTAGAGGGCCAATATGTATTGTTGACAAAAAAAGAAACGCTATTTTGGTGAGTTTACAGTGTGGAAATTCAAAGACGCTTCGTAAAGGAAGAAAGAAAGGAAGAAAGGAAGAAAAATGGAATTCATGATGACTGAGAGGCAGTGTAATTAGGAATTCGAGATCATCTCCCACTAAAAAGTAGGGTGCAATTAAACAAGTTCTAAAGTTACATTAAAATACAAAAAAGAAATAAATGATGGAAATGTTCGATACCCCATGCAGTTAATGGTATTACCGAAATGTACCATATATTTATCTCACTAAGTAGTATATTTTGATTAAATTTTTCACTCCAGTAGTTTGAAAAATAGCCAGTGTTTTGTAGTATGGATTTTTAAGGCCATTATACTTTGAATGGATGCAAAAACTCAGAATCATCCAGGAATATCGACTTATAAAATTTGACCTTTTAAATGGACAGATATCATAGTTAATGGTCACATGGATAGATATCGTGGATAATGACCAGTGATTTTCCACTTGATCCCTCACTTGTTCAGGACCAAGATAAGTTGAGCGAATACCGTTGTCTCTCAGTAGAGGAATATATGCTAAATTGTAATGTTAGACATTTGCGTAATGCCCAATGGCGTCGCTGATCGGTCGGTGAGCTCCAGCAAAATGTCAGGTAGTTACTCCTACGATGGGGGATTTGAGTTATACACTTTTCCCTACTCCCATTCTCTCAATCGCTCTCCCCACGCACACAATCACACACACACACACACACACAAACATATATATATATATATATATATATATATATATATATATATATATATATATATATATATATATATATGTGTGTGTGTGTGTGGTCAACAGTGAAAGGGAACTTTTCCAATCTTTCAGGGATTAGATTTGTGGGAGACTCCCCAAACATGAAAAGGGTCAAAAGTGACGGTAGGCTATTCTCTTTTAAGGTGACAAAAGTGGTCGGGGAATAATCCCTCTTCAAAGAGTCAAAAATGAACAAGGGACTTTCCTCCTTCTCAAGAGGTAAAAAAAAAACGCACACACACACACACACACACACACACACACACACACACACATATATATTTATATATATATGTGAATATATATATATATATATATATATATATATTTATATATATATATGTATATATATATATATATATGTATATATATATATATATATATATGTATATATATATATATATTTATATATATATATGTATATATATATATATATATATATATATGTATATATATATATATATATATATATATATATATATATATATATATAAGAGATAATGAATAGTCTATAGCCACGCTGGCTCTGTGAATGACTCAAATATCAATTATATATATATATATATATATATATATATATATATATATATATATATATATATATATATGAGCTTTTTTCTACATATGGCGTTTGCCCTGTTGTTAGAGGGGATATAAAGTGCGTTTTAATTGTGTTGTTTTTCGCAGCCATTCATATGCCTTAGGTATTTGCTATTAAAAGACTTAACACATAAACACTGTAATGCCATTGATGTATGCAAACGCTGTGATCAGAGCTCTGCCAAAAAGCACTATTTTAGCACCAAGGTATAGATTACAAGCGACAGAAGGCAAACTAAACAAAAAGGGTTGGCGGATTAACTCAACCGATCAAAATCTTCAGAAATAGACGATCCTCTCTTTGATCAGCTTGACTATGTTGTCATCATCTAAATCTTTAATGATCATGTAAACAAAGAACGAAGTTTCCTGGGTTTGTCATCCCTTCAGAACACGAATCAGCTCTGATCCTAGCAGCCAACTGACAACAATTGGCAAACGATACATCTGCAAAGAGTCTTTTTAGACTGTATTCGAAATAGTTATGAACCTTTAGTTGTCTTAATTGTTCCTACCATAATTGCTCTTCCTCAAAAATTTAATCAACCCTCTAGTTCTTTTCTGGATGCCTATCTGATCAAATTAGTGGTTTAACGAAAATGTGTCAACATGGCAAAACCATGTGCACGAGCATAGTTTGTAACGCGAACAATCCAGCTCCTGAAACACTTTTTGTGATCGGATTTATGCAGTTAGTCAGCAGGTAATCTATCCGTAACAGAACCTAGGATTTTCTTTGGAACTAACCTGGGAATTCCGGTGAAATCCATCACAGCTCTCACTCATTATCAAAGGTATACATATGTCTTATGAACATAATAAATGCATCGATCCAGGCATCCACGTGAGTTTTTATAGCTCAATTTTACTCCAGAGTTCACGGCTTTCTTGGGCATTCTGGTGTTAGCAACTGCCCCGTCAGACATTACCAGTAAGAGTTAATCTCGCAGTAAGGTTGTTGTCCATTCACTATTCAGTACTGGCTCCGCGTCGCCCATGATAGAGAATTGTGGCGAATCCAGGGGAAGGTCTATTTCCAACCACGGACGTTGGAAGACTGATGATGATGATGATGATGATGATGATGATGACGAAACTCCTTTGATAATCCAACTGAATCAATACCACCAGTCGTTATAAGAAGTGAGGGTCATGTCTATCTAGTAAAGACACTTAGCTTATTTCTTTATTTGTGATATCGTATTTAGAGCAGCAACAATTTCGACATGAAATTAATAGTGCCCAGCACTGGAGCCTAGGACAAGTTTGAAAGTGTAGATAGACTTTTCTATCTTTTTACTGTGATAGCTAACATCCTGGTAAGAAATTGAACTGAGCCTAATTTCACATTTGTGGCTTCTGTCGATTGAAGACTCCAAGGTCCCGCTGGTTTCCCCAAAAATTTTCAATGTTGCTGAGGATGACATCCTAATCAATTATTAGAATCAAGTGTTTGGAATACTCTAAAAAGAATTCCTAATAAAGAAAAGTCGTTGTATACATAAATCCCAATGG
This sequence comes from Thysanoteuthis rhombus, assembly GCA_963457665.1. NCBI lineage: Eukaryota > Metazoa > Mollusca > Cephalopoda > Oegopsida > Thysanoteuthidae > Thysanoteuthis > Thysanoteuthis major. Next base: position 36,996,075 of record OY735200.1, on the reverse strand, counting down.
CAGAAACGCACTTTTTTTTTACAGCAACATCGGCCGAAATCAACCGGCAATAGTATGAACATCGACAAGGTTATCCTTCATATTAGTGAGATCACTTTACCAGCAAAGAGAAACTCTCACGCACTTGTCACCCTATGTTTAATGAACAACAAAGTCATTTTACTCATGAGTGGGTCGGTAACTGATCTGACTCTGCTTAGTGAAAATTAATTCTATTAGCTATCTGCTTATTTTATTACGCGTATATGATTTATTTCTGTACTCATTAACTTATTACAGTTTCCTTATATTAGTTTCATATTTGATTATTGTAAGCTATTGCATTCCACGTTATAATTCCTGTCTGCATGCCCTGCAGTTAGCAAAAGTAACTGATAAGCAAGAGAGTGTCTTCTATCAGCTAGGTAACCAAAAAGTCCTCTTTTTCATAAGCATAATAACCCCTGAGATTTGTTACTCGGACATTCTTTGTCCATCGATGATCAGTATATAAAACACCAAAGAGTGTTTGTTTGGTTATGTGCACGTGCAAAACTGGGCCCAACAAAATATAAGATGACAAACTACATAATTTCAGAAAGTGCAGGCTCCATGATGCTCACGACAGAGAGGTCAGACGAATCGTTGAGAAGGTTTATCTCCAAAGTCAGACGTTTAATGAATGATAATGATGATGATGGTGGTGGTGAGACATACGAGGATTTTAGATACTTCTCCTGGTACGTAATATACCTTACATACTACGTACATAAGTCGATCTTGTGAATAGATCAACTCCTAATTTTTTGACTTTATATCGTTCAACGTATTATTAAAATGTCAAAATAGGTTTGATCTTAGAAAATCTTTTTTTCGATTCGTATCATTCAATATAATCAATATGCATTTATTTTATACGACGATTTAATGTCTCCTGCTCTATTTTCATTTACAGGTTCATGCAGTAAGCGTGAGGGGAGTTCAAGTACAGAAAAAGATAGTTTCCATCGTCCAGATACGTTTTTGTTTTCTCTTTAGTTTTCCCTTCCGGCTCAATTCCAACCTTACGAATAAATATTGATTGTGCGTACAAAAATACTTAGCACACGATGAAAAGATTCCACCAAGATAATTTTTTCTTAATTATCCACTTGCAATATATACATCTGCATCGAGATTCAAACTATTCGCTCTATACATTCTGCTTTCGTGTTGTTTTCTGTCGCTATATATTCTATGGTAGGTTATGTCATTCAGGTCAAAAACTTACATTATATTCAAATGTTTTTGCTATTATTCAAGACCTGATCAAACAGAAAGTGGGCACTTTAACTGATGCTACCTTTGGTCACGGTACAATTATCATAATGTCCAGCTGTGGCCATCCTGCTTGAAAATTATCTTATAACATTTCGGATATAAATTCGAAGTGTTCCGTTCCTGTTTTTTTTTTAATTATTTATCTCTTATTTCATCATGGTTCAACCTTATTGTCTTTCACAGAAATAAAGTTGTCCATATCATATAAAATTTGATTGAAAAAAGAGTTCATGTTTGTCTAAAGAGAGTGAAAAATTGTCTGGGTATCTGAAGATCCAAGAATTCTTCAAAAGTATCTTATTGTTCGAATTTTAAATCGGAAAGCAATTTGAATTATTTGTGTTTTAATTTCGACCAAGCTAAAATTACTTCAGATCGTTTAATTGTATTGATACCCCTCAGAAGAATGTTTGATTCGAACAAGGCAGACTCCCACACTTATTAACTCATAACTTGTTGCAGAAATGGTGCACAAAGGCCTAAGCAGTTTTGAATACATTGTTATGATATTGGGAAGTATGCTCTAGAACGAGAGAGTGGGATAGTGAAGAAAAGAATCAAGATGATTCACAAATTAATGTCTTTGCGTCCAGCAACATGAATAAAATACATAGACACTGACAAATATAAAAAGGATATAAGAAAAAAGTGGATAGATCAAATCAAAGAGCGTAAGGTACAATGTAGCTGCATAGAAAATGTTGTCATCTAGCATCAACCATATCACAATGAATGATTTGAAATGAAAAAACAACTATTTAAGGACAACTGCACTATTCAAATGTTTGAAAAATGATATGATTGAAAAAAAAATTGAAAAACAACGGCCATTATCATCTGATACGCGAAACAAATTACTGAACGAAATGGTCGGAAGTGTTGAGTTTCCATCAGATTTACTATCCAAGACATCAAGTTAAAACTAGAATCGATTTGTTCCGATGGAAAAATGAAGGATTGATACAAAGGAGTGACCCCAGGAAATAACATAGAAAAAAGTAATCAACTGACCAAGAATCAAATCAAAACTTTGGATGGTAAATTTATGGAGAGAGATAAAATGAGTTTTTTTAAAAATCTTACTTTCCCTCCTTCTTGCATTTTCAGTCTCACACCATTGATATCCAGTAAGACTAGTTCGGGAAAATTAGAGACAGTGAGATGATGTTACGTCTTTCCACTAAGCAGAAACTTTGTACGGACAATCAGGAGATGACAGCCAACTGAAAAAGAAAAGCTCAACAATGTTAGGTACAATGTTAGCTACACTCCCGTCATTTATTCTTTTGAGAGATAAAATTTAATGATACCACAAAATTCGGAGCAAAATTTAATGATATCACACTCTTCCATTTCTTACAGTTTATCGTATATTGTCAAAATTCAATGCTCTACCACGCCACATCTTTATTGAATAGAAGAGGATAATACTGCATAACAAATGTATACATATATGCATACATCTATCTCTATATTTCCTGTCTGTCTACAGTGTATCTTCCAATTTATCAACAATTCTCTTTCTGTCTGTTTTATCTATCTAGCAAGCCATCTGATACTTCGACTTTTTAATCGAACAACTCTTCATTGAATGTCGTTTTATCAAGAAAAATTCTTTCGAAAGACTTTTCATCAAAGCAACATTTCATTTATCAATAAGACTTTTTTTTATCGGAACAACTTTTCATCGAAACAATTTTTATCCCGATAAGTTTTTATATTTCTTGAATCAAAAGAAGATGAACGATTTAGATATGAAATTATAATCCAAATATTTCCCATCACGAATTCGACGGGAACAGGGCAACCGGCGTTCTAAATGCTGTAATTTCTTTTTGAGACACACCAAAAAATATTAGAATCCTTACTGTCTGATAAAAAACAGATCAATGGTTTTTAACTTCATTAATGCATTATAATCTAATAAATACATGATATACTTGCATTTTTTCAGCCCTTCTATATTTTTGTGGAGCTTTATAAGTGTTCTGCTTTCAACTATCATATTTTACATTCGTAAATCCAAGGATTACCAAAATTTAAACATTATTATTCTCATTTTTAAAATGGTGTTGACTTCCCGGTAAAAATCTTTGGGCATACACATTGATAATTTGAGAAAATTGAAAATTCATTTGAAAATATCATATTCAAATTATTAGAATTATTTCTAATTTTCAATTTATTTAAATTGAAAATCCCAAAAGTCATTTCGATAAAAAAATCATTCCAATTAAGTTGTTTCGATGAAAATTGGTTTCGATGAAATGTTGTTTCAATGAAATACCATCTCTATAAAAAATAATTCTGAAAAATTGCTGTTTAGATACAAAGTTGTTCCCATTGCACGCTGCACGATGAAACCTATTTTAAAAAGAATTCATATGAAGAAAAGTCATACCACGAACTATCCTTCGACCATAGCTCTGTCCAAATGTTCGGGTAAAATTATTTTGAAATGATAACTTAGCGTTACTCCTAGTCAGTAAGGTTTCTATTTGAAGTAGTATACTCAAGCATCATATATAAATCAATCTCACGGAATACTCCTCACAAATGGTAGCAACAATTGTAATGCATTCTCTCGTACACTCTTCAACTTTCTCGAAATTTTGGTTCTTTCTAGTATATATATATATATATATATATATATATATATGTGTGTGTGTGTGTGTGTGTGTGTGTGTATGTATGTGTGTAAATGTGTGCGTTTGTGTGTGTGTGTGTCTGTATGTGTGCGTTTGTATGTGTATGTGTATGTCATCCACTCAGTGTGGGAGTAGGGCATTAACGATAATTATATAAAAGTAATTGAAACTGTGTTCGATAATGGCACTGCAATAATCATTCCTGAGGATACTAACATTAGACTCCCCAAAGATGCTTTTAGAGCCGTGGAAGCACCTCACGGAAAACAGACTGTGAAAACTAGGGATAGAAAGATCGATACATGAGATGAGAACACTTGAACAGTCTCAGCTTCTGTGTTGATAATGCATTAATAATAGATACTGCCAAGATCTACAAAATTTGTTAAGTTACCAAAATAGAGGAAGCCAATAATAAGGTTAAAGACAAAAGTAATGTTCGATGCCAATGTCCCGAAAAAGACCATAAGAATAGACGGTAAAGCCTTAGAAGAAGTTATTCTACGCCGGGCGATAAAATTAAAAACAAAAAAGACCATGAAAACTAAATAAAAATTAGTGTAAATAGAGATGTACGGAAAAGCTAATGCTTTGAAGGTAGAAAATACAACCATGCATTATACCAGCAATGACGCAGAGGAAAAAATCTGTGACCTTATAAAATCTTTTGAAAACAAACTCAGAATACAACAAAGGGCAATAGAATATGCAACGATTGGAATAAACCCCAAGAAATAGAGAAAAATCGAAATGGATCTGGAAGAGGGCAAGGGTGAAGTGTATCCTAGAAGTAATTAGGCAACAAAAATGGAGATGGACGGGGCACATAGTTGAAAGAAGGGACAACAGATAGAACAAACAACTAACCGATTTGTATCCGTGGGACAGTCAAGTGATTGGAAAAGGTTTAGCCGAGATAGGAATGAAGTTAGCACAATCACGCATGTCATGGAAGGAGATTGGAAAGACTTTTGTCCAGCAGCAGACTTATAATGGCCAATGATGACGATGGTGATATATGTACATATGCACATACTGACACATACAGACACATACACACACCTACGCACTCAACCACATGTATATACTAACATGTACAGAAATGTTACAGAAATGAAACGATATTCCTGTTACAAATCGAATGATTCTCACGCAACATAATACATCCCTACATACACAGATACTAGAGATAGATAGACAGTTACACGAGATAGATAGATAGATAAACGATCGTTTGTCATTTATCGACCTTTATGCAGTTAACGGCGTCTTGATAACGGCATTATAACGTGTTTATCTTATTCCTATGAAAACATCTTTTGTGTACCGCATTATTTACCAGCGCCGTTTCTCGCTCCGTAATGCAATAATGCAAATAGCGTAATTAGATCTGTTTTTCGATGCGCTCTTTCAGATCCTTGCCTGTTGATCTTATTTCACGCTGCATCACCTTCACGTGCCTAAAGACGACAGTGATATGAGGGTGGGACGCGTAGAAATGCAAGACACAAGTAAATCGGATTGAATTGAATTATGAAATCGGCGGTGGATAACAACTGGTGTAGACCATTGCTTGTAGTAGTCGTTTATGGCTGATTGGAAGAAGCAGTTCAAAGAAAAACTCGAGTGTTTGTTATAGTGAGAAGAATGTAGCAGATTGGAAGAAAAAGAGCAAACTATGGCTCTGAAGTACGATAACTGAATTGTCGGAGGAAGAAAAGTGAATAAGGATGGACGAGCAACCTACAAACATATGCTTATAGAGATGACAGACAAAAAACAAAAGCTGAATGATAAATGCGTACATACATACGCAAAGTGAATATATGCGGAGAAATGTGTGTCGAGCTGGAATGATACATTGATGAAAAAAGAAAGGCTGACAAACATGCATGCGTACACGCATAGACACAGACACAGACACACTTTTATATATATATATATATATACACATATATATCCAAAGAAAAATAACTCAAGATATAACCAAATGTAAGAGCGACAATAATTCTAAAAACTTAGAAAATTGAGTAGAAATGGTCAGATATTACCTCTAGTGACCTTGAATGACCTCCAAGGTCAATGTCATTTCACCTGTTACCTTTGATGTGAGAAGATTTACCCATATGCTAAATTCCAGCATATTTGGTGGAGAATCGTGGCCCACAAATTTGAAAATTGGCAAGAAATGACCCCAAGTGACCCTCAATGACCTCTAATGTCAACTTCGCATTAGCGATTACGTTGGCTGTGAAAGGATTCAGCTGCAGGCTAAATTCTAGTTTTATAGGCGCAAAATTGCGGTTAACAACTTCGAAAATTGGGTAGTAGATACCTCGGATGACCTTAAATGACCTACAAAGTTTAACTTCACATTGCATAAGACCTTTACCACTGAAGGATTCCCCCTTGATTGTTGATAATAGGTGCTGCATTGTGGCACAAATCTAGGAAACTAGTTTTGAAGTGACCAAAAATGACTCCTGGCGACCTTCGCGATGAGAAGATGTACCCATATGCTTAATATCAGCAACCTTGACGCAAAACTGTAGCCCACAACATCAAATAATCTATGGGTTGAGTTGCACTCTCTTCAGTTTATTTGCAAAAGTTTATGTGGAAAAATGACAGAAATAAACAAGCAAACGAAGCTGAAATATTAGTATATTTATATATATATATATATATATATATATATATATATTACATTCATAAATGAATACAGGCATAGATAGATGGATAGATTGCCGGAGAATGAATTAAAGATAGCTGGTTTAACATTTTTAGTTAAGCCCATCCCTCCCTAGGTTATGTTGTCAAACTTGAATTTCCCTTCCCGACCCTGTGTAAAGCCAGGATTCCCTGCTAGTTTATTTACATTACCGTATCATTATAATAGTTGTCTCTAAATATAACGCATGGTTCTCAATTGAAAAAAAAATTTGCATTGCTGACCCCAACATTTTCACTTTTATTATCTATCACTCCACCCGTCCAAAAACCATGAATAAAATAGTTATGATTTGGACCTGTTTTCATAAATTTTCATCGTCTTCCATCATAGTCAAAGGGTGTGCAACAAAATATATTGGCAAGTTGCCAATATTACTGTTCAGGTCATATTTTGTCTTAGTTCGTTCCCATAAATAAATTCAAGGATACATTGAATTTCTTTTAAACGATTTTCTAGAGAAGAAAAAAAAGGTGAATATTTTACTGTTAAAAATTCAATAATTTCAGATGGTGGATAGACGGTATTATTTTATTTGCAACATTTTCACCTCGGAGTTTTAGAGTTAGTAGAAAAAAAGGTTACACTGCTCGTTGTCTAAGCACAATCGAGTTGGTACCAGACTATCTATCCTGGAAGACTCGATGAACATCAAACCTACTAGCAACGACCAGCAAGATTAGCTTACTAATCGTGGCTCAACGACGTGGGTCCTGATCTTTCCCTCTTATTTGATTACTCAACATAATTTCATATCATACCACTAATATTGGGACATACAAAGAGGATTAGATCCACTAGCAAAGGCCAGTAAGATTATCTTGCTGATCGTTGCTATACGACGCACGTCCAGATCCACTGTTGAACAACCGTTGCCATCAAAATGTTACCGTGAAGAGTTCTATCCTGTTTTATATACGTGAGAGTTTGTGTATGTGTTTATTTGATCTGGTGCTCTTGGCCACACCGTTTTGCCTTTTTTTCATCCAGAGATACATTAAAAAAAAAAACAAAGCAAAGAACACTTGAACAAACTCATGAGAAACACTCGCTCATATAAAAAAAAGATATGACCTTTCACCATCTTTGATTGCCACGGTTGACCTTTTGGGGCCTCATTTTCAATAACATCTAGATTCAGTAGAAGTTATTCCTAGATGTTTTATTCGATTTTAGATATTTTCTATTGGAACATGCCATTCATTTCATAGAAACTATTCTGATCATATCTATTTTTTGATTGAATTTTTTTCACATTACTTCGTATTTTGACAGTACGGTTAATCAATGATTGACTGTGATGGCAAGATTTCATATCATCTATCAACACATAGCTATGTATAAGTTTTGTATCAGAACATCGATAGTGAGTGATGCATTGAACCATATAACAAGTGCCAGCAAGTTTAGTTTGTTGATCATTGCTATACAATATGCAACCTAAACCATTTCACAGCTATACTTGGGTTGAGATATGCCTTTTTTATTCGAAAAAATACTGAATTCTTTTACCCAGAAGAATGCATAGTTTGAAATCGTGTGTACGAAATATTGTAATCGGCGTATTGGAAGAGTCGAGTGTTACAGACAGTATATCGAGTGTATCGAAAAAGATATACGGTTCATTATCAAAGTGAATATTTTTACCACGTGTAATTCGAAAAATACAGAAATACAAGTGTGCTTCTAATCATTGGTAACTCAGTGTGTATTTACCAGTCTTTCCATCGATCTATCCAACTCAGTCTTAATCTATCTATGTATTTTTACTGTGGTGTATCTGACCAAGTTAAACTAAGTTATTAATAGTTCACATACATTGATCTGTTCCAGTCTGTCCATATCAGTCGCTCTCCCTCAATCAACTTATATATATATATATGTATATATATATATAACAGTGAAATGACGACTGGTTTTTATTTCACTGTTACACTTCATTGAATGATCGAATATTATGATTTAGCAAGTTACTAGTTTGTTGATCTACTTCAGAATTCCACCTTTAGCAAACGATTGCGGAAATTCGCTGACACACAAACACACACACCAAAACAGAGATAAACACACTCGCTTGTAAGTACATAAGTCCAAAGCCTAATGATGAAATTGCTTTCATCTTACTGATCAAATACATATTTTTCAACCTAATCTCCCCCTTGTCAATTCACCTAATGTAGTGAGGAATACACACACACACACATATATATTTATATATATGTGTGTGTGTGTGTCTTACGCTACAAACTATACATAAATACAAATTTAGATATGCACACCACACACACGCACACACACACACGCGCGCGCACACACACACGCGTGCACACACACACACACACATATATATATATATATAAATATATATATATATATATATATACATATATATATATATATAAATATATATATATATATATATATATATATATATATATATATATATATAGTCCCGGTTATAAGCATTCGCATAAGCTATCACATCGTTCAAATCTCAAAATCTGTTTTTATTCTTCGAGATTTCTGGGTTATCATAGATTTTGTGCAAGGTGGGTTAAAAGGTACTAAGTAGTTTGATGGCACCTCTATATAGCAACGTTGGTTTCACCTTCTTGATCTCCTAGATCAATTCTGAACAACAGGATGGAAACAAAAAAATCCCTTTTTTTTCTATTCATCGATTCGCTTCTATTATGAAAAATTAAGACTTTCAGCGATCAGAGCCACGAATCATGATTAAATACATACTTTGTGATGTTGATACCCAAAGGAATTGGTTCCACTGGCATGACGTTCCTGTTTTAATTCTCAAACCAGATCGATTAGGAGAATCAAGTGGGCGGAAGAATAGTTCCAGTTTTTCACCATTAACATCAGAACAACATATCCTAGCTTATAACAGAAATTAATAATTGAAATAAGGACCTTCAAAATCTAAACATTTTTGCAAACTAAGAAGAAGTCCATTTCTCCCAGAAATATAGAATTCTGGGGTTCTGGAGCCAATGAATTCTTTGAAAGCGTTTTGAACTGCACCTCAGTTTTTGAAAAAAACTTCTCTTGCAGAAAGCGGTCGAGATGCATGAGAAAGTTATAGTATGTTAGAGATTTTGGATGAGCTATAGTGTCTTTGCTTGGTTAGTTGAATTTCTGCTGGGTCATTCTTGAGATATGTTAGATTTTTGCTTTTCATTCAGTGTCATTTTTTTGCTTTTCCAATTTGATGCAAATGATAGGCAGCTAATGAATTGTCAATGTTCAATTCATACGCAACCTCTCGAGTTATGTTACATGGTACCACTTTCGATGAGCTGTCGTTAAACGCAGGATAATGTCCACATATTCCAGGCTGTTGTCTCCGCTTCAAAAAACTTAAAACCAAAGTTGAGCTATACGTCCATTGATTGTCCTCTAGCCAAATTCCTTGTGAGTTGTATCCGTTGCTTTACGTCCCATTTAGAACTGCTTGAATAAAATTGAGTGAATTCACTTGTGTTCGATCTTCGATTTAACAGCCTCAAATGTATAGCGAAAAGAATGCGTCCAGCTTGAATGAATAGCACTTTAGAAGAGTATACATGGATATATTTAAATCATCAATTCTCCATATATAACCATCAAAGTGTAACATATCAATAAAAAAGCTGCACTTATTTTTGCACCGACCGAATGTAATGGTTATTGTTCAATTAGGTACGACAGATTATATGTAAATACGCACACACACACACACACACACATATATATATATATATATATATATATATATATATATATATATATATATATATATATATATATATATATACGTGTGTGTATATGTGTGATAGAGAGTGTATTCACATATTCTACTTATGTACATTTATTTTCAGTTAGAACTATGTAAATATTTCCTTTCATATCAGTCCACGAATAGTTTTTCACAGGATATTGCAAAAAATCCTTACGGGTCAATACTTTAAAAATAAAATGCTTTTACCCGAAGCAAGAGTGGCCTAATCAGTGATGAAGCATCTGTCACGTTACGCATTATCAAATGTCTCCAACAATCCTTAAGCTAATATATATATATTAATTTGTTGTGTATGAATGCATGTTTGTGCTCAAGAACTATTTATCCAAGACAAGAAATTAGTGAATAGTCGATTTCATGACATCTAAATATGCGAACAGCAAATTATTTTGGTCAAATTTAGAGAACAATTAATTCTAATACAATTTTTCAAGTTTTTAGCGACTGGAAATTATCTAGCCAACAGCTTCCAAGTTGCAGTCAGACCAGTAGGAATAAAATTATGTGGATGAAGGAAACATCGGATAAAAGAAGTGTGCTGCTTTTGCAAAGAGTCAAATGTAATGTTCTTCGAGGGGATATGATGTGTTAAATTGATCGTCCGTAAATTTTGACGTTTTTATGAATTTCCATAATACATCATCGCCTAATATCACACTTTCTTTTACACAAGTGAACAATGGGAATAAACATTCAGAAAAGTCTTGAAAGACTAAACAAAATACAGAGAATTCAATAAATCGATAACAATAGCAAGTTTTTGGTCAATTTTGGTCAATGCTTACTAGAAAGCCGTTTTGAATTCTGCTACTGTCTGAATCCATACTTGATTACAAGATTAAAAATGCTGTGTCAAAGTTGTGAAAGCTGATTTATGCTTCAAATCATTTGAGAATTATTTGATTTCTACAGAATTATGCTTATTTCATGACGACCTTTTGTTTCATTTGGTCTTTGATTCTTGTTGTAATAATTTTGTATGTTTTAAATTCTGTATGAAGATATTTAAATGCAAATTTCGATGAATATTACTTTCTGAAGACTTTTAATTATCATATCATTGATCAGTTAGGGCCAGTATCTCCATCACAACATTTTCCTGTTGTACTTCATCGTACTCTGAGGTATTTATCATATCTGGTGATATTTAGAGAAATTTAAACGAAACTTTTTTATTCAATCTATGTGGGATAGATTTTCTTGGATGCTCTCAATGCTAAGGGATACCAATTAACTCATCCTCCATAGCGTCTCCCTCTCTCCGTCTCTTTGATGAATACAATTCACTGTCCGAAGCAATCCAGACTGAAAGTAAGGAAGACAAATTGGAAATGCTAGATTCTCCTGACATTGATCTAATTTTCCGTTCTATAACTCTTTTAAAAACTGGGAAGATGATTCATTCATAATTTAAGTACACAATGTCATAAATGATTTGCATTTGGTCCGATATTTCTATCTAAGATAAAGAAAATTTTAATCGGCAAAGGGATTTTACAGACACTGAGTATACATGTAAGATTATGTGATAGATATTATTTGACAATCACATCAACAAATAATCACACACCAATGAAAAGATATACCTGTACATATCTGTTAACGAATCCATAAATAATCAAGGATACACATATTCTACCCAGTCTCATAAAATTTCGTACATTCAAAACGAATGACAGAACGATCTTCCAATAAACCCCAATATTCACTCAGTTCTCATTTTATAAAATTTGTACAAATTTTGTGCCAGAATTTCTTATTCATAATTTTTCTACACATCCGCAATCATTTTGATTTTTTGAAATTCTGTTTTGTGTTTTCTTCACTTTATTATTTTTTGAATTTAATTTTCTTAATTTCTGTTTTATCTTTCTTTCCCCGTTCTCTCCGTTTTTCTCTTTGTTGCTCGATCTTTCTTCCTTTGCCAACACTTGCGTGTCTCGGGATATTTTAATCGAATTTCGATGGCGTTTTTAGGGGGTTGGGGCATGGTAACCCTCAAGTCTCTCTTTATTTTTACAGTTGGATTTTTGGCTTCTTTTACACAAATATGTTCTTGATTTTTTTGTTCTGGCCTATCTTTACACACATCTCTCGTTGTTTGAGTATAGTTTGAGCATATTTTTTTCCACAATTTTTCTTAGCTTTCTCTCATTTCTTTAATTCTTTTTTCTTTCCTCTTCCCATATATCCGATCTATCGTTTAATTATTTGGATCTTTTAAAAAATTTATTTCTTTGTTCTACTTTCTGTCTTTTCATTTTAGCTCTATTTCGTTTTAATAAATCTGTATTCATATTTATTACGTTTCTTTCATTTTACACCATTTCCTTTTCTGTCAAGTATCTTTTTGTATTTTGCTCGTATCTTTTCTCTCTCTCTCTCACTTTTCTCTCTCTCCTCACTTAATTTCCTTCTTCTATTTTACCCTTACATTAATTTAGCTCCAGTGTTCTTTTCCATTTATTTCTCTCCCCCCTTCTAGCTTTTTCAGTCTTTCTTTGTATTATTCCTTTCTTCTTTCCTGTTTCTCTATCTCTCTTTTCTCTTTCTCTATCTCTCTTTTCTCAACTCCTTACTTTTTCTTTCACACCGTCGCTTTCCCTTATAATCTCGCTTAATATTGCATTTTTGCTCTTCTTAACGAGTTCCCAGAATGAAAGCTTGTGAGGATCGGAGGGAAACGAAAATAAATATATTTTTGCTCGAATTATTTGTTGTAGATTTTCTATACTTTGTCTAAAGGGAATTTGATTATCGGATTTATTTAACTTGATCATCGGTGAGTGTCAGAATGAAAGTAATATAGATTTAACGGACATGCATGCCCCCATGTGTACACACACAGAAACACAGAAACACATACACACAGATATATATAAATATATATATATATATATATATATATATATATATATATATATATATATATATATATATATATATATATATATGAATTCACACTGTCTCTCTCTCTCTCTCTCTCTCTCACTCACACACACACACACACACACACACACACACACACTCAAGTATGTGTTTACATAAATAGATGTATTAAGCGCACTCGTGAAAGAAAGAGTTAATACAGCTCTGGATGTCATTACAATTGGAAAACTGCAAAGTGAAGTCAATATTTAGCAGCGGGCAATGTTTATATTTTCCGTCCTGCTCTTTTATAATCTCTCCTGTGATATGTCTTTGGGGCATTGCAGATAAAGCATTTATGTTTAAAAGTCATTGTTTCTGTAAAATAGTTGGGCTACCATCATACAGCTACTATTAGAGCTGACTTTATATTCTTAAAATTTTACCATCATCCGTCCAACTGTATGAAAAGGGTGGAACTTAAGAAACTCATTCATTCAATAAATGATTTAACGAGTATTACACATCTTGTGGAATTTGCAAGTCAGCTATTTACGACTGTAGTATTATGGTCAAGTCAATATCAAGAATTGACATATGAAAGATTCTGTGGTTTTTGACATATATCTGTGATGTACATAAGGGCATTGTCCACCCTTCAACAAAATGTCGTTGGAATTCATTGATAATCTTTGAGGATATTGCATGGACAGACAAGGAATTATGGTGACGGTATGTCGTTTAAATAAATGGCTGAAAAGTGAAGGAGATAATTGTGCATGTACTCACTTCAAAACAATTCCTCCCATAGCCTATTTACACTCCTCCACATAGGAATTGATATCGAGATTTTGGAGTTATCGAGCTGACAGTCAAGAGTATATATGGATATAATTGTAACCGAAAAAAAAAACAAAAAAAAAACAATCGCAAAAAAGGGAAAAAAATCTCTCTCAACCATAAGAGAGTTCCTGGGTCTGCCCTCAATATTACCACCTTTCACTACCAATTTCTCGCTTTTCCATGGAATTTCATTGGAATTTATCGAGTACTTTCGGAAATATCGTGTAGACAGACAAACAACCAGACGCGACATCCCATATATATATATATATATATATATATATATATATATATATATATATATATATATGTTACCTTGAAGAAAGGGAGTATTGGCCATATAGACATGATTAATCGGCAATTTGTTATTCTTGAGCTGAAAACTCTTAGTTGTAGAAACATTAAACAGGATAAGCTCATTTGAGAAAACGTTTTAATTAAGATTTGAAAGATTCTATATTCCGTTTTAGTTCACTCCATCAAAATCAAGTATGACATCTTTTGAATGATATTTCAATTAATCATAAAATGTTGGAGCTTTACTCTAAGCCAGTGTCCTTACTTTTTTTTACCGTGTAAATTGGTTCGATGTGAGCCATAGTTTTGCACTGTCCAAAGGAGGATAGCTAATCCCGGACAGGAACTAGGTTATAAGTCACATAATGGCTAAAACACTCAATCTCGCTCGCAAAAGGGTCAATGTGACGGGTTTAATATTAAGATACATCTTGGCCCCCCGAGAAGAAAAGCTCGAGTTGAAAGAATAATTTCGTTCGTTTTGTTAACTACTGGAATGATTTCGTCTGATTTATTACATTTTTTACCATTGCTCTTGATGATAAGTACGACTGATGCATATAGTTCTTTTTACTATTGAAGTAATTATTAATCTTACTCATCAAGGAGGTAGGTTTCTTTAGTTTAAACAACAACGGAAACGAAATAAAAGTAAGAAACTATATGCGCTACATATATTCTTTAGATATAGATTTTGGTTCTTGTCATTATATTATGGAACACTGAAGAATTAGAAGAGAAAATAATGGGAAAAAAAATGTCTTCCCAGTACTTTCGCAAATGAAAAGTTTATACCTACAAAAACAAACTGAATCTCCCTGTTTAGATTATGATCCTGTCTGAACGTCACTTTTGATTCCGTTCTGTACAAGTTCCTTAGTTTGTTGATCATGAAACGATGACAGCATAGATTAATATGCTAACAAAGATGGTTATTGATGCCTGAAGACATTAAACACCCAGGAGCAACAAGGAGAGACGATTATGTAAATACATATTCAACCCAAGTTTGTAAGGAAGGGGAAGACAACTACACATCATCACCATTATCATCATAAGAGTTTTATCGTCAGCCGTTAGACATAGAGCTTTCCTAGAATTCGCAACTTCTCTCTATTGTGGATGTTACAATGTCAACATTTTCTGACACCTGTATAGTTCGTCTGGCCATCTCATTCTCTGTCGGCCTCGGATCTATGCGAACCCACGCTGTGAGTCATGATGTCCATCGGTTGTCTGCCATTCTTGAAATATGACCAAACGTACTGGTTTCTATGATAGTCCAGACACCTGTTTTTCTCTAATACACTGTGCTGTCTTGTGGTTTCTCCATGTGATGTTGAGCATGCTTCTCCCATGTTTGCATTGCCTGATACTCAGTTTGCAGGTCAGTCACTAATTCAGGTTCCATGTTTTAGCTTTGTAGGTGACTATTGAGAGGGTGATGATGCCATAGAAGTTGGGTAATGAAATGTATGGTATTGGTGCTGTAGCAGCAAGCACTTCTGAAGTGTCTTTTTTAGATTTTTGTTCAAATGATGAAATGAAAATTAAAAAAAAGAATAGAAGACAAACAAATCACGTCAATATACAGAAAAAACACAAATTAATCCGAATACTCGTCTGACTGATACATTGAAAGGATAAATGGGTAGTTTTTTGATAGGAATGACTAATGGCGATTTGAATACTTAACAGTACTTCCTTCAAATTGCAAATGTGATACAGAAAACCACAATCTTGGATGAAAAATCCATTCAGCATATTCAACAGAGCTGTCACCTGAAGACTATCACTTGTTTCACTGTCTGTTTTTGTCAGTTCATCGGTTCACGAAGTTGGAAACATGTGAAAAATCATTGAATCAAGACAAGAAGCATTCGTCTTTTATGAAATACTTAATCCGTCTGAAATGTGCGACATGATCATAGACGAATAGTGAAATTGATCTAATGGTTGAATTTTGGCATCATACAATCACGGGAATAGAGCATGTTGTCAAAAGATGCTTGGAACATTGAACATTATATAAAGGGCATTACGGATGAAAATTCCGCTGAGGGTACGAAGGCAGATCAATGAATCTGTAGACACTGTTATTATATGGATTATGATCTGAAATCTTCATAGGATAATGTTTGGTTAATCAAAAGCAGGAAGATTATTTTGAAAAAAAAGAAAATCTTGTGTGAAATAAATGTTTTAGCTTTGGACATACTGACGAATATATTCGTTTAAAGATACATATTGCCTGATATATATATATATATATATATATATATATATATATATATATATATATATATATATATATATATATATATATGTACATATATACATATATATATATATATATATAAATATATATATATATATATATATATATATATAGAGAGAGAGAGAGAGAGAGATAGGTATGAATATATTTATGTATGTCTTCCTCTCTCTTTCAATATATATATATATATATATATATATATATATACATACATATATAAATATATATATATACAAATATATATATATATATATATATATATATATAAACTCACTAGGATTCATCTAAATATGATAATTGAGCGATGTAAATGATATTTTATTGTAATTTCATAAAAAATACTGACCAAACACCCTAGCCTCTCTTAGAATGTTGAAGCTTATTCTTTCTGAAAACTGAGAATTTATCTGATCATTCTTGGCGTTAGGAATTCAAAACCAAAAGCGAACTCAATTGCATCCATGTTGTATTGTTATGTTTAGAATTGAATTAATCAGATTAGGACCATCATTTCTGTTCTTAGAAAGCACATTGTTTTATTGTCAGTTTGGGGTTAAATCCCACCCCCCTAAAAGATTCTGCTAAACTGGTATTAGCAGCAAAATTGTATGTCCATGATCGTTCATGATGAATGCAGAGTAAGGATGCAGTTCATTGTCATCGCTACATTGAAAATCTAACCCCTTCTTATGAAACCCTACTAATACGTCTTCTCTCTAAACTGACAAATTTCCTGAAAATTGGAAGGTTTGATAAATTGAAAGCACATGAAGCTAAGAAAAAAATTGGGATGTTTTCTCAAACGCGTATTGTTGCACTCACTGATTGCTTTAGTGCTAAAAAAGTTTTTATTATGTGAGTGAGAACATTGCTCCTTATACCCCTAACAGAATTGATGGTTTATTTTAAATACAATTTGACGTTAATACATGAATTGTGATCTTCTGATTCAAAAAATGACTTTGTTTTTCCTCCGTGAAACTTCATTGGTTTGGCCCAAACACATTCCGGGGCAAACCCACTCAGTGTAGTACATAACCTCGGACAAGCTGGCAAAGTACCGAAAGTAAGAGAAATTCACATCCACGGTCACCATTAAAGAATGGAAATCAAGGTTTCAATTTAGTATTATAACTATCATGTACATAGAATCCCCGCGTGTAAAAACTTCAAACATTTCCCAAACCTGCCCAAATTTCAAATGTTTCAAGATCTAATGAATGGAAAGCACATGAAATTCAAACAGACAATTAAAAATTTGTCCTGAATGGTATAAAAGACACATCCAGAATTACATAAGCAATAAAAAGAGGGAGAAAAAAATGAACATTGTTTTTTAATCGGGTTCACTGATTCAATTTTCCAATGCCTCATTTATTTGGCACGTGGAAAAAAGACGTGAGAACGCAAATATTTTCAAAGAGCGCGAACGCAGACCCTGTAAATTACACCAAACTTGCATTTGTAAAATTCAACATTGAAATATGTGTTTCAGCGAAACTATGGTCTACTGATTTCGGAAAAGCTTATTTTCTGAGGTTTTAACCACTCGGCTATTGCGCTACCATTTTTCAATATTTTTTTTTTAATTCGAAAGGAACAAAAAAATTGAAAGCATTGACCTGCCTCATATGCGACTTTTCTCAAATTGATGATTGAAAAAAGCAACTCCGCAGATGATGCTGATCCAAATTATACGCTCAGCTTGATTTCGTATATCTAACATATTGTGATCAGCAGATTTTGGATATGCCTGATGTAAGAGTACAGTTTAGCATTATAACTACATTGTAAACAGCCCCCTCCCTCCCCCCAAATTCATTTGAACGGAAATGTATACATAGCTTGAAAAGATATATAAATTCAAAGGGAGAAAAAGCTTCCACTGTTCGGGCTTGAACTGCCACATCTATTCTCAGAGGCATTCACAACTCGGTTATTGAACAGCATTGACTAGGAGATCAAGGGTTACTGTTCAAAAATGATATTTTCGTAAGAATTACCATCCATCTCCTTATACGTCAATAGATACAAATTAATCATGAAAAGAAAAAAAAAACTGGATGATTTGATTCAAAATGTTCTTATAATTTCATTCAATGTAACTAACTCAAAAATTTTCGAGAATATCCTAGATGAAAAAACAACAAAACAAATATTTTAGAAAAGACTGTTTTTCTTAGTGCGCGAACGCAGACCCCGTTGACATCTACATATTTTTATTCGACATAATATGACTCTAGCTATGTGTTAGAGGAAAACTTAGACTTGCTGATTTCGGAGATGTCTTTGTTTCTGATCTGTGATACGTAGTTCTCAACATTCCAGAGTACAAGCACGCATGTACATACGCACACGTTAGAACTTTATAATAAAGATATTCTGCAAATAAATGTCACGGTTTTCTTCCTTTTCACTTTTTTGTATTCTAGTACCAAGCTGATATGTATGTATAGAAGGTTAATCTTCCACTATCACACGCAAGCAAGCCTGCGTGTGCATACACACATTGTTGTATATATTTATGTATGTATTTTTTTTTCAACACTCTTAGACGAAGTAAACATCATGGCAGTACCAAGTAATCATGTTGACTAACGTAATTCTTCCCCCGTGTCACGGCAACGGACCTGAACAGCCGAAAACACTTGCCCGGTAATCTATGTTGATTTGGCAGATTAGATTAAGTGAGTTGGCCTCGGCGTGTCGTCGTTGTGCTCAGCCATTTTGCATCTGATGAAATTTGCCGATATCCCCATGTGACCTACGCCTTCAAAACCCCAAGTAAAATTATATTGAAATGAAGATGAAAATGGGAATGAAATTATGGGCCGCTTATCACTATTTTCAATACATTTGTTTGTTTGTTTTTTCTTTTTTTTTTGCTGCATGTATTTCCACACCTTCTTTTTTAGGACCTTCATATTTTGTATGTTTATTTCTTATATAACCAGGCACAATTATTTCTACGTTAGTTTTTTTTATTTGCCAATAAAATATAGAAGAAAATATGGAAGAATGAAAGTATAGAAAGAAAAGAGAAATTCGAATTGAAATATAAAGAAATGTTTATGCGTTTGTTTGTTCCAATGTATCTTTATTTCTGTGAGTATGCACGCATGTGTGCTCATATATGTGTATCTAGTCTTGTGTGCGTGTTCTCTGCACCAGGTTATGTTCATGTATAATTTCCTGCATGTATATAATGCAGTGAGTATTCGTTCTTGTGCATGTGTTTTTGTGTTTCTCTGCGTATGTCTATTCTAATGCACGTGTCCTTGTATGTTTTTATGCGTGCTTAAGACGTTTATAAAATAATGTGAGAGACAAGGAGATTTTGAGATTGGAAAATTAAGAAATATTGTCTCTTATGTAAAACAATGGAAGAATTAAACGATGTTTACTAAGCGTGGCATGGTCTGGGAAATGCTAGAAATGGGAGAAGGAATGAAACAAAAACATTTTTCAAAAAGGCTTTCTGGAAAGTACTTTCAAACGACAAGAGGGAAGTGTTGTAAAATCCAAAAATATCCCAATGACAAATATATCAAGGAAGGAAAGCAACAAACAGACAAACAAACAAACAAGGAAAAAAAAATTAAATAAATAAAGTTATAGGTTAGAGAGAAGTAGAAACTGATGGAGTTATTAAAGCAAGCAGGATAAAACGAGTGGACACAGATGAGAAAGAAAGGAGAAAATCAAAGTAGCGGAGAAAGGAAGATAAGTAAATAATATGAGAATATAGGAAAATATGAAAAAAAAGTGAAAAGGCTTGTCGAGGAGGAGATGTGTCGAAGAAAGACCTAGATATTTGCTTAGATTCAGATTGTGCAGAGAAGAGAAAGTTGCTGTCAAAGAAAAACAAAGTAAAAAGTCTGATAAATCAATAACGTATTTCATATTCGAAGAGGCCTCAGCAGGCCAAGGAAAATCAATAAAACTTAAAGACATTTATTATAAATGTTTCCTCTCGTCATACCACTTGAGGCCGAAATGAATATTCATGCACCTACAAAAACGATTTTCTGATTTGGGAACAGACTTTACCATTCATTCCATATCTATCCGTCCCCCTTTTTCTCGTTCGGGCTCGCGCTGAATCATCCCCCCCCTCCGAAAAAATTATATATTTATTTGATGCTTAGTTAAAGGTATAAACGAACAGACCAACACACATGTACACACACCCATACACACCCAACACACGCACGTATATATGCATTCATAGACATACACATACGTGCATGTCCTTCAAAACATGCACACACTCATGCGTGTATGTACACGGTTAATCGTATGTTTGTATATAGATTTTGTCCGTCTCCATCTCTCTGTATAAGTGTATGAATACATTTTCATGTATGAATGTGTTAGAGTATGTGAGGTTGTTGTTATACATAGATCTTCATACATACGTATATGTTTGCTATAGAATCCAATGTTTTTCATAAGACTTGTATTAAAATTACTGATATGCACATACATATACATGCAGCCTAACGGACATCAGTTAGTTAACGCTCAAAGACAGAAACACATATACACATGCATGCTCACAGATTAACAGAAGCACCCACGTGATTGCACCATTACCTAAATACAGATATTGACCTGGGTTTTCTATGAAGGCTAATTAAGTTCTGATCTTGCAAACCGTGGTTAGTGTTAGGCCCTACCCTGCCACGTTAGCTCGAGACGTGTTGTGGGGTCTGGATAGTATGTACTACTTTGTGTTACCCATTACCATTCTAAGTACCATGCGGCAGGTTGCACAGGATTACATGGTTTTTGTAGCAAACAGTGATCACTAAACTGACTTCCTTACGCTGGTATTATTTGTGAAATCTGTGTTCCAATGCATCTTGGGGATTAGTATATTGAAGTTCACATTATCAAGATTCGTTTAGAAAGGTTTAAGCATTCAAAAGTCCGTCTGATTTCTCTTTGTCAGATGTGGTTTTCAACCGATATTCCCAGTGTTTCAGAAATGAGAATAAGAGTATGATTCGAGAATGACTTAAACATATAAGAACCATCCACGGCTCTAGAAAGGTTTTCCCCGAGTGCTGCAGCGGGTCAGAACATTACACTTTCACTATTACATCTTTTGGGGTAATTCGTTAGGTATATTTTGACATCCCTCTTTTCCGTGCGTTGCGGTCTATGACTGCTGATATTCATTTGCATGACAGTGGTTGGTCAAGGTGCTCATAAAGAGGCGGTTTTGAAGCCATTAATGTCTATATTTACGAGCACTTACGTATGTGATATCACATCATTCATACTTCTCCCTACATTTAATTCAAGTTTTGACGGCAAAACATCTATTCCACCAAACAAAATACACAGAAAATTTGAATTGGAAACACAAGCTGAGTAATCGATTCGTGGACTCCCAAGAAGTTATTCCGCAGGAAGTGAAGCAAGTCATCAAATAAACTAACAAAAAAAAATGCCCTTAGACCCGATAACATCACCATCAACCTATTAAAAAAAGCCTGAAAAAAGTCATCACTAGGAATGTAGACATTATTTTCAACTCACGCATCACACAAAGTGTAGTACCTTAAGATAGGAATGAAATCATATTGCTATTATATGACCCCCCCCCCAAAAAAAAAACTAAGAAAAACGGAAGAACTCAACACCTAGGTGTCAACGAACATCTGCAAACTCTTCACTCATCGAACCACCAGAACATTAGATAAAAAACAACCACGGGAACAAGCTGGCATCAGTGAAAAAGGTACTCAACCCTTACCATCCTCCATTCAGTAAACCAACAAATAGAAAAAGTAGCAGAAAATAAAATACCATTCACTGTAGCATTTATTGACTTTAAAAAAGCTTTCGCCTCAATTGAATTTCCAAAAAATATCTTTGACGCAATAGTACAAGGCGTAAAACCTGTATTTGTCAGAGCACTGCAACATATCTACCAACAAAGTAGTTCTTTCATCAGGCTACACAATGACTCTTGGCCCTTTCAATTGGGATGAGGAGTGAGACAACAGCCTACCTTGAGATGATTTTCCAAAACTTAGACTGGTAACACAAAGGAATCAGAACAAATGGCGGATACCTAAGTAAACTCAGATTAGCTGACTTCATCCTCTTTGCTAAGAACATTCGGGATTTCTAAAAAATGAAAGACAAACTAAATGAGAAAAGCAAGAAAGGTGACCTCTACATGAACAAAACGAATGTCATGTACAGCAAACATTTTCAGGAGTGTGGCACAACGAACAAAATCGAAAAAGCAGATCTGACTAAAATAGACCATTACATCTGCCTTTGGAAAATTCAAGTATCAATCTTTCATTAGCAGCCATAAATTGTTAGTGAACAAAATTAGTTGAAAACTGACTTACAACTGATTAAATACTTCAACATAAATAGATTTAGAATTTCTGCAGTAAGATCTGTAGATCTCAAAACTGCAAAGCTGTCCGAATATGTATATATATATATATATATATATATATATATATATATATATATATATATATATATATATATATAGTTATTTATATGTGTGGGTGTGTGTATTTCTATGTGCATATGGCAAGTGTATCGATTTGGATCACGATTTATCCGACAATATCAGTGAAACGACGGTTCAGAATCCCATGATTTGTAAATGAGATTTTATTCTGGAAAGAAACATACTTACAAAAAACAAAGAATCCACATCTGAGGCACACATATGCCAAATAACATGCAAAGCTAACATAAGAGGTCTGAAACATCTATATATCTATCTAAAAATAAGACTATATGAACATATGAGAGCCCTAAAAACGATATATAGCACCATAAATGCACTCTTGGCCAATTGCAACAAGGAAGACCACACTTATAACTTGGAAGGTTCGATGAAAACTTGAGAGAGTCCAAATAATGGGAGACGACAATGAATTGAGTCTGTATGAATCTCCAAATGCAATACAGGGACTTAGAAGAGTTCAAGTGTCTCCGATACTAGCGAGACTGATTTTGAAACAAGACAGAATATCAATGAACATCAACAAGGAAAGGGAGAAAGACACAAGTTGAGATTCCGAAAAGTTAAAATCCTCTCAACAACACTGAACAATATCTGCCATATACCATTACCATTTGAACCATAACAAACTGTATTTTCATTTCAAATATCGATTCAAACGTGCCACGATGCGACAAAACGCATTATCAATAATGACATAAATTACCATCTTAAAGATTTCTCAGATTGTCATTAAATTTTCTATTTTGTCATGTATCAGTACCCATTATCCAGATGACACACACACACATATATTCATGAATGCGTTTTGTTAATTGAAAATGCCTCCTGCTCTTGCACCGAAAATGAGTCACTCATCCTAGGCAGTTTAAATAGGATAAACGCTCAAAGAAAAAATTTGCTGCATGGATTGAACCTGCGACCAGCGTAGCTCTTAACAACAGAACTTAACAGCCTACCGAAAAGACCCAAATAACCGCTTTATCTCCACTCTTCTCATGCTGTTCCTTCACTGTCCATATCTACTCTGTTGTTTCTAACAATCATGTTAAGAAATAGATGTATAATTAGACAGAATATATGTATACACACACACACACACACACATATATATATAAATAAATACATGCATTATTATTATTATTATTATTATTATTATTATTATTATTATTACTATTATTATTATTATTATTATCAAAAGTCATATGCAATGTAAATGTCTAAAATTTGGAACCACTTCTCCCGGAAGGATAATCAAACTCCATCCTCTCTTGTGACTGTCGCGGATACTACTGTTGCCATGATAGACGACTGATGGGGTCTGTTTTCATTTTTCAGTAACAAAATAGAGAGACAGAAAATAATAAATTGCTTTTGCACCATTAAGGGAAAGACATGTATTTCACGCTGTAAAGTGCAGGGGAAAAGGACATCACAAGACGAAGATAATTTTATTATCGATAACAGAATAAAGATCTAGACTTAATTGTAAATATCCGGTTTCTTAAAAGACGAAGAGTGATGGTCGACACTAAACTACCTTAAACCTGGCTGCATCAAAACTCTACGGATGATTTTCATTTTCAAGTGTGAAGAACAGATGCCACAAAATAAGTTCTCATCCAAAGTGGAGTGTCATAATCAACTATTCAAACTGTATGCGTGTATGTGCTTATGTGTGTGTGTGTGTGCGTGTGTGAAGTAATTCTCTTGAATATTGATTTTATTTCTGAAATGTTTTGATGAATTTTGCTGATGAGGTCATGTAATATTCAGACAAATACAGTGCAAGTTAGAACTGTAAATCAATGCGAAATCTCAAATTACATGAAATGGACTAAACTAATACACAAAAAAACGACGAACATTTTTATTCCATTATGTAAGGTCATATGATTTCTGGTGTCTAGTGATGTGTTAGTATGATAAACCAGTAGAAGAATACTCATGTTACAAGAGAAACGTTGATGCGTTTATAAAACAATGGATGAAACGGTACATTTAACTGGATTGCAAGTACATATTTGAATATTTACACGTGTTGATAGTCGAGGTGGTTGCGCTTTCATCAACAGCATGATTCTAAACTTTTGGTCAAAGTAAATGTGATTTCGAATATCGATTTTCCAGAATTGCTGACTGACCCTGCCTTCACTAAGAACACTGGAGCAAAACAATATATTTAATCTTTTCCTTCCTCATAGCCTTGTGCCGGACCTCGGTAAGCTCAGTATGTATCTAATAAATTGAGTATAGTTACTCATTTCTATCAATCTGATTCAGGCCTTTCAGAGGGTCTAACTGGTGTATAGAATGGAGTGTTTTGGGCTGATTTTTTAAACATAAAATAGAGATCGGTGTCATCTTTGAGAGAAATAAAGGGATCGCCAAAAAATTCTTCTTACATCATCCTAAGCTGCAGCATCTGTTATCCCCAGGAGGTCATCCATTTGAGTACTGACCAGGCTTGACGTTGTCAATTTGTTCGAGGACCGCTTTATCAGACATAGCCGTAACAATATATTAGGTTAATGCAAATATTTTTTGATAAAATATTCCATTCATATGAATCATCAGTATAATTATTCAGTTATCAAAGTATTTGGCTGGTCCTTTAGCTGAATTTTACTGTCTATTAGCGAACCAGTTAGATTGAAATTTTTGTTGGCTTTTCTCCAATATACCGGCAAATACGATGAATCAAATTTTTTTTCAATGATTTTGTTTCATCTGTAATGCCTGCAAAAAGAAATAACATCAAAGCCAGTAAGGCAAACAGTTATGCAATAGTATTTTGCTTCAATACAGTTGATGGATTTGCCCTATTTTGTGTCATAAGTAATGCTTTTGAATCTAGTCAATCGTGTTTACACCATGATTAACTTTTATATCTTTGAGGAATGCTGGTATATATATTGAATAAAAGTATGCAGTTCTATTTGAATATACTTCAATATCATTGTTGGAAGGTTCAACGCTCCGGTAGGACAAGGAAATGATCATCACGTCGGCAAGTTCAGGTATAAAATATAGAGCAAAGATATAAAGATCTTGTAAAATTTGTCGCAGCAGACGGGTTCAAAATCATGGCCACATTCTTCAAGAAGAAACCCAATAAAATTGACTTAGAAAGGCCCCAATCATGAACCTAAAAATGAATTAAAGCACATCTTAGTGGACAAAAGCGACACTGTCGAAGAAACTCAGGTTTAAAATCATGTCCGTATGAAAAGCAAGCACAGAATGTAAAATCCAAATTGATACCAACAAAAAACGCAGGAAAATGTCCTCCACCACACTGTGACTACTAAGCATTGTTAATGGGCTCACTTGATTCATCAAACTGAAAAAACAGATATGAACTTCTTACCGAGACGGAAGAGAACGAGACATTAACATCGACGAATTCAGGACAAAGTATTTGCCTCTCTTCAAAATGCCATTATGGTTAAAACCACAAAAGCACTCAAGCCATCTGTACAGTCTCAGATGAAACCAAGTATCTCATGGAAAACGCAAAAATCTCAAGCTAACAACAACAACAACAACAGCAGCAACAACAACAACAACAACAGCAGCAACAACAACAACAACAGAAAGATCGAAACTCAATTAAAACATCCAAAAGAAACGAAGAGAAGACAAAAAATACAAGGTAGCAATTATCGAGAAGATTTTCGAATTAAGTCGGGGTTTCAAAGCTCTTAACAAAACTTTCAAAACAGGACAGAAACAAAAAAACTAGTGTATTCGAAAAGAAAACAAAAAACAAAACAAACCAGTGACCCAACAACAATGAAGACCGGATTGTCGAATGCGCAAAAAAATCACTAAAACCCTTAATCCTCCATACGAGAACATAAAACAATGAACAAGATATGTAAGATGCGAGCAATCAGTTCAAAGGTTTCCCAGAAGTTATATCATGGGAGGTGAAACAAGACATCAAATAAACAAAAAATGGAAAAGCCTATGGATCTGATAACATCACTATCAACCTATGCAAAAAGCTGATGAAGTCATCATTATGAAACTATCCATTCAATTCAACTCATGCCTCAAACAGTAATGTCCCAGGAGATTGGAACACTGCAATCATAATACTATTATATGAAAAAGGGGACCTAAAAGACCCCTACAACTCTAATCCGATAAGCCTACTCAACTGCATCTATAAACTTTTCAATAAAACGAATCATTAAAACGCAAGATGGAAGACAACCACGGGAACAATCTGGTTCCAGAAGAAGCTGCTCGACCACTAGATATCTCCATTCAATAAATGAACTAAAAGAAAGCAACAGAACATAAAATACCACCCACTGTTGCATTTATTGACATCAAGAAAGCCTTTGAGTGGAAATTTCCAAGAACATTGATGCTATCACTCTCCAAGGTGTAGATCACGTACATTTCAGAGTATGGCAGCATATTTACTGTCACAGCAGCTCTTTTATCAGGTTACGTAGAGCAATGTCAGCAAGGAGAGAGGAGTAAGACAAGATGATACCAGCTCACCAAAACTCTTTACAGCTTGTATCGAGAATATTAAGTTCAGTTATGTCTAAGAAATGGCCACTTATAAATTTGCACTCAGTGAGATTCGGTCCTTCTACGGGGAACCGTTCAAACTGCACAAAAATCTAAATTCATCATAGCCTGTCTGTGGATGATCTAAATATCGAAAAAAAAAAAATCAGAATAGACGACGAATACAAACAGATTTGCAAACAAGGTTGTTTTTACAGAGAACCTTCAACTAATGTTGGATGAATTGGAAAGCAAGGGTCTTCATATTATTTTCAGTAAAACAAAGGGCATTTACAACAAAACTGAATCGACAAACACACAACGATCAAAACTGGAAATGCAGAGTCGGTAAAAGTATACCACTATATCTACCTGGGACATCAGATCTCCATGACATCCTTAACCGACGAAGAAATTAATCGCTGACTCCAATGAACGATGGTAAGCCTTCGGTAGAGCGAAAAAATCCCATTAGTCCTAAAAAAGAAAGGCACATAATCAATGCATCCTCCCGATAGTCACCTACGGAACAGAGACATAGAACCTGACTAGGAGACCCTCATAATGAGAACCATGCAAGGTACCCATAAAAAAGAGATTATAGGACAAAACAATATATCATGAAAAAAAAAGCAGTTGTCTGAGATATCCTAGAATCAATCAGAAAAAAAAGTGGCAATTGGCTGCAATAATGTTAGGCAACTGCTGGACATCACGACTCACGACTTGAATCCCCATAGATCACGTACGAAACCGTGACCGACAGGACATACGATGGCAGTACAAACTAGACAAGATCAAAAAAGTATTAGCTCTGCGATGCTCATGATATAAAATACTGGCCAATCCAGGGGAAGGCATTTATCCAATAACGGACGTTAAAAGACTGCTACTACTGCTGCTCACGATGATGATGATGATGATGATGATGATGATGAAGATGATGATGATGATGATGATGATGAAATTCAAAATAAGTGCTGTCGATATTCCACGCGAGGGAATTTATATCGCAAACTCACAGCCGGCATTTGCCTTAAATAATGATTAAAATTCATTCAGAGATCCATTTCCAAAATCTGATATGCTAGATTATTATTTTGTATTAAATGTTTCTTGCCTGCTTAAAAGAAAACAAAAAAACATTTGAATTCTCGGAATCATCCCGGTTGGGAACACCGTTCTCCGGCATACACAATCATATTAGCCAGAAACACATATGCAGGATTTAGGCAGGCAGACAGGAAGACGCCACCATATATATATATATGTATATATATATATATATATATATATATATATATATATATATATATATATATATATATATATATATATATATATATATATATGTATTCTAGGTTTATATGTGTGTGTTTGTGTGAGAGAGAGAGGGAGAGAGAGAGAAAGAGAGAGACAAAGAGTGTGTGAGAGAGAGAGAGAGGGGGGTAATAAATGCTCATACATGCTCTACATAGACATTTATATGAAAATGCATGGATGCACTCAAATACGTACCATACTTTAAAAGTCTAGATATTGACATTATTTTGCTCTGTGCAGTTGTGTAGTGATTCCTATATAGAAACATATTGTTTTTTTCGTGTTCATGTTTTAGGAAAACTATTACATATTTTCTTTGGGTTTGATAGTTGTCTAAGACGAAACGTTCCCCCAGAAGAATATGTAGAATGTTATTTGTTTTTCACATAAGTGATTAGAATTTTCGTTCCATCTGAATCACTGCATAAACAATTATATCTGGATGAAATTATGCATCGATATGCAGAATACGCCCAATAGTTTTTTGCTGATTTTTCTTTCTTAGGAAAATTGCTTATTGATTTACTGAAGAAAATAAAAGGATGAAACAGAAATGTGATGCAATGGATTTATGAGTATATTTGAGTTTGTGTAAAATATGTTTGGGTTCGAAAAAAACATTGGGTTGCATCAAAAGTATTTACGTCTTTGAATTAACTTCTGTAAGTTTTATTTAGCTTATTTGATGCTCTATGTACGGTATATTTCGTTGATCGTAGCACTTCTGAAAATATGATAAGATATTATTCCATATCCATTTACTAACCAAAGTTCCGAAATCTCAATACTTGTACACAGATTAGTATTGATAAGAATCTGGTGTACATATTCTTCAAATGTGTAAAGGAAATTATCGATGATTTTCTCGATTATTGTGCCGGTTTTCCACGGTGTCTCAGTAGATCTATTTTACAACGTTTCTTTGTTAAATGTACAATCAGGTTTACTTTCTTAAAGCCATGTTTATAATCTGTTTAGATTTTTAGTTGTTTGCATTTGGTATAACTCTTATCCTTTTGAGTCGTGCGATCTTATTAACTATTGCCTGCATCGTACCTAAATTCTGAACCTGTTGACTGAGTTCACCGATTGTACTATACGTACTTTTTTTTATCATTGTATTTTTAAAAAAAGTTCCATGTTTTCTTAGAACTCCTTTTTGCAGGTAATCTTCCTTTCCTGTATGTAATCCACCTTATCAGCTTCAGTGATCTCATTGTGGGCAAAATTAGCTCCTCTTACATCACTGACTCGTCAGTATTTTATCACTTATGTCTTTTTTCTCTCACCCCCACAAGCAAGATTCTATTCCATAATGTACTTATCTCCTTACTGATTTTGTTACGAGAGATCTTTTGATTGCTGCATATGTGCTGGTGTTATAAGCTTTTCGTATTTTCCTGCATGGTTATGCTTTTATTATTATAACATTGTTCCAATGGGGGAGAAGATTTCTTTCTTATTCATTTATATGCGATTTTCTCTGCTCAAACTATTTTCAAACCACTTGTGATAACTCCTTGATTTTTATCATTGTTCAAAGAAGAGGATATTTCATCCTTATATCTCAAGCTAAAACTTTGAGGATGTCTCTGATGTAAAGAAGAAGCAACTTTCATTTTACTTTATATCAAAGGCAAATCAATGATGATAGGATCTGTATGATATTTGAAATAGCAGAGTAGTTTTTCAAAGTTGAGTAACTCTATGGAGCATATTTACAAAATCAAGCCTTTATCTTATATTATTCTATCAACTCGACTGCCATATTGCCTTATCAAACATTATCATCAAAAATTTAGAAAACAATTACGTATTTATCCAGCCAGCTAGCTAGCTATCCTAGTCAGTCACTTTCTTTATATTTCAATTCGTTTCTCTTTCTCTGTTTCTTTCGTTGTATGTCTCTTTCTATTTATGTGAAATGATATATGGGTTTCCACTTATGTAAATATCTACCTACGTTATTACATACGTGTATATACAGCCATGTGATTCATTGATTAAAATTGTATCTCAGCAAAACGCTCCAAAGACAGTCAAACAAGAAAGCCGCTTAAGTACAAAAGAAGAGAGATAAAAGAAGTTGCTATCCGTCAATGTGTCAAATAAAGATAATAGACACCATTCTAGGGCGTTGTCGAATCGTTATCCAATTTCCGACTCTCGTAGACTGCAGGCATCAATAACATCACCCAGGACAGCATTTTTGGAATGTGCTCTCAGAGAAAGGGAAAAAGAGGAGAGAAAATTTTGAAAGAAAGATCGAATGATGGAAAAAAAGCATCAAACTAAAAGAAGGCACAGAGGCTACTGAAAGGAAGGGACAAATAAACAGGGAGAAGAAATATGAAGGAGAAAAAACGAGTAAGGAAGAAAAGAATGACATGAAGCCAATGGGTAAAAAGGGCGAAAAAAAAAAAAGAAATATTGAAGCAGATCAAGAAAATGTTGTGAAGAGAGGAACAATGAAAGGAAGAATATTACCTAACTGGACTAGTAGAAACCCAGCGAAAGTTGACAACTAAGATTGTCCATTATCTCATGTCTCTCTTTTTATCTCACCTTATCTCTGTATCTTATTCTTTTTTATCCATTTCAGATTTCTTTGCCTGTCCATGATCGCGTTTAAGTTATATATATGGATTAGTTACATATGCAAGTATGTTCCGACCCTATCAGTGAACTACCAAGATTTATTTTCCAACCTCCCATCCTATCTTCTTATTAAACAACATAACCTTCTTTTTCCCCCCTCACATCCCTTAGACGCCGTACGATTCTCTTCCTTTCCCATCTCCCTCCCCTCTAAATGATCTCCACCAATGCTCTTTCTCGCTCTTGTAAACTACCTAATCACTTTTTCTCTTCTTTTTCTCTCTTGATTTTGTGCGAAATATCTTGAATAAAATATGCAATATATTGATTTATATAATTTGTAATAATAAAATAATATCCATGTTGGAATAAATAATGTTTCATTCATTTGATTTGCAGTAAAAAAAGGTAAAACATTCCCATAAAAACTACTCTAGTTTGCCAAACTGGATATTTACCTAGATTTTTCCATAACCTTTCTATTCCATTCAATGAAACGAACGATTTAAATATCAGTTGCCTTGCTAACTGTACGCAAAGCTACGTCCTATGTCAGTATGTTTACACGGTGATACATTTGATTATAAATGGGTTAAAATTACCGAAAGTTTCATCGAGTAAAATGAGTGTCTTATTTATTAAAATATTCGTTGATTTGCTAATAGTATATCCATTGGAATTCATCGGGTCGCAAAAAAGTAATGTAGGCACCATTACAATAATGACATATGCTTCTTTTTTATGCTTCAAAAGGGGAATCTGCAGCTCTATTTAACATTTTGAAAGTACCTGGAGTCAAAAATGGATAAAATCTCCGTTAGGGACAGATGCAAATGACAAGAAAGAGCACAGATGCAACAGTTTTGCTTGAGTTGAGCCAAGGCCGTCTCGAAATAATAACTTCTATAGTGTTGTACAAGGCCTGACGAAGAATAAAGGAAGTAAACTGAAGGATCTTCGTAGGTTTTCGGTCACAGCAGGTCTTTTCCATCATGCTTTTCCTTCACGAGCTTTGAGGTACAGAAAATATCCATTGGAAAATGATCGTTTTTTTATAACGTTTCAGTTTTCCTAATTTTGGATAAAACATTACGTACCTGTTGTACATTAGGCAAGAAAGAAAGTAAATGGATGAAAACAGTGGAAAAGAAGGAATAAAGTAGTGAAAGAATGAAAGGAATAGAGAAAGAAAGGTTTACAGAGCTTACAACATGTCTTCGATGAAATCCTCTATTCACATCAATTAATAGCAGTAATATTCAAGTATTTTCTCTGGCTTTCTATGATCTTATGCCGAATTTCAGCTGAAATGTTTATTCAATCATTGAAATGTAGTCAGTAGAATCCTTATGGGTGTCTTACTACTGGGGCTTCGTGACAGACTAAGGTATGGTGAGTAAATAAATATAAAGTCACCAGCGCAGCTCTTGATTTGTTCAACCTCTAACTGTGAAAAGCTTGTAAATCAATCACTGACATATCGGTGGGTGGTGAGATCACGCGGCTGTTGACGTTAGCTTGACTTGTCTATTTGTTTTAATTTATTGATGTGGCACAAAAATATTATTTCCCCATCAACACTCTGCGACGGTTTCCTGGCAAAAGTCATTTGTCATAATTTTCTCAAGAATAAAAGCTTCATCAATTTTTTTCATTGTATTTTTAGTGAGTGATGTGTGCTTTATTTATTCTGTGATCGCATCTTTCACTTCCGCCTTAATCAAGCAAAGGTTGACCTCCTTTAAGAAGTACGTGACTTCTTACGTGGTATTAGATGACATATCCGTAGAGTTTATAGTTTCTCAAATTTTTAGAATACACACGCAAACACACGCAAACACACACACACACACACACACACACACACACACATATATATATATATATATATATATATATATATATATATATATATATATATATATATATATATATATATATATATATTTACTTACATAAATTCATAGAGACCCACAAACATAAGGTACTACCGAATGTTCAGGGAAATTGAACAATCTGGCTACCACTGTCTCCCTCGAAATAATACTTTTTATCCCTATTTTTTGAATACTCTCTGATGTCGTGGGTTCTGGCTTCAGTTGGTTTCCAACACATATAGACTTGAGCCAACCGACTAAGCATTGTATTTTGTTGTATATATCATTAAATAGTATACTTCCTTTGAGTATTTACAACAAAATATCCTAAATACTCACTGGTATTATAAATACCCCGAAGGCATTCAAGATATGCAGACTCTCTTTCGGTGTATTATTTCCAGATATCCACTGCAAACTACAGCGCTGAATCAGTTCTGATTTTTGTAAAATATCTCATACAGGAGCTGATTTTTAACTCGACGTTGATAAACCGAGATAGTGATGAAGTCGCTTCTAATGTTTCCTGTTAGGATAACCTGCTAACGAAATATCTTAACGATTCTCTATGCTAGCATTTCTCCGTGTTGTTTGCTGAACTCTCCTGTTCCCCATGACACCTTCAGGGGTTTTGCAAGATTAAAACCGTATTCATTATAGAATTCTCTCAATGAAGAGATGTTTACGCTCTCAGCCGGGTAGCAAAACGAGAATAATAATCCCATTATATTGCAGTCGGTTTATTAAGATATTTTTTTAATGAAATGATAAAAAATATTTTCAATAAATTTTTCATGTTCGATTCCATAATCTGGTAAAAAAAGATATATATAAGCGACCTTATGAAAGCATTTAGGGGATCTTCAAGATTCTTTTTTAAGATCTGCACCGAAATGCTTGAAATTGGCTCCATTATTGACATCATAGATCTTAATCGTAATTTAGGAGGTGCCATGCAGTGTATTTGTTGTTTAAAAAAGTATTATCATAGATCGTTGACACTTTAGTGAGTTTGATTCTTCCATTGTATCCAACACTTGTGGTTTGGGCCTGTACCTATATATATATATATATATATATATATATATATATATATATATGCACATCGTTAAGGCCTGGTGGAGTGTGATAATAGTGGGTTCAATCATCGCAGGTTGTCTTGCTCTCATGATATCAAGCCAGACTAAAATAATATTTATATCTAAATACTTATGATAAACAGGTAAATACGTGTTGAATCGTTATCAATTAAAATAACTGACTGCAGTTTCATATTAAACATAATTTGATTTTCCCATTAAAATTATCTCTAAAATGGTTGTAT
The DNA here is from genome assembly GCA_963457665.1 of Thysanoteuthis rhombus. Classification (NCBI taxonomy): domain Eukaryota; kingdom Metazoa; phylum Mollusca; class Cephalopoda; order Oegopsida; family Thysanoteuthidae; genus Thysanoteuthis; species Thysanoteuthis major. The sequence goes on along the minus strand of OY735200.1, from coordinate 36,961,158 downwards.
ATTTTTGTGATCAATGAATGATGCTATTATTTCTGTGAAGCTCAATTTTCCTACCCATATCCCTACATCGACATTTGTGCCACACAAAATAAGTTTGATAAAAATCGACTGTTGTATACTACCTATCGGTACCAGGGGTCGATGGTCAGACTTACAGAATATCACGAATTCAAGTACCATTTTCGTTTCCTGACTTGGAAGATCGACGCAATACCATATCCTCATTTCCCTTCCTATTTGGCATGTTTGCTATCAGTCAGCTAAGTCTAGTAAATATCAGTATAATTGTTATCATTTAACTTCTATACAGTTCAATTTATAATCTCATGCCAAGCTTCAAAAGCTCACCAAACATACCAGCTTAAACAGTAATAAACTCGAGCTGCAAACACCCTTTTTCCAGCTCGTTACAGGTGATCACATGAAGTGCCTAAACACGCGATATCCTACTCAACACCAAATTCACATGATGGATTTTCCTACCAGATTTCTGAAAGGTTTGAATCTCCGGCACCTCCAGTCAAAGTTTGATTGATCACTATTTTCTCTCTGCACAAATATAAGCCCAATCCTAGTTTAATAATGGCATTTTTAGAAGAGAACAGCAAGCAACTTTGGGAACTCAGCAAAATATTGTGTTTCTTATATACATTGCATCCATAAATGCCACGTGAACTTTTTATTTCTAATTTTTTCTCTGTGAGAAATAAACATGAGGAGTGAATTCATTAAAGTTAATTTATCGGTGAAGGTTTTAGTGAAGTATTTTAAATTTTATTTAGATCATTGATTCAGATCTCAATTCTGCTGTTTACTACTTCTCGCCCTTTGCAATTACGTAAAGTTTTGAGTTGAATATTAGAAATCAGAAAAAAAAATTATTAAAATTTGGAAACTGATCATTATTGATTCATTTTGATATTGGATTAAGCTCTTTTGATTTGCATTTTTTCAGCTATGTGTATCCTGTATAGGAGAAAGATTACTGAAATTGCAACAATATAGGAATTTCATAGGAATTCTGCATTCTTTTGGTTGTCTGTTATAATCTGAATTGTCGAAATGTACTTGAGAAATGAACTAAGGGTGATGGTATCTGAATTAATGGAAAGATAAATGGAGTTACTTTTTTAACAGGATGTGAGGATTCAGAAACACAAAAAGCCAAAATACTAAAAAACGAAGTCATGGTGACAATACGTCTGCCTTTTTTCCAAATCTAACTCACTCTTGGTCGATTTTATGAAAAAAATCTTTACCCTATGAAACCTTTTTTAATCGGTTAAAAGAATATATATACACATTATTAGGAAGAAATAAATAGCATTTGTAAATGAGAGTATTTCTGTTGAGGGATTATTCGACATTTTTATTAAGCTTACCTTTCTTTGGTACGCTGATATAATGGTGAAGCATCTAATAAAGACTGAAAGATATTTCTTTAGAAAATATTCAATACTTGATTGAAGTTTGAGTAAACTAAGATGAAATCATTATGTAATCACAGTGAAGAAAATGTTGATATTGAAGTGATCAAATAGGGAAAGAAATATATATCATATATATTTTTCGCCCCCCTTCTTCTTCTATTTTGCATATCCAATCATGCAATGGTGTATATGTTCACTGATATTAATTCAATATTCACATTACAACTTTTACAACTGTGTATGTATGTATGTATGTATGTATGTATGTATGTACGTACGTACGTATGTATGTATGTATGTATGTATGTATCTATCTATCTATCTGTCTATCTATCCACATAGTAAATGATTATCATTCGTAATATTATATCATAGTTATCCTAATAACTGAAGAATTCGATCCATGTATTCTTCCATATTTAATTTTCAAGAAACATTGTGAACTAAGGATGAATTTTCAAGTTGAAACTTGTAATATATATATATATATATATATATATATATATATATATATATATATATATATATATATATATATATATATATATATGTGTGTGTGTGTGTGTGTGTGTGTGTGTGTATTCATCAATCATTATGATTAGATATTTTATAAATAAAGCTAAAATTATTGAAAATTGATCTAGTTAAGCCATTTTGAAAATATGAATTGACATAAATTGCCATTTTCAATCATAGAGAAAGTATATTGGGAAGTTGAATTTAGAGACAAAATATTGTGTTTACCTACAAATACATGTCCATGAGGACTGATTTGGGCACACCCATACAGACGCACACACACACACACACGCACACACACACACGCACACACACACATATATATATATATATATATATATATATATATATATATATATATATATATATATATATATATATATATATATATATATATAATATTCATAATTGTCAGCCATCATAATCATAAAAGCCATTCCCATTTAACTGTGAAACATTTCATTCGTCCATCTTCCCCTACTGTGTTTACTGTCTCATGGGCACAAATCAATTAGCGTTTTACTCCATCTTTTATCATCTCTCCTGAGCGTCCAGCCATATCCATTTCTATTGCCCAATCAGTTGAGTCATACATTTCCACCATAGTCCTCCCTTTGATTCATGCTGATCTCTTTCTGTATCGTTGAGTTAACAGCAAAGCAATAATAAAACTACATAAAGATACGAACAAAATAAAGGTAGCAAAAGTGTAAGACAAGGAGACCACACCACCTAAAATAATATGATAACAGCAGGCTTCGAAAGCATCTTTCGGAATACAGACTGAGAGGGTATGGGAATAAACATAGCCGGAGATTAATTAAACTACTTGACATTTCACTGATGACGTTTCTTTGACGTCAGCAGCAATTGAAGATTCGAAAAACTTCTTGACTGATCTAAATAGGGAAAAGTGAAGTAGGCTTAAGAGATGAACAGAATAGAGCCAAAGCAATGTTTCACCATAAAGTCCACAAAAAAAAGGACGATGCTCTTGAAGTTGATGAATGCATTTACCTGAGCCAGGTGACTCAGTAGGAGAAATACTATGAAAGACATGGAAAACGATGCTTAGTGATTGGCTGGAAGAGGTCTAGTATGCATAGAGATATATTGAAGAGCATCTTGCCTATGTGCTTTAAGTATACAATGAATGCTAAATACAACCTACGGCTTACAGATGCGAAACAAATTGGAGACCCTTCAAGAGATTATAGCAATAAATACATTTATGTTCGTGCACAGGAAGTCTCACTGAATTTGTCGAGGACAGTAAGTTCAAATAAATACACTCGAATTCTTCATTTCATATGCTATTTTGTGTTAAGATTATTTCAACAGAGATTAAAGTGACGGACAGAGAATACCATCACATGTAACAGATACGTACTCTGAACAAATATTCATGGGACTTAAGAATGTATATCTTATATGTGGATGACACAATAATTATAATTATATATATATATATATACATATATATATATATATATATATATATATATATATATATATATATATATATATATATATGAATATAAATACGTGTGCACATAATTCAGTTGTATGTCAAGAACATATATGTTCCATGTATGTGTGTGTATGAGTTGATTGCATTTCGTTTCGGTCACTTAACTTCTATTGTCATAGACCATTTGTTTAGAAAGGCATTAACAATAACATTCATCCACTCTTTCCAATCCTGTTAACTAGGTCTGCCAATCTCGCCTGTTTCATCTTGTTAGTGTCGATTGTGTACCGGAACGACACAACATATGCATCTCGATAACCAGATAAACTTCGGACTTAATGAGTCCTTTACACCAGACAATGTCGACGTCGGAGACAGACGAACACTGCAATTACTTTACTTATGAACGCAACAGCTTTAACTTCCTAATTGTATCAAGGGCGAACCGACAAGAAAAACCAGGCGCGTACCATGAAAGGAAGCACCACATTCACCGTATCCTCGTCAATAATTCTTATTTACGTCCCCATTTCTTTGTTCTGGGGCTCAAGCAGCGCATTAATCTTCCGGTTTTCTTGCATGTAAGGTCGTTCAGTTATGTTTGTTTTCCAATGACTATCTGTTGAAATATACGATGTATTGAGTTCTGTTATTTATTTTGGTATTGCCCCAACTATCTATCTATCTATCTCTCTTCTCCTCTCTCTCTCTCTCACTCTCTCTCTCTCTCTCTCTCTCTCTCTCTCTTTAAACATATACATATCAAGAAGTGGATATATGTGATCCGACAAAGAACTTATAAATTACATTGTATAGAAACTTATTTGTAATGATCTCCCGTCATTATCACTCAACATAGACAACGCAAATAGAATTATTGATTAAAGAAAATAGGGTTGTGCAGGAATCGAACCTACCTACGATAATCGTTTGCGATTGATGGAGAAGCGCTGGATTAAGTGCATCGTTATGGAAGAGAATTACATTGAAGAATAGATATTCTTAGTATAAAATGAATATTTTTCGAAATTAGGCTACAAACTTATTGATGTACCTATGTATGTACGGGAAATAAGAAATGTCTATTACTGTGTATTTTCACTAGATGGCTATTGGACGTTC
>OY735200.1:36889116-36951616 GCA_963457665.1 Thysanoteuthis rhombus | reverse complement strand
CGAGAATTTGGAATGAAAACAGTTATTCAAGCCTATGCATTACCCGCGGGTTTTTACCCCAATGGCAAGAGTAACGCTACGTAGAAGCAGCTATCCTATCGGTCGCAGGTTCGATTCCTGCAACATTCCCATTTTCTTTAACTGCTCATAATATTCATGTTGTCTGTTGAGCTTGGTAATGATGGGAAATCATTTCCGATGAGAGTTTTCATATAATATAACGTAAATTATAATCATTCACACACTCATACGCGTGCATATGTATATATGTCTCCAAAAGTTTGCTCTAACGAAACCATCTGAAAAGCAAAACTAAGGATGAGCGTTTGTATTGCAACCATCCGTTATAGAGGCAGCGCATGTCCCATTGTCTCTTTTCTACACCTGCTTCTTGTACCTACCATCACTTTTACCCCAGACGATGTAAAAAAGACTAATTTTCAAATGTAATCAATGATAATTTCTTCTTTTCTTTTCGTTGTTTCGGTGAAAAAACCGTTTTTTATGAGAATCTTCGACTTCCAGACATGCAGAAACCTGTATCTAAGATAATATTCAAGAAGAGATGAGTGTTTTTCAAACCAAATATATAGTTATAGGTTCAAATCGCAGACATATATTTAATTGCTTGAAACGCGTTTATTCTGAACCACTGGGTAAATTTTCATCCAAGAGACGAGGCTAGTACTTGCAAAATACATCGTATATACAAATTTTAAGTCCATGTACGCCTTCTTAGACTCAAAAAAGGAATCTCGATCGGGGTTATTTGTAGTTAGACGTGGATTATTCTTCGCTTTGGACTTTCGTCTTTACTGAGTTTGTCCAACACGCTTACTAAATAAAGCGATACTTTGAAAGGACAATTTAATGGCGTTGCTTTTGCAAATGGCATTAAGCGTGCGTCCTTCTGGATGAACGTTGCAGATCGCATGGGTTGTCTTTACAAATTCAATCAGCAAACGGAGTTTTGGCCTTTTATTAAATTCTGGCAATCGTGTCGACTTCGAAATCTCGTTGAGATCTCGGCACAATGACGTTGCTGCTAGCTGCGTTTGAAGATACAGTATCCTTTACAGTCGAAAATTATTTCACCTCTGTCTGCTTTCAAGTCATTCTGCATATCAAACGAGAAAGTTAAATTTATGGAGCAGTCGTTTTAAAAAAAGAATTTTGAGACAAGAATTACACATCCCACTCTAACAAAAAGTATGTGTTCATATATATCTAAGATTACCACGGATTTTAAAAGTCAGATCATTTAGCCGTTGCTTGTATCGATTTAAAGAAAAATTGTAGTAAATGTGATGTAATGAAATCATTTTATGGAAATGAAATTACAAATCTAACATTGTAAATCCTAATAAAAATTGTACATTTTGAAAGTTTAGGAAAATCTGTTCAAATTCCTTCTATTTAGCCAGGTGCAGTATGCATTGTAGAAGCTTTAGAGAACGCAATTACCAAAGCAATGTGATAAAAATAACGAATACAAAGATACTGCGTCAGAGCAATTCATTGAATTAGGATGATACCTAATTTCTGAAATTCAGACGTAACAATTTGAGGATTTGAGCGCACATCAGCCGGAGTAAAATGATCAATCAGTCAAGAATAAGACACGTGTGAATGTTTAATGGAATGATGGGGATGTCATCTTGAAGTTCAAGCGATACTACGTAAGCTGGAGAACGCATGCACCTAAAACCAAGGATCAAAACAGAAAAAGAATAAATTTCTTCTGTAAATGGTTCATGAAATAACTACGATACTCATAACTCCAAGTGGTACCATGGAGGCTGAAAAACATATCAACCAAAAGGTATCATCAAACCAAAAAAGAATGAGTAAGTATTATGAATATTTCCAATAGTTTGCTTTAACAAAAATCAACAATAATTCATCTTGGAACACCAACCGATACTAAAATGACCGGAGAATAGATTAACTGAAATATAATATGAAAATATTGGTACATTTTATAATGACATTGACTTATCTGAGAACGTTGAACAATACTGTATATCTGGAGAGCGCATCAGCGAAACCTAGTGATAAAAGCAGCAAAATGAATTTATAAAATCTTGAATGTTTTGTCTAAGAACTTTAAACTGAATTCAGGTTTTCACTGAAGCTGCTGCATTTATTCAAGAAACACGTGTTTTGGCGGTATGAAAGTATTTTTCCTCGAGCCATATATTTGTTATATAGTCCTGACCACTTGTTTGGAATAATCAAAACTCATCTAATTTGAATCATTGTTTTATTGACTTCCAAGTGTCATGGTTAGCATGTGCCATTATGCCTAGCTATGCTGTTTCATCCTGGCTGAAGTTTGTCAAAAATCATTTTTTGAAAAAAAAAGTTTCAAGATGTTAATTTGGTGAATCATTTTAGGATATCAGTGTTTCGAAAAAAATATCAGTTCTGCCGTTCACATTAAATAGTGTGAGACAAAATTGTTTTTTTAAACAGTTGCAATTTTGTACAATGAATATAGTATCGTTAAAAAATCTATTGCATTGCAATGTCTTTCAATTATTTCTGTCTACCACTGAAACATGTATTGAATAGCACTTGTTGCATATTGACTCAAGGAAGGTCTCTGTTCTATATTTAAGCAAACAAAACTCAATTACTCTCATTTGATCAATAGATAACACCATAATATTATCGAGTAAAAATGAATGATATTATGATAAATAGTACATATCTTCAAAAAAACATAACCATTGGAACAAAAAAAACAAAAATTGATGTGAGAAATTTAATCTATTTTCAACTTATTACAACCGTCCTTAACTGGTGTTGCAAATATTGGCTAGGGTCAGATGCAACCTCAGACTTCTTTCATTCAAATACATACTGTGAACGATTGAGCATAAGTAAGAGTCTTTAAATGGTGTTGGTAATTAGCAAACAGATATAAGTTTGATATATGGAAACTTGGGTGCTCTAGTCTAAATAATCTCTGAGTAACTGATAAAAAAGATAAAATAAAAGTATGGCAACCGTCCCCAGTCTCCCATACGTACTATTAAAAGAAACAAATGTCTCCTAATATGATAAAGGTTTATTTACTCTTCATTTTCGGCTTTCCTAGTGATCCCAAAGGAGACGACAAATTACTGCTGGTTTCTGACGTTAATCTTACCAATCTCCTTTTAGTAAGCAAGGACGTAAGGAAGCAAATAATGAAGAACAGTTGAAAACACACACACAAATACACACATGCACATATATATGTTTGTATCTATGTATCTATAAACATATTTATATATACATATCCATGTATCTATGTATCTACGAATCTATATATATGTGTGTGTGTGTGTTTGTATATATATATATATATATATATATATGTGTGTGTGTGTGTGTGTATGTATATATGTATGTATATATATATATATATATATATATATATATATATATATATATATATATATATATATATATATATTCGTGTGTGTGTGATGATTTTAAATTCCTCCCTTAGACTTAGAGAGGAAGATGATTAAGTGCCGAAACTAAGGGGAAATAACTCGTAGCTGACAAGACGTTAATCTTCCTCTACATTATCAGCTTTTCAGCGGCTCCAACAAATACATATATATATATATATATATATATATATATATATATATATATATATATATATATATATGTATTATGTGTGTGTGTGTGTGTGTGTGTGTGTGTGTGTGTGTGTGTGTACGCTGACAAATGTAAAATATTGATGATAGGAAAAAAGAGAAATAATAGGAAGTATATAGAGGCTTTTGTAGTAAGCTGGGAGAGAGGAACTAGAAGGTATTATGAAACAAAAAGACACTGGTAGAGAGAGAAAATCGTTGAGGAAGAAGTAATAGGGGGAGGAAGAAAGTAGAACGTAGGACGTCGGCAGAGAGCTCAACAAAGATCAGTGTGCAAAAAAGTTGATAGAAAAAAAGATAACTTCAAAAACTGATTGAATATAGAGCGAGGAAAAATATTTACTGAGAGGAGAATAAAAAAATGATCAGAAAGGAGAGGTGCAGGAGTCTTATAATTTGGCTGAATTCGTCTGTTTGTATGTATGCGCGCATCTACCGCTAAAATTACTCTCCATAAATGCATTGAGTTTTCTCTCTGCACGGATATGATCCCTAGCAATTTATTTTTGAACAACTTTGACCAAAGATTTTTCCAGGGGAGTTCAGTCCAGGGAAAGGGGTCTATTTAAGTCGTAATCATCATCATCATCATCATCATCATCATCATCATCATCATCATCAGTCTTTAAAAGTCCGTCGTTGGACGTAGACTTTCCCCAGGATTCGCCACAATTTTCTCTGATGGGCGTTGCAGAGCCAGTATTTCATGAATCTGTCTTGTTCATCTCTTCATCTTTTGTTTTGTCGGCCTCAGTTTCTTATGTGATCTCTGGGGATCCATGCTGTGAGACATGATGTCCATCGGTTGTCTTTCATTCTTGCAACATGGCCTGCCCATTGCCATTTGAGTTTTTAATAGTTTCTATGATGTCAAGGACATCCGTTTTCATTTTTATATACCACACTGTCTTGTGATTATTTAAGTAATAATTCACCTTATGATGTTCTCTTACTTTATTATGACGAAGTATAAGAATATTCTCCGGTTCTTTTCTTCTTTTTTTTTCAAATCTATTCTCAAAATCAAAATATGACTACTACTACTACCACTATTACTACCACTACTATTACTACAACTATTAATAATAATAATAATGATAATAATGATAATAATAATAATAATAATAAACACATTTATTGAAAGCACCCTTTCTCGGGAAGCTCAAACCCAAGTCCTTACTAAACAAAGGTGCTTGACCACCAAGTAAGCATTACAGTAAAAAAAAGTAACGTCTTCTAAAGAAGAAAGTGAAACCTAATAAAGCCATACCATAACATTGACATTTACCACAATTATAAAGTGTATCAGGATCTGCTGAGTTTGCATAATTATGAAAATCTCGAAATGAGTAAATTTCCATTTTTGATTTAAATCTTCCCAAAATGAGCACGTTCTCGATATCATAGTCTGGGTGTTACACAGGTAAAACTCCTGCACCCGTGGCTAATGTTCTTAGAGCTAAAGTAATTATGTGCCTTGAGTGTAAATTCTATGAAAGACGATATTCAGACAAGAATTCTACTTGTTGTCCTTTTTTTACATCTATAATTTTCAAGATGGCGTCTAAGATGGTAGCGAAATGCTCATAATGCTCATTACCCGTTCATCTTTTGCTTCAGACAAGTTTTTCAACGATTCGTGTAGTATCGCGTGCTTAATAACATATCATTATTCTACCACAGTCTGACCGTTGGGAAGGTATCATTTTTAAGACGGCGTCCAAATTGACTGTCAAATTAGCTTCATGGAAAAATCCCACCCTACCCCGAAGATTCTCGACATAAGGTTTCTCAACGATTTTTTGTGCGATCACGTGTACTCGATAACATACTAAAGTCTACCACTGTCTGCTCACTGGAAGATATAATTTGCTGGATGTACTATAATATCACATGTATTTTATAACAGACATATTCTATGAGTTATCGAGGTTTTCGTAAAGCAGTGTACACTATACTGACAAATTCCTGAATCGAGCCCAAAGTTCGATCACTTTTATGTTACAAGAAACGTATATACTAGCTGTCATTAAAATAATTTAGAATTTCTGGAGATTTTGTGCGGTTAAACATGATAGAATACAGAAATGAATGAAGAAAAAAACGAATACTCTGGAGATCCCCCATAATTCTTTTGTAAAATAGTTGGGTATATTTTGAGGAAGAAGTTATAAAAGCTTGGAGTGAGATCAAAAAGAATTGCTCCTAATTGAGAGATATTTATGCATATTTTTCGTTTTTCTTTCATACATTTCTGTATTCTATCGAGTCATTTCATACTAAAACTAAAACTTCTGAATATATTTGAATGACCTTTTGTAGAAGGATTGGTTTATGGCGTGAAAAAGAAGTGAATACCTTTTGGGATAGATCAGGAAATTTGTCAATATAGTAACTACTGCTGTATAAGTATGTCAGTGATAAAGCCTTTGTACGCTATCTCAAGGATTGCACCTTTCCAGTGTCAGACAATGGTAGAACTTTTATGTTATTAAGAAGAAAAACTTGTCCAGAATGAAAGGTTAACGAGTAATGGGCATCATAAATATTTGGCAGCCATCTCAGACTCCATCTTAAAAATAATTGATTTTAAAAGTGTTAAGTATTATTTTATTTTAGACTTAAAGATTTAAGCTTTAATATCAAATAATCTAAATATCAGATATCAATCAGTACACAGAGTTTATAGGGGAACATATCATGCAGACGATTGAATCTTGCAATTAAAACTTCTTTGATCGTAAGCTGATGTAGACTGATAATGCCAGTCCTAAAAGCTTCATGTTTTCAATGATATCCAATATCCAATGATTAAAAATATCTATAAAATCATGATGCTATTTGTTATGTATTTCGCTCGCTTAATCCTTTCATTAATGTATGAGTCTGTTTTCACAGAGAACGCATTTGGAGTAAGCTTCACTCACTCTCCTACGAAATAAATGAAGAAAGATATCCGAAAAGAACATTTAATTCCTATCGGAAAAAAGGAAACCTTTATGATATGTTTTTTCCTTAATTCATTAGCCATGTAGTTGTCAGCAGCTGGACTGGAATTCTTCACATTTAAAGAGAATTGACATGAACATTCCAGAGAATGCTCCGAAACTTCTTGCTACTTTTTATTATTCTAATATAAGACCATAATATTGGACTACCCAGTTATGATTATTGGCACTGGTTTGTAAGTTGGACAATGCGTTTCAAGATCTTTTGAAACCTGTAAATAGAAGTTTTTTTAGCAAACAATAGAAATTATTTTATATAAATGCTGTTTTTAAGTATTTTGATGTTTTATGTGTATACGTACATATTGAAAAGAGAGCGAAATACATATTGCATTTTTTGTCAAAATCATGATTTTATGAATAGCTCAATCCCTAGCTATTTATTTAACTCGTGATATCTCCAGTAGAATTCATTGATAAAATAACTGAAAAAATCTATACATTGTAAGTATCACTCATGTAGGAACACGACAAACTCTTGAATAATTAATTATAATAATGGCGGTAAATTAGCGCCAATTGTATTTGGACTTGGTATACAGAGACAGGGTTTCAGTTTTTTTTTTAAACAGGTACAAATTTATCAGTGATTGATAAAAGTGTTATTGACAGAATAGGGCAATTATGTTAATCTTGTTAGGTACTATGACTCTTTATCGAACGACTTTTTATAGAACGACTTTTTATCGAGCAATGTTTCACTGAAACGACTTTTCTTCAAAAAGTATTTTTTTATCTAAATGACATTTCATCAAATTATCCAAAAGTTTTGTAATCTTTACGTCATTAGTCAGAAGAGAGAGTGGAAAAAGATCGGATGAAAACTTTTTTTTCCGGGTGAACTGCGTTGCTAACACATTACTCAGGTAAACATATGAACGGGAATCCAATGGCATTCGAACTACAATTTTATAGATTTATGAAGTCGAGTATGGCTCAAGCTACTGCCTTCGACATGTTTTCAAATGCATTAGTGCAGATACCTTCTCCTTTGGAAGGCAAGTCCTAGCTCTCATACATAGGAATTGCTGGCCACCGGAGGACCTGTGATAAGCCTGGAAAATCGTCTCAAATCTTTGATAAGCAAGCCGAGCCTCGTCATATAGACGCATACTCACGGATCCATATATTTATAATTATTAAGCCAAACACAGCACGTGGATAAATAAGGGGGAATGGGCTGAAGGAGATTATGCAAAACGACTCTTCCGAATAAGGAGGACCAAACTGCATATAAATTCAGCATTAGAAATCCTATTTTTTACCGGGTTCGAACTCACATCTCCGTCACAGATGGGGGGGGAGTTTAACTACATTAGCCACGAGGTAGACCACTTGAGATTCGCGCAAAACACACATATAAATCAGTATATACATACACATAAATATATGTATGTATACATAATGGTGCGTGGATGTAGTTTCAAGAGCACATGTATATTAATCCATATGCCCACGTATATTTTTCAGAGTTTATTTCCTCTGGGAAATCCATTATAAGATAAGAAACGACTGCACCTGTGAAATAGAAACCAACGTGATTATGCAAAAGAGGCCAATGGGATTCTAAAATTCATTGAACCTTGAAAAAATTTGAAACCAAATCTAATAAGTACTTGATAAATACTGACTTCAAATGCTCGACAACGCAAATGAACTCGAAGCTAGGTCAGATTTACTGTAACAACACATCCATTCACACACTTATAACATTCGGAAGACATGCCCAGACACATGCGTTATCATAATAATGAACGTCAGAGGAAACGTACACAACAAAAAGAATAGATATATATTTAGTTGAGTCACTGCTTGCTAATTATTTCGGGCTATGTTGCTTGGTTAAGCTGTGAACCCCTTTTTCCCTGCGTTATTCGAAGATTCACCTCAACTTTTCAGTTGCTGTATGTCTTACTCCGTACGATGCCTGGGGGGTATTTAAAAGTAGTTCTATACAATGCATATACACCTCCAAAGTTAAATCTCCACAAGAAAAAAAACAAAAAAAAAAACCACAAAAATAGCGTTTATAGCATAAAAACCGCTGCAAATATCATAAACTTGCAATTCCAGGAGACTCAGAAATAAGATTTTGCGCATCATATCTAGATAGTAAGAAGTAAAACCGTATCTTACGGAATGAATTAGATAAATAATAATCGAACAACATCTGGAATAGGACAAAGAGATCAGTGCAATTAGTAAGCACATGAATTAAGTTCATTCTGGCAGTAAAAGTAAAGTAATTGCTATGAATACTAGTAAGCTTCTCTTGAAGGATTTGAGTAAGAACCCGGGCATGGAAGATGGAATAATGCAGAAATGTTTCACTCATTGATGCATGATGGGTAGTATAAATTTGACAAAATGCTAGTTTATATTCTAAGATCTTGGGCATTGTATATCAAGATTCATCAAAGCGTGTATAAAAGATACGAAATACCTTGAAAAAAAAAGCACACACACAAACACACACGTACATTTATGTGTACATGTATGCATGTGTGTGTGTATATGTGTGTACGTCTTTGTTTTGTGAATGTGAGTTGATGCAAGATGTAACACCAGTTTTTCTCTTAAAATGTCATTTAATTTTCCATTTTCATTAAACTAACACACACACACGTATATATATTGGGAGAGAGAGACTTACATGAATTCAAACACGGATGCACTCAAACATATGCGAGCAGACACACACACACACACACAAACACACACACACACACACACACACACACACACACACACACACTGACACCCGTGCACGCATTTGTTAGATGATTTTTGAACGAACTTTTCATTTTATATGCCCAGCGTAAACTTTGAAAAATACATGTGATTATATTTATAGGTAATATATGTTATCGGTAAATAAGTATGTACGTATGTATAATCACACATGCACAAATAAATTTACACACACACACACACATACACATATGTATATGTATATGTATGTGTATATATATATATATATATATATATATATATATATATATATATATATATATATATGCGCGTGTGTGTGTGAATGTGTGTGTGAATGTGTGTGTATGTTTCTGTGCGTGGGGTGTGCGTGTCTGTCTGAATAACTGCAAACGGAAACAAAATATAGCAACAGCCCAGGCCATGCCCAAATTAATTAGGTATTTCCCACCAGTGCAAAGGGTCAGTGTTCGAGTCAAGGTAAAAGGTAGGATTTCGAATACAGATTTCCAAAAGCTTATTCGCCTTTTGATTTGGAAGATTGGCTTGTTACAATCCTCCCAGACCAATTTCCTACATCTGCCAGTATTCTGTTATAAGCATAGAAAATACAGAGAAGAGTTGTCGCAGCTATTTGAGAGCAAATGTTTTAGCAATGAATTGAATTATGGGATAGGGGATTTATTACGCACTCACACCAACACTTGACTATATACATACACACACACACACACACACACACACACACACACACACACACACATATATATATATATATATATATATATATATATATATGTGTGTGTGTGTGTGTGTGTGTGTGTGTGTGTATTTGTTGGTGTGTTTATATGCGTGCTGCAGGTTTCACATGTATACCCCCCCCATTTTGACAGATATACATATTTATATGCCGAAGAATATATTAATGTAATATTATATGGGAAGATCTTGGCTGATATAATTATCAGCTAAGCAAACATATCTTAAGCACCATAAGATCTTGCACGTGATGTGAATAAGATGGCGATTAAGTGTATGGAGAGTACCAGTTTGTTGTGCATCACAAGGACTGTGTTTTTGATCAGCTGATAGACACCAGAATTTTCTCTATTCCAGATGTTATTTCCCCTTACTTCTCCTGTGTATGCATGTGTATATGTATGTATAAAAAAATGGACGTATTTGGTCCGACAGAATTAATCATAAAGTGCGTTACATTATCTCCCTCCCTCCCTCCCTCTCTCTCTCTATATATATATATATACAATTCTCTGTGTGTGTGTGCAGATGTGTGTGTGTGTGTATGTTTGTGTGCTTGTGTGTGTGTGCAGACATTGTATGTGCTTGTTGTTCCCTCATTATAACTGAATACATAATAGAACTTTTTCATAGCACAGGCACCCTTCTTTCTGATATCATCCAGACATATTTGTCGTGCGTGAAATCGACGAAGTTAATGCAGAAAACTGGTATTTCCTCACTGCAAATCTTTTACTGGCCATCGGGCGAACGCAAGCTAATCCAATGCCACATTCGCCTCAAAATTCGAGACAGTCAGATAAAATCTCTTTCTTTTTTTTCTTTTTGATTCGTCCTTCTTTCAGTGACTTGGCATTTTTAGTAGCCAATCACTTTGGTCTGCACACCATTAAGGTCCTAATATTTTTTCAACTCAGAAAAAGTAGAGAATCACATCATGAGATTATACGTAAGCACACACATCTAGATGAACGTAGTTTCAATACTCCATCTCTAATCAGATCGGCTACGTGTTAAGATTGACTAGGAGATACCAATGTCAGATTACGCAGTAGCAACTGAGAAAATCACTGCTTGCTAACTTATTATATACCTACCATTTCAAACACCGTCGATTGGTATTAATACAACCAAAATGGAGTATTGAAAGTATATTTTGGTCGTATTAATGGAAGGTCAAATCGTATAATTTGAACTTGTATATTCACACACGTATATAAAATCATTATAATACATAATCATATTCCGGAATAAATAGTCACGTGAATTTATATGAGAATATTCATGAATAGATAGATGTTCGTCAGAAGTGATTTGGAAGCACGAAGCACATAAGGTATTTCGAAACACTCTGTTATTTGTGACGTTTTAGGATCATTATAAAAATAGCCAATCCGGTTTCCTTATTTTTTCTTTTAAATATATAAGTGAACAACTACTCGTAGCTGAGTTGACACGAATGGTCTCCCTTTTCATGTTTACTTAGATCGTTTTCCGGGGTAACAGATGTCGACAGGTTTTTACACGTTACTTGTTCACCAACCCTACTTCCTTTCAAATTGTTAACTTTTAGCTTTGAAGAAATCATATCAAAGTAATTGTTTATCCTCCCGTGTGGGGTCTTATTTTAATTTGATTGGATTTTCGTTCATATTTGTTTGTAATAATGATATACATATACCGATGAGTGTAATGAAACAAAATGAAAAACAATTATAGATTTAATTGTGTTAACGAAAAATAATATCAATGTGGAAAACAAATAAGACAAAAGACCTCAGCGCAGGTCAAACACTACACAGGAATACCTGTATTAACTACAACCAATAAAGCCAAAAAAAAAAAAAAAAAAGAAAAGCACATAATGGTTATCTAATATTCAACACCAGTTTAATTACTACTGAAATTCTATGAGGTTTATCCCTCAGTAATGATGAATACATAAGCAAAACCAAATCACATGAAGATAGGCCTCTACACAGGAGAATAACGGATGACTTCTAATATCATTATGATTTAAAAAATTAGGTTGGAAAAAAGCAACATAAAAAATACGTGGACATCAATAAATCCTGGATCAAAATATGATATTAATATGGCTAAAATATGCTATAGCTACATTTGTAATATGGATAGAATTATTGGCTCACAAAACTTAAAAAAACTACCCCAGAAAAAAAAAATTTAAAAATGTAAATTCAGATATAAAAATGAATTCTCCCTAAATAATAAATTCAGCAGATATAACACTTTATATATGGCTGCAATATCTAAAATAAGACATATCTTTTTATATTGATGTGACAATAAGGAGATAGAAGACCGACTTTCACGACTATGATAGTCCCTTTACACCGAATAAAAAAATCAGAACGACGTTGCATTTTCGAAGTATTTTGGAGATCTGCAATGGAAACTGTTATACCCCATAGATATATAGTCAATACTAAGTTTTCTTAGACCTCCAAACAGTTTAGAAGAAAAACTGTTTTAGAAGTAAAAAAAGAACAGAACCCAGTAGAGTGTCTTGATATTATTACGTGTAAAATTGTAACTAACATAAGCGATATATTCAGCTAGATAGAAGGTTAAGAGGTATGATAGAATTAATCATTTTTCAGATGAATAATGAACCCCCATCAAAAATCTCATTCGAAACAAGATTTATAACAAGTAAATCAATACCAATAGAGGGTAGATAGAGAAGAGAAACGTAGTGATAAGTCAGAGTATAAATGTTAATCTGATTGGTTGTTTTATTGAATGATGATAAAGCAACACAGATCACTGACTTGTTCGAAATTCCAACCACGTCTCTGAGTTTTCCAGTCTAAAAGGCAGTGTCAAGATCTCTTTAGACTTTTTTCAATATATATATATATATATATATATATATATATATATATATATATATATATATATATATATATATATATATATATTCACACACACACACACACACATATATATGCATATATAAAAATATGAATACATGTATATAAATATATATATATATATTTATATATATATATATATATTGAAAAAGTCTCTGTATATATATATATATATATATATATATATCTATATCTATATATATATATCTTGAAAAACTTTGGTAAATTATCATGTTTTTACAGGACGGATATTAAAAAAAAATATCAAATGACAGAGTTAAAAATTATCGGAATCTTATCCTCAATATATATAGATATCTGTAAAATGTTTTCTAAAAATGACTGGGGATTTTTTTCCAATCTTTACCGAGTTTTGTGAAATTTAGAAAAATGAGTTGTCCGTCGTATATCTATTTCAATAAAAATGGGAAAACTACTGAGGAATTTGAAAGACCTCTATGGCCATCTTCACAAAGCTCGTGTCTACTGCGTAAAGTGAATTTCGGATTCCCCAAATTAACTCGCAGGTCCAGTTCAACTCAATTGTAAGAAAAATCACCCATCTTATGCCCTCTTCAGTTAAAAAGTTACTGTTATGCTAGATTTTAGCTTCTTACATGCAAAATTGTGGCCTATAGGACCGAACAGACAAATAAACTGACAGATGGAGAGTTTTATGTATTTATACCAGCCTTTACATATAAATATGCCTGTATATCAAACGTATTGATATTTACACATGTATTTTTACATAGCACGATTTTTTCCTTAAAATGAAGTTTCCTTGAACGACCTTTCATCATAGCAATTTATCATCTAAAGACTTTTAGCAGACACTGACTTCCCTCGATTGGTTGTCACGGAGCCAGTTGCGTAATTCGTGACGCAATCTTATATTCTTCCAGCCACAATTTCACAAATGATGTTTTGAGATCAACGCAGTGAGTCGTGATGTCCAGCAGTTGTCTGACATTCTTGCAAATGACCAACCAATTGTCATTTGAATTTTGTTTTGGATACCATATCTCTGACTCCTATTTTTCCTTTAATATTCTGCACTATCTTGCATTCCTCCATATGTTGTTTCGTACGTTTTACCCCAGTTCACATTGCATGATTCTTAGCTTTCGGTTAGGCTCCATATTTCAGCTGATACGGTGACTGTCTTGGCCGAGTGACACATTCTCTGTGTAATAACAGGAAGTCATTTCAAATATATATATATATATATATATATATATATATATATATATATAGAGAGAGAGAGAGAGAGAGAGAGAAAGAGATAGAAAGAAGGATAAGAAGGAAGTAGGTGAGATTGATAGATTGATAGATAAATGAATGATTTACAATTTTGTTGTTACTGGTCAGTTTCATGTAATCATTGCAATCGATGAACAACTAACTGTTCAACTCTTACATTTATATACAAATAGAATGTTTCTATGGTGTATTTATTTCTTCTCATTTTTAATTGTTTTTTTTCATTGGTCCCTCTTCCTGTTTAGGTTTTGGGTTTATGATTGGTCCAGCCGGGGTTCAATTAGATCCTTTTTTTTTCTTTTTATGCAATTGTGTTATCTTCTGGGAAATGTTTGGACTGGTTTTGTTCGGATTTCCAAAGTATTTGGTACTATCTGGAAGCGCAGTGCTTGGAGTTGCAGACAGCTATAGAGTACCAATTCTTGTTTAAAGGGGTGAAAGAACTCTAAAACCAGGTCTGCATCTAACTAAAGCTGACTATTCACGTCCTGTCATCTAACTGCAAGTTTGCCTTACTGTCAGAATACTCTTGCAAAAGGTTAGCAGACTCCTAGAGCGAGCTTGCATCTGTCTGGAGAAGGACACTCCTGTCAAACCTTCGACCTTGAGAACCTGCTCCTATCTGTGCTACCACGGTTGATATTTCCTTCATATATGATATGTAGGCACACATCACACACACACACACCGACACACACCGACACACACACACACACATACATATATATATATGATGCATGTATTTTCTCCATTTCTTGCCAACAAAAAACAAATGAAGACAGATTTTATCCGTTGAAGATGTTTAATCAAAATGCTCAGTATCAAAAAAAGTATATATATATATATATATATATATATATATATATATATATATATATATATATATATATATATATATATTTACAAGGACATGGAGAGAAACAACGTCAGAGAGTATTGGCTTCAGGATGTCCGTGATAGACAGCTTTTGCGAATCCTGGAGTTAGTCTATGTCCACCGACAAACTTTACATGACCTTGTAAATATATATATATATATATATATATATATATACATATATATATATGGGTGTGTGGGTGTGTGGTTGTGTGTGCATGTTTGCATGTGTGTGTATGTGGATGTCAATTTCATTATTCACCTCTCATTGTAAATTGAGTTTTTACTATTGAATAGCCGATTGTTTCGTGTCGAGTCTTATTAAGTGCACAAGCTTACTGGTGAAAGCTATTATGTACATACAACCTTGCATACGTACATACAAACCTATTCGGTTGTTGTAAACAAACAAGACCATCATCCTGATTGAGACACAAAAGAAAGAATAGAGAATGGAAAATTGAGAATGAACTCAACAAGTCGAAAGTGTTATGATATGGGTTATCTTTTTCTGGAGTTGTCTTGTTTTAACTGTTATTTATCTTTTTACTTTTTCATTTCCTTCATTTTTGATTTCATTACTTTAGATTGCACTTACTGAAACCGTCGGTCTCTGACAATGAGTATACAACGCAAATCTAAAATAAAGAATACCCTTAACCTTTTTCGCCTTGACAGCTGCTCAACCGCTTGAGCTATGAGTCCTGCTCGACTGACAGAAGATCAGATATGATAATTTAAAATAAATTTTCATTTTTCTGATCGCTTAACGACATATTTTCCAAGTGTTTTTATTTTCATGCAAAGTTGTATTATTTGTTATTGTAATGCAAAGTTGAATCTTTATTAGATAGAGCATTGTCATCAATTTTTCCATTAATTTTCTTTCGAATTCCAAAGTATGGTTATAATTAATTCGGATTGTCATGGTTGTGTTGAAATCTGGAGATACTTCAGGAATATCTGATTTGGGCATCACCGCAACAACCTCTGCCAAAAAGCATGGTGTTTGCCGAAAAAATACTTTCTTAGTGTAAAAAAAAAAAAAAAATACTCTAAAAAAGTTGTGTATCGTGGTTGCAGAGGGATTATAACCGTAGTATAGTGGTTAGTCATTGTGTTCTGTAGACTTATTCACCGGAGTATTTAGTTCCCCAAGCAGTGACCAAGTGACCGAGTGGCCGATGGATTTTTGCAGTCTATGTTAAGTTTAGTAGCTATGTGTTGCTTGCGTCCTGAATGGTGTGGTTCATCATACTGTAGATTTCAAATACTGATCTACATCCCAGATGAACAATAAATATTGGTTGGATTAACGCAGGCAAATCTTTTTGTCCTTTTTCTCTTCCATCGAAGAAGAACGAAAGGAAGAAAGGAAGAAAAAATATGAAGGATGGAAAATGAATGTAGGAGAAAACAATCGAACATAAAAAGGATGGATGGATGTCTTAAATTTTAATATACAAAAAGGAATAGATGAATATTTATAAAGGAATGTCAATTTTTATTCAAATGCTCATTCCATGGGGAAACAAAGGAAAAATATAAACGATATGAAAAAAAGGATGAAGTGGAAGAATCTTTTGTAATTTCTATGAAAACTCATGAGAAAAAAAAAAAAGAAAAAAGAAAAACAAAGGCTTGGAAGAAACAGGAAATAAAAAGTATGAAGACAAATGTTTACTAACGTAAAAAAAAAAATACTGCATAAACGAAAACAAATACGTGAATATATAAACCTTAGAAAAACAAAGAAAAGGAAGATTACCCGGACAGAAAGAGAGCGATATAGGATGAGAATATATAGATAAAAATCATGACGTTCCGACACTGATTAAAAGGATATAGAGTATGCCAGACACACATCATGCTAAAAACACACTTCAGATGCAATTGCTCAAAAGACTTACACGGTCAAGGGACCTAAATTAACCCTGCCTTGATGGGTTTTTTGTTCAACAATTCAACTCTTGTTGTTCTATTTCATCGTATTGCGGATATTGTCGTTTCACAACGGCCCACTCATTTCTATCTGATGATTTTAATGTCCCGGGTCTTATGGAATGGCCCACTTAATCCCTTAGCACACAGATTAATCTATGCTGTCTCTAAATACGGCATGCTTACTTGGGAGGGAGGAAGTCTCTGTTGTGGGATGTCTATGATTTGATAGCATCACTCCCAAAGCATTGAGAGAATCCGAAGTAGAATCTCATGGTTTTAAATTATTTCCCTCGTCTCGATACCACGTTATACGTCACCTTTTTCTCTCTTTTTTTTATTATTTGCGTAAACCCTCTTGAAATTTAGCTTTTGATACTTTTTGGCAATTGTTTTGTTTTTATACGATCTACGTTTTATATTTCCAACAAGCATGGACCCATTTGTTCTTTTTTTCCTTTGTTGACAGCTTTAGTTTATTATTTGTTTGCCTTTTCTTATTGCAGAAATGTATTAAAGTATTATAGTTTGTATCCATCGGATTTTGAAATCAGTGGTAACTGGTAGCTCGCACGGGAGACAGCAGGTTTCCTAAATACTCCAGAACTGTACAATGTAATGTAACTGATTTTCTTTTCGGATTTCCTATTCTTCAAAGATCTTTGCATGTCTTTCCTGGTCTGCTTCGAGCAAACTGATAATGAGACAGAAATATTGCCTTCAGGTTTCACAATTTCTTTCTGTTCTCTCGCAAATCTGACATATTCATCCAATACTAAATTTCTTTCAATCATGATCTGTACTCTGACAGAACAGCGGTATTCACAGACAGATTTTTTTCTCCCGATTAATAATGAAAATATCTGGTCTTCTGACCTAAACAGGGTGGTCATCTAAATTTTTAAGCTCTCGTTAATTTCATTCTCCCGAACAGCTTCTGTACACATAGCATTGGACTACATGGTCAAATTCGAGTCGTTTGCACATTTTTCATCGAATTCATTTTCCCGTCTAAGGATGTTTATATTCTTTATTCTTCCTGAGTCAACTTGTTGCATTCTCTTATTATATAATTGCCAATCTTATCTTTATCTCTGTGTAGTCGGCGCCTATTCATCGTTGTGTCTTATCTCTGTTCGTTTCGATGTAATTGGTTCGGATAGAACAGGTCTAATCCGTCATTAATGGCAATTCAGTTTCTCAGAACAAATGTCTTCAAAAGTATTCTTTGTAGCTATGTCTTTGTCATCTCATCAGCAATTTCACTTGTGTGTCTTGGAATTTCCAGGAATTATTCCCTGAAGTGGGTAGGTAAATCAAAGACAAAACAGGAATGTATTTGTAAATGAATTCTTCATTTTTCCTCTCTTCTATTTCATTTGTGTTGAGTATTTTTACTTATCGGACGTGAACATATTTCGGGCCAACTGCTCATGGGTAACTGAGTAAAGAGGTCTTATTAGGGCGCAAAAAATGACATTGAACATCTTACGATGGATAGTGTTCCTTGATATCTCATACTTTTCTAAATCATTGCCAGTTCGCGCAGAACTAGTGTCACCGAATGATTATAATGCATTTTGGTCAAACGCAGTCGAGGCTTTGATACCTTTTCTTTATTTTTGTTTAGTGATTTGTATGTTTTTCTATGTTCATTTGTATGCGCGTGTGAGTACGTGTGTGTTTGTGAGTGTATGTATTTGGCGAATAGTTTGAGTGTGCGTTTGTGATATACACCGTCCTTGGTGATCAAAATTATATCATAGTGAAGATATTGTAATCAGAGATTTGAGCAATTGAGTAATTTGTACATCACACGATTACTAGTTCAGTAGATTGATCGCAATCAAAGCATTGAAATTGTCGATAACCGTGTTGCATACATTAATCCAAAGACTCATCCATTAATTAGTAATAGAATTTAACCCACGTTGGCGTGAATTTTATAATCGAATTGGTCATAATTGAGAGAAAATCAAAGTTATTCTATTCAAATCAATTAATGATAAGGTGGGGATTTCGTAAACGTTTCTGTTGGTATCTTTAATGAACACTCAGGATGATTATATTCGGATGTTTTTTGTGAATCTGGTGTTAAAAAAGGGTTTGCAGGGGTATTTCATGTTGTTTGTTTCCGAATTATGGTATGTTATAGTAAGTTGTTATTGTATATAAGAAACGTGTGATCACTACATCTACTGCAAAAAAGAGAAGCCATTATTATTTCTTAAGTAGATATGCGTCTTCGAATTTAGGTAGTACAATACAATGGAACTGAACAAAAGCCAATTGCATATATATATATATATATATATATATATATATATATATATATATATATATATATATATATATATACGTGTGTGTGTGTGTGCGTGTGTGTGTATTTGTGATTTTATGCATTATGTATATGGATATGTGATCGCTGTTGGAATGGGTGATCTTTTTTAAATACAAAGCCTAAAAGACTGGTTTCTGTTCTCGAGGATACTTATCAATGCTTATACTACTAGTCTGCAGCATTAAATCCAAGTCATCAGCGCAATTCTCAGTGAATAGCTTGCTTTACCTATTAATGTTTGTTTCTGTACTGTACTTGTTACGTGTAATTCGTGTAATTTATTGTTCAATCTCTGTTTCTGAAAGAGAGATAAATGTCAGCTGCCGTGTCTTGCTTATTTTAACCTTAAAACAGTTTATTTTGACATTTTTCTGTGCTGCTATAAATTGTATCTTTCTTCAAGTGCTGGTTGCATAATAAGTTTTATTGCACATTGTGTGAGTTATAATTGATATCTCGTTATTTGTCGTGATCCGGAATACAGTGCTGATGAAACCTCTTTTCTTACATAAGATCTAACAACGCCATTTCTGAAATGCAAAGCTCATTGCGTGATCAATGGTTTTATGGTGTTTGCAAGCTTTCCGTTCTTTCGACTCATGTGTGGAATCTTACTTCATTGGGTATTATTTCTTTACATCTTATTTCATTTTATTCAGTTTATTCTAATCTGCTTTCATTATTCCAAGATCATTATGATATTGATTTCCGATCAGTGTTTTTAGGATCTCATTGTTGAGTAGTTTGATTTATTTCTGTTAATTTTCATTTTTTTCTGTATCATTCATTTCAAATGTAAATTTCATGGTTTCAATGAAACTGTAAAATCTCGTTACCATCTGTTGATTTGCAGTTCTTTCGTAAATGCAAGTATTTGCTTAAGTCTTCTTTCCAGATGGTCCCAGTGATAATGATATTTTTCTCATATTTGTGAATAGCATTTGAGTGCATCATTTAATGAAAGTATTTGAATATTTTGGAAAAATCGTTTTTGATTCGTTTATTTTCAGTCTTACTGCTGTTTGCAGTACCCCTCTTACCGTGAACTAACATCCAGTGATCTAAGAGCTCGTCTTTCACTGTGGGAAAGTGCGCAAAGATTGTTGCCCTGTTACGATCGTTTAAAAATCCTACAATTATGATGATCCCTGGATAGGGGATGCGAGTTTGAGTCTTGTTAGGAGTTCTTTGCTTTAATGGTATTCGACTTTAAAAATTTGTGATAAAAGAGCAACTATGATAAGGAAGATGTAGACCTAAATAATAATGCATTTTTTCAGTTACTATATTCACCATAGATTTATAACAGCAAATCATTGCGATGGATATTCTTTCCTATCATTGTTTTTCATTGCAACTCATTATTTACTCTTTTTATCAGTGCATTTTTCCCTTTTGTAATCCTGTGATTTCCCTCTGATCTGATCTCTACTGTTTCTTTCTTTTTTCCAAATCCCAATTTTTTCATTCTTCGAGCTATGTCATCAGTTTCACTTTCGAAAGACTTTAAGCATGTACGTAACGTCTTTTTTTTTCTCGCCGACGAAATATGCTTTATAGCTTGTTTTATGTCCTAAGTTGTTTGATGGAACTGTTTCTGTTGGCCACTGGACTGGCCTGCGATGAAAAATGCTGATCGATACGATGCTATTCACTTGAAATTGTGAGGTGGAGAAAATATAAGTGAGTGGTAGGAAACTAAAAACAAAATCATAAGATGTACGGAGCGAGAATAGATTCAATTAGGGGACACAATAAGGATGATTCAAGTGTGAGAGAAGGAAATAGATAGAGGTGGGAAGAGAAAGCCAGTGAAAACCACAATAAATTTAATAAATAAATCATTGAATCAGATGGAACAAAGAAGTAAAATGAAAATAGGGGAGTCATTGTGTAAATAAGAATAAAATGATGGGAGAAAAAAGAACGTAAAACAAGTGGGGTGTTTAAAATGAAACAAATACAAATATTAAGTAAATAAGTAATTAGGTAATAAAATGCAAAGAAATTATTTCTTTTTTATTTTGATGAACCAAAAAAAAAAAAAAACTCAAGGGGAATAGAGTAAGACAAAGGAATAAAACGAAACGAAAAATAATAACGAGGAGGGTCAGATAGAAATTTCAAGCGAGATCGAAAGAAAACACAACGGAATGAAAACAAACAGGAATTGAAATGTTAACTAGAAAGTGAACGAACAAAAGAAATAACAAAGAAAGAGAGAATGAAAAAGTGAATAAATTCATGGAATGATTCGTGAAAAAAACGAATATCAAAGACAAGAAATCGGAGAAATAACACTCGAAAACGAAGATGAGGGAACAGAAAAAAGAATGGAAGAAAGAAAGAAAAAATAAATAAAGAAAGACGAAGGGGAAAGCATCCAAAAAAGGAATAAGAATGAAATGTAAAGGAAACAAATATAGAAGAATGTAAATTGTCATAGAAAGCATGGAAATTATTTAAAAAAAAAATGGAAAAAACAAAAAAGGTAAAACGAAAGTGAGAAAGAAGAAAAAGCAATGAGGATTGTATTAAAAAAAATGAAGGAAGCAAAAGAAAGAAAATGCATACAGAAGAGATCAAACAAAAATGAACGAAATCAGATTTCAAAAAGAGAAACAAAAATGGAATAAAATGAAACAAAGCTGAAAATGAATGAAAAAAGTAAGAAAAGCGAAACGTTACAATAAACAGAAAAGTATAATCAGTATAGTGTACCTAAGAGAGGAAGATTTATTCAGGGTCAAAAAATAAGATGAAGAAAATGATAGGCTGAAAGAATAGATGCAGAATTTAAATTGAGTACAAATAGAATGTGTGAAAAACTATGCAAAAATAGAAAACTACTCAAAAAAGAGCGACCCTGCGTAACAAAGAGAGAACAATAAAAAATGATTTTACTCAATGCAATAAGACTGAATGAAAGAATAAGAACAAAAGAAAAAACATAAGAAAGAAATAGGAGAAAAAAAAAGAAATGCAGGGGGGATAGGCGGGAAAGAATTTTGAATGATAGATTCATTGCTATATTCTATAAAAACAAATGCAAACGAAAAATGATGCAAAAGATAAAGAGGTTTACAATATTCTAATTACAATAGGGCGACAGAAATAATAAAAAGGGGAGACCGATGTGAATGGTTTGGGAAGAGTCTGTCTTAGAAGGCCTTAAAATAGAATAAAATAGATCATATCAAAGATTAGAAGAATAGAACACCTCTTTTGAATCATACCGGACCGGATTATGTCATTCCAATGATATTATACGATGGTGTTCCTGGGATATTCTTACATACAAATATATATAAGAGCGTCATTGATAAAGACCTTGCAGCATATATATATATATATATATATATATATATATATATATATATATATATATATATACATATATATGAGTGTGTGTGTGTGTGTGTGTATATGTCCAGAGTTCAAATAACTTTTCTCACACCCTGAGCCAGCCAATGCACTCTCTCCCATAGGATTAGGCATTATTTTTTCGCTCAAATTTGAAGTTTTTTTGTTTTTTCTGTCAATGCTGGGATTCCCTGCTAGTACTTTTATATATAACTCACAATCCAGGCGTTGCCCGGGGAAGAAATAACTGCAATTTCTTACAAAACACGACTATGAGGCTGGCTCTGATCAAAAAATGGATTTAGTCTATCGAGGGCACTAAATGGTAGATTGTTCAATTGAATCTTGGCATAGGTGTTTCACACCCTCAAGCAGGTTCACACTCACTCCCGGGAAATCTACGTAGAATCTAACTCACTCTCGAACAGGTCAGCGTAGTTTGCACAGCTTTCCATTCCGATGATATGATATTTCCGAAAAAATAACTGTCTTGAATGATGATTGCCAATACTTCGATTAAGGGTGTAGAAAATGGCAAAAATGAAATGACTGAATTCGTACAAATGACAAACCGTATTTAGTAGGATTTCAAATTTAAAGTTACACACACACGCTTACTCGACATTTAAAGCGGTGTTCGAAATGTGTGCACTAGTTATATCATAGCGTGGACGAATGTGTAGAAAATTCAAGAAATCTGACAATCTATTGCAGACATGGACAGTGAATGAATAACATGAGAATATGAGGATGGAGAAGATAATCAAGCCTCTGCATTTCCATCCGGATGTTTAGGTAAAAGGGGAGATTGACAGTACGTTAGAGTGGCTTCATTATCCGTTGTAGGTTGGATTCTTGCTGCGCACGAATTTTATGTAATTTATTATTCTATTCCCGTTCCCGAAGCTAAATGACACATATCCATGCAATATCGGGAGATCATTTCTAATAGAATATCAAACAATACAATGCACTCAAATAATTCTGTCGGATAATGTATCCATTCCTTGATATATATATATATATATATATATATATATATATATATATATATATATATATATATATATATATATACAGAGAGAGAGAGAGAGAGAGAGAGAGAGAGAGAGAGAGAGAGAGAGGGAAAGAAAGAAAGAAAAAGAAAAAGAAAGAAAGAAAGAAAGAAAACATGTAACTGTGTGAAAAAGAAGAATCATTAGTGATTCACTAAGTAGCTACAAGTACATTAATGTACAAACTGCTTGGAATGCTGTGCTTTGCTAACCATACAGGAAGAGACAGTTGTCTCACTTTGTAAATCAGTATTCAAAATCTTGGCAATCACTTGGGCACAAACATCGACCAGGGAAGAAATTAACACAAAATCACTGACACCCTGATGGTCAAATGAACGCAGAAAGATGAATGGAATGATAGGAAATTGTGAGATTAATTGTTGAAATAGGAGAGTAAACAAACAAAACCAACAGAAAATGTAATGCTAGGATCAGGCAAAGTCTGACACATGTTCAAACCAACCAGTCTTCAAAGAGGAAAATTTCGCAAGGAGATTGAATAATAAAACCGATAAACCAAACATAAATGTAACACACAGCTACAAGATCACTTAGAATACTTTTATAATATATTTATATTTTGCGTCCTACGTATTTTTATATTTTTTCCAGATTTCTTGCATATATTCACGCTGACAAGTATTGATACATGCAACTTACATGATTCCTTACATATCTAGGCGTACATGCTGATAATTTGTCTTCCTCTCTTGTGTGAATACATGTAGGGAGATGAACTGTGTTTGAGATAACGCCCACCTCTGGAAGTGCGTAACATATACACATTTCAAACATGAGTCGGTGTTCTAGGTCAAAGCATCTTTGCCCCGAAATAACCTCACCAAATCAGAGCCAGCGGATCAACTGTCCGGAGTTGTTTCCCGCTGAACCGGTGATGACACATCCGTGGCCCTAGTTCCTGTTCAGCATACGCTGGCCAAATAAATCAACAAAGCAAATTTTAGTATGAAGTCTCTCTCGTTTGGCTTAGCTCGGCTCTTCCGAATTGTAAAATTCTTTCCACGACGTATGACCAAAGTGGTGCTACTATAAAAAGCGTTAAAATGAAATAGTTGTTTTCGAAACGGGGAAGGCATTTGAAACACTTTGAAATACTTCCGTATCCAGCTATAATAAGCTATCATAGAACAATTTATGGACCCTACTATGTTGTTAGTTGATTATTGAACGTTTATGGTTTGACTTACTCAGTGGCAACATTTACTGAGTAGTAGATAAAATCCAATTAATCATTATCACAATTATTGTTTTGAGTCGGAGTATTCATCATCACGAAACATGCGAGGGGTGGATTGAGAAATTAATATAATAAAAAAAAAATATAGAAATACCATATGTTTGAGATCATTCCAAGCGATCTGGTCGAACAAAATGTAATACCAGAAAACTATTGATAAAGTTTCCTCCAGAGTATTTCTGTGTTTCTTGACATTTTTGCAAAGGATTGTATTTTTATCTTTTGTTTTGGACTGATAAGCGTCGATCTTTCATCCAGCTTCCTATTTACGTGTATTCCCTGATTGACAGAACATCATTTTCCTGCATCATTGGAACCCTTATTCAGCTGAAATGCCTGGTAAATATCACAGTTGTGATTCTCTCTCATCGTTTTACATGGAAAACAATGGTTCTATCGCCGATCATTTATTTTTCTACTTTTTTTGCAAATGACCGCGCTCCGTTTTCCCCTAGGTACTCTCTTAGTGGGCCCTCTTTGCCTTATGCACTAGTTTAAATAATCAGGTTATTTTTGTAACATCTAAAAATCTGTCATGCTTTTTCTGGTTTGCTCGAAAATCTCGACAATTGCCAGTCGGAGTTTTTTTTACAAGAGAACTGTTGTAATATATTTTTGATTGTTTTAAAAAAATCAAAATGGCAATATTAATTATACCTTCAAACATTAGAGTGGGATAGCACTAATTGACTGGGATATGACATGAATATATTGATTCTAATTTACGTGACTATGAGGAGTTATCATCCAATTCCTACAGCTATCAAACTCATTATTTTGTGGACTATCTTGCTACCATAGCGTTCCAGTCTATCATAGTGTTCCTTCTACTTTTACTACAATCCAAGAAAAGAGGAGTGATAAAAAAATTCTGACCATTCCTGCTAATTCCCATAAACGTGTGCTAAAGAGACGGGTCGGTTCTCAACAATTCATGTTATACATATTTCTGTAAGTGTAACATTTCATGTATAATGAGTTTCCTAACTGCATTTTTTTTTTACTTGCAGCTACATTCTGGAAAACGGGATTCATCATATGCCTTGCAGATTATACTACTGAATGACACTTCGGGATGGTTCCACCAAAACGTAATCGCAAAGAGTGTCTTATGGTTCAACAACACTTCTGCGAGCTGCATAAATGTGTATACCATTTTATTTTAATTTCATATCTAATGAGAAACCTTCACAAAGTTTTAAAAAGTTCAAAAGGTTCCTGACCATATCTCCAAAACATCACTTATCACCCAAGTGAAATGCGATGGACAATGTCGCTGCTTTTAGGGCAAATCCAAAATGTCTGCTCCAGCACGCTCCTCCATAATACTCACAAGATGTACTGTGAGATTGAGATCAGATAATTTTTACAACTTTTTGCCAAACCACATTTTGGGAAAAATAGCATAATTCTCAACATCACACGGAGAAACCACAAGACAGCACAGTATATTAGGGAAAACAAACGTCTAAGACATCAAGAAATCCTTTTGGAAACTCAAACGACAATGGACTGGTCATATTGCAAGAATGTCAGACAACCGATTGACATCACGACTCATAATATGGATCCCAAGAAATCACATGCAGAACCGAGGCCGGCAAACTATTTTATCACAGGTTCATAAACTATTGGCTCCGTGACGCCCACGAGAGAGAGGTATGGCAAATCCCAGGAAAGTTCTATGTTTAAAACTATAAAAGATTGATAATGATTGAACAATTCATGTGTTCAAAAACGGAGCTCATGCTCCGTTTCTGCACTAAGCAGCTCCCAAACTCCATTAAAAAAGGTAAATATTTATGTTTGTTCATGGGTGTTCCTTTCACAGCTAAAACGTCAGAAACTAACCGAGCAAACTTTATGTTCCTTTCAACACGGAATGTCAAGCTGCAAAAACGTAAGGTTTTCCATGAGGGATCTTTTAAAAGCAACACAAAATTAGTTCAATCGAACGAACAGATCTTCAAACGATAATGACATTCCTCTAAATGTAAAACGGAACTGTGGCCAGCACTGCGATTTGAGCCATTCGAGTGTCTAAACGACGTTACAGTTTATGAAACTAGAGTCTTCAGGAATGCGTGCATACTCCGACTGTACTTTTAATAAAATTTTGACTATGGTGTAATACTTTTCGCTCCCAAAGACACATTCCATTACTACATCAGTAAAAGGTTTTATGGCACAGACACAGACACAGACAGACAGATAGACACAGACACAGACACAGACATATATATATATATATATATATATATATATATATATATATATATATATATATATATATATATATATACACGGTTAAAAAATACTGTCTCAAACCATACTAAAGACAATGTTGAGGAAAAATAGTATAATTTACCCCAGTTTGCGTGCATTAATCAGGATGTGGAGAGAATATAGAAATACCAACGAAAACTATGAAGCAACTCGATTTTCTGAAGATTAGTGAATGAATATCGCAACGTCTATGCGCACCTGCTGTATTGAAAAGTTTAGATTACTGGACCCGTTGGCCATTTTCCTGTAACATCCGATCTTCATTGATGATTTCCCTTTTCATAGCTAAAAGTTGATGTTTTCCAACGAATGTGTTCTACCGTTTCACTCATTGATGATAATGATACGAATATTTCGGTTTCTACACTGGTGCTATAGTTTCTAGCATTGCAATCCGTTACTTGTGAGTTCAATCCTCACCGGGTGTTATTTCCAGCCTCGTATATATACATGACTGAGTAAATAAGCACGGTAATATAGATCACATTTGTGTCTAAAAACACTTAACAATTTCCTTGTGAATAGAAAATTAAGCATTTTTATTGTTACTTCTAAAGAGTTTGAAGAATTTCAATATTATTTTAGGAATTGAACAATTTTATTGTATTTTGAAAGAATATTGTTATCTATGAAGAAGATGCACGATTATTTTGTTGTTCAAGAAGAAATTTTGAACGTTATTCAAACATAAACAAAACAATTTCAATGTTATTTGAAAAATTTAACTATTCTGTTGTTTAAAAAAATGAATTATTAATGCTATTTTGATTCCAGAATAAATTAAACTATGTCATTGTGATTCTTGGAGAAATAAATTTTATCCTCATTTTGGAAGAAATGAAATGATTCTACTTTTTTTTAATTTACGAAGAAAATTAACAGTTCTGTTGTGATGTAATCATCTTTACTGGGATATAGTGAACAAACTACTGTTTTTTTTTAACTGAGCAGGAAGCGAGATCGCAGTTACCAAATGCATTGGTGACAGAATGAGCCATATCTCGGAAATTATTGAAGACAAGACAAAAGTTTTCTCTTGCCGATAAGATGCGATTCTAAGATGAATTTCATTTCAAAATACGACCCGTTGGATTAAACCCAAATGATAAATAGAATTGCATTTCTCTTCTTAGATTTGAAATAACGACCTAGTGATTGCTCTGTGTCTAGCTTTCGACTTGGCCAAACTGACAAGTCTTACGTATCTACAATTTACAATCCACAAGTTGCAGTAATTGATTCCAATCGGATTGGAAGTATGAGTTTACTTCGACATTGGAACATTGCTTCCAGTTTGAATTTTCTAAAAGTAGTTATATTCAAAATACATTTATCATCAAAATAAAGGAGAAAAGGAAAATTTTGATAATCATCTTAGAAAAATGGATTCTAGTAAATGGTACCCCTGAATTTCGAACTAAACATGAAAAACTTGACCCAGTATTTAAAGACTAGTATCTTCTTCTGAGGGAAACATTTCATGTTCTTAGATTGGTAAATTACTCGATTTTATGCAATACTTCAATTGCTGAACGCAAATAGCATTTAGCAATTGAATTCCAGCATAAAATTAGTAATTTACCAATTTAAGTACATAAAATAGTTCCCTACGAAAATTGTATTCATTTCAATTTCAGGTGCATTCAGTCCATTAGATCTTCGAATAACCCAGACTTTTTTCAGTTTTGTAGAAAAAATGGTTCTTTTACGATGTATCTATAATGCTGAAACGAACACTTACTTTCTGTAATTTTTACGGAAGTATAAATGGAAATACGGTTGACATGACCGCATGCCCAAATTGTATAAACCACTTTATCTTATGATTGAAAAAAAACTAATCCCAAATAAAATCGAATCAAAAGGAAGCTAATTCATATAACGAGTATCTCCATCAACACTTTTGTAAAAACAATGGAGAATAAGACCTAAGAATTATTGTCGTTAAATGATAAATAGACTTTCTGGTAAAATCTTAAAAAATATCTGAAAACTTAACTAATTTCTGGCTGTTTCAAAGGTTTAATTAATTGAAACCACCTGCAACAGAAGAATAATTTCTCGTAGAAGTTTTTCGTACGTTAAGTAGGAAATTGCTAAGAAATATGAATGGAATAATCTTATCACCTAAAAGCCAAATATGTACATCAGTATATACTTGATTGTCAGTTGCTTAGTGATATAATCTAATAGTTATGATGGATTGGCCCATATGAAATACATTAATTGACCTAACAGAACCATAAAAGGGGTGTTAGATCTGATAGTCGCTTGTCACGTTAAATTTCCAATAGACAAGTATGATTCAAAAACACTGATAGTTTAAAACAAAAAAAAATGTATGTTATTGAGTTATTGTGTGAGTGAGCAATTTAAAGAAAGATTGATTTAATGAGTGATTGATTTGGTTAAAAGAAGAGCTATTCAGTTAGTCCACCATCCTTCTCCCTTTCCTTTAATCTTTTTTCAGATGTAGCTAATTTTGAGAAGACATAGGAAGGGGAATCAGTGTTGCTAGATAACTGGAGTTTTTTCTGCCTAGAACCAAGCAAATGTCGGCAAATAAAATAATGATAATTGCTGTTTATAAAACATTGCAATACTCACAGAACACTAGCAAAAAATAATTCATTAAAAATAAAACTGCAGATTGATTCAAAATCTAAATATGACCAGAAGTTTGTGATCAAATGCTTATTAAAAAAGACAGATTTGTGAAATTTAGTTATGTTTTTTCCTTATTCCGAAAATAATATTCAACATCATTTTCTGATGAAATAAGTTATATCTTCAATAAAATGTCTTCCACTGACGGTTACTCTTTTACTACGTATGATAATGATCATGAAAGAAAGCGTAAAACTGGAAAAATACCAATACCTAATTCCGGAACTTAAGAAGCTGTGTTATTTGAAGATTAACGCTGCGACCAAAATAACTTGTGCACTAGGAAGCGTACAAAAATCGATATTAGGTGTATTGGCAAGTTCAGAAAGAAAGGAAACTGTTTAGAGACCATGACAGTGCTGGGATCTGGAATAATACTACGAAGGGTGCTAGAGATTTGAAGAGACTTGTGTTACACAATATCCGATGGTCACCATCAAACTGCTGCTTAGGATACACAAATTCATGGAACATGATAATGTTAATATGAATAATGATACGGGTGTACTTGTTGCAAACCATTGAAAGAACGACAATGTTTGAAAAAAGATCAGCTAGAATACTATTGAAAGTGCTGGTGTATCGAGAAAACCTGATCTCCTTGGAAAGCAAATGTCCAGCGACATAGGGATACGAAATCGTCGATTCTACAAAGCATTTTTTTGCTTCTTCTTGGAAATGTAAATATGATTCCGACTATCATATCAGATTCTATAAGACATTTCTCCTCGTAAGGTGTTTATTTCCCATAACTGTATCAGCAAAATCACTGACACCTCTTGTTTACGTAAAAAAAAACAACTTTTAACGCAGGTGATTTTATGGGAAAACAACAATTTTTCTGGGAAGCTTTCAGCTCATGTCTACTGATATGCAATGAACTTTTTTATCAGTAAATCAAGATTTCATTCTTCGTGAAAATTCGCAGGACATTTTTTTAACGAATGGAATATGAATTGTTTATTTTTGTGAAAGAAAAAAATATACTTCGTACAAATAGAATAAAAAAACGCTGCTCTTGAATAGCAACCAATGAAATCATGGATTGCAAACGACTGAATAATTCAATCAGATACAACAAAAATGAATTCAGGAAGCTATTTAGAATAAATCAATATGTATACCCTCCCTTTAATTCAATTTTCTTATCACTCTATTGTATGCACTAGATTATGGCAAGTCCACTTTCAAAGTTAGGTTATATCAGGTGAACGGGCGTAAACAAACAGAGAATAAATTAGCATATATGCCTGTCTCATGTATAAATTCCTACTACTACTACTATTAATATTATTATTATTATTATTACAATTATTATTATTATTATTATTATTATTATTATTATTATTATTATTATTATTATTATTATTATTATTGTCGTTGTTCTTATTGCTGTTGTTGTTGTTGTTGTTATTGTTTATTTTTGTTGTTGTTATATTATGATAAAAATGAGGTTAAATGAAATTTATGGATCATAAGAATTAAAGAAAGAGATCTTTTCAAATCATAGACGTGGCTGTGTTTGCAGACCACAGGGATTTGAAGAGACTTCTTGTTATACGTAGGATACGTATAATCATGAAATATGATGATGTTAACGTGAATAATGATATAAGCGTACCTAGAACTGTTGAAATAACCATTGTAAGAACAAAAACATTTTGAATAAACCCGCAAGAATACTGAACTATTAATTAATTAAGTGAATTAGTCACCAAATACGACTGGAGCTGGGGTGTGTTTGGAACCTAAAGGTCGTGTCAGTGCGCATAATCGTAGGCGCACTTGGAACTATGCTAGAGACATTGAAGTCGATATTGGAGAGCTTGATATAAGGGGAAAATTTTCCAAGGTCTACTGGTAATGCACGAATACTGAGGTGAGTGCTAAGAACATGAGAATCACGATTTCTAATAGCAATTACATAACAGCTACAATAAAGAAGGCATGTGTAAGTCAATTTTTCAGCGGGATGGGGTATGGAAAAAAACAGCACTGCTGGGACTTGTGAGAACTAAGAAGAAAGTTGGGGACCTGAGGAGAGTAACTGCCACTCAGCCTTCAGCGTTGACGACTTGGAAGAAAAAAAATGTTGCATTGGGATGGATCGACCATAAGAAAGCTTACGACATGATCCTACATAGCTGGATATTCGAATGCCTCGGGATTTTCAAGATTAGCGATCAAGTTGTTAGATTCATAGCCAATTCTATGTAAAAACTACAGAGGAGATTTGACAGCTCCAGGAGGAAACTTAGCAGAGGTATGTATAAAAAGTGGATTTTTTCAGGGATGACTCTCAGCCCCCATAACTATTCATACTAACCATGCTAGCACTGAAGTGAATTTGAAGAAAAAAAGGAAAATAGGAAAAAGAAAAGGAAACCAATTCCCCAAAAACAAAAGGGAAAGTCAACCACATGGGGGACATAAAAGCATTTGCAAAGAACAAGGGAGAGCTGGAGACGTTGTTCAACAAAGTGAAAGAATACAGTAACGAAATTGAGATTGGGTTTAGAATACAAATATGCACACTGATGGTAATGCGCAAAGAAATGCTTATAGCAGCAGAAGAGATCAAATTACCGGGCAACCAAAAATCAGAGCATTGGCCACACAAGACCGATATAAACCTCTGGGAGTTCTCAAGTCTGACGCGGTAAAACAAGAAAAAATGAAAGAAAAAAAGAAATAACTTGGGAAGATAAGGAAAATATCAGAGAAAAAGCTACATAAGGGGAAAATTGACAAAAGGGATGAACAAATGGACCGTATAAGTAGTAAGATACACAGGTTCATTCTTCGAATGGACTAGGGAAGAACACTGATCAATGGACCAGTAAACGTGGAAACTTCTGACGGTGCATAAACGTTCTACACCCAATAGATGACGAAATATACCTAATTTGAAGAAGAGAGATGGCACCAGAGGACACATCAACATTGAAGACCAAAATAGAACTTGAAAAGCTAAAATAGAATTAGAAAATTATCTGCAAACAGTGAAAATATCATACAAAGCGTTCGAAGCAGTGCAAGAAACAACAAAAAAGAAACAAACAAGGGGCAGCAAGACAATTATAGAAAAAAATGAAATGGGAACAGAAAAATACACAAGGATTTCAAATGACTGACACAAAATATCGCAGAAGATGAATTATAGACATGGCTATGCAAAAGAACACTCGGAGAAGGAAGTAGAATCACTCATCAAAACAGCCCAAAATAAATGCCTCAGGACAGATAATGTTAAAGCAGAGATTGCCAAAACTCAAACAAACAGCAAATGCCACCCCCATGAAGCTAAGTACCAGGCTGTAAGTCATTTAAGCAGTGAATGTAGAAAACTAACCTAAAAGGCGTACAAAAACAGGAACAACAGGATGGTAACAGTTATGGAGATAGGAGAAGGATTGAGATTATGCCAACTTCTTGGGTCAGAGCGAATACTGAGTAGATTACTGGAACTATGAGATATACCACCCCCAGTTGTTAGCAATAACTAGGGTGAAAATCGCATGATCGAGATATTGCAAACCATAGCATTGCTATTATATGCGGGAAAAGTGAGAGGAGGGATGGAAACCTGGGGATACTCACTGTCACTCAGCCTTCAGTGACAATCACCAGGCAAATGGTGTGAAACTGCGAACTGCTGCTTTGATGCTGACAGTATGTTGATAGGATGACTGGAGACTTGAGGAGTCTTGCTGTCATTTAATACTCAGCAATGACCATCAAGCAATTTATGTGGAAGTGAATAATAATAATAATAATAATAATAATAATAATAATAATAATAATAATAATAATAATAATAATAATAATAATAATTACAACGATGCTCAACACCAATGTGTTAGAGCATATAGATGACCAGTATAGTTAGAAACTGAAGACTGTTCTTGAAAATGAGAATTTAGAATACTTTCTTCTAAACTGTCAAGTCGGAATAAGGAGAACGAATATATTAGTAGAAATAAACTTCATCAAATCGAGGATATGGCTGTTCCCTCGTATCAGTATGGAATCAATTCTGAATCGGAAAGAAAATGGGATGATTCCAAAAATCATGCTTGAGGACTGAACGCGAGCTGATGCTTATAACAATTGTCATACCTGGAACAGCCCCTAAGAATCTACAAAATAGTCCGAAGTAGCCAGAAATTTGAGGCCATGTATTCAACAAAAAGAACAAAGCTGAAGATTGGGAGAAAACTTGCTACCACTTGTTCCTTAGTGATAGCTTCTGATATTCCTGGAATCAGGATGACAATGCACTGAAATAACGACGGGGGACATACCATCACTAAGCAGAGAAAAATGCAGAAATATATGTCATTTATTTCGAATAGCTTTATTAACCATAGGAATGCTTCCTTCGATATAAAATCCGTCAATAACCACACAGCAGTAGCCCAAGATTGAACGATAACAAGTTAGAATAAGTTCACGCATTCCATACCTCTGACTCTTCTGATAGCGAATGTCAGAATTTACGCGTTTTTTGATATGACATTCGGGGGAATGGGACAGAAGTGGCTCCAGTGCAGGGCATGGGAAGGGACATATTTGCTTGTCCCCATCAGAATAAAAGGGCTTATATAAATGTAATAACGGCATTTCTGGCGCGAAAATTGATGTGAAGCAGGAGGATTGATTGGCTGGATTCTCTGTTGGCTGGCAGGAACACGTGGTCTACTTTGAGTGATTGATTCGTTGGTCATAACCACGTGGTCAAGTCTGAATGATTGCTCTACGATTTCTTGTCTTTCATTTGATTTAATTTGATTTATTTTGTTTTGGTAATCGCTGTGGACGACAGGGAAATTAGAAAGACAAGAAAAGCCCAACAATGACAGAAGCAGGGAAGAAACAAAACAAAAAGAATAAACCACAGAAGAAAAGTCACCAACCTAATTGAAATAAAAAAAAAAAGTGTCGATTAAGGAATACTAAAATATCAATGGAATTAAGTGTTTGTTTTAGTGGATAAATTGGTGCTGTACGCTCTTTCAGTTTATTTTTTTTTTTTGTCAAAGTTAAAGTTTGTTATTGAATCAGATTTGCATGATTTTTCTCTTTTAGGGTGAATGTAAAGCGTCATATAATTATAGCTTGATAAAGAAATCAATTTTGCCTGTAGGTCTGTACAGTGTAAATCTATTGTCAGTACAAATGGATGAAAACTCACATGGGGAATGGCTACATTGGACAACGATAAAGCAAAGGTCATTGACTGGTGGAGTACGAAAGTTAAATCGCTTAAAATGGAATAATAATAATAATGATAATAATAGTAATAATGATAATAATAATTATTATTATTATCATTATTATTATTATTATTATTATTATTAGAAGAAGAAGAAGAAGAAGAAGACGAAGAAGAAGAAGAAGAAGAAGAAGAAGAAGAAGAAGAAGAAGAAGAAGAAGAAGAAGAAGAAGAAGAAGAAGAAGAAGAAGAAGAAGAAGAAGAAGAAGAATAACAACAGCCATAAGTTTTCTTAGTCATTCAATAGAAATTCTTTGGTGGCCAGCGTGTTTGACAACATTCCATTTTGAGAGTGATCAATATAAAATGAAGTGGTTTGTTAATAGTGTGCTGGAATCCCAAGAAGGCTGGCCAATTCATACAAGAGGGGTAACAAAATAAACTGAATACTCTGATGAGAAAGCGCTGATAACAAGTTTACAAGATTGAAGAGAAGATTTGTAACCGGTCCCAAATACAACTACAATTAGGATAGATAGATGCGGCTGTTCAGCAGAACGACTTTAAATGAAATTGTATAAGCACCCACTTTTTGGCAATGATAATTTTTTCATTTGATTTATTATACTTTATTTCATTTTTCGACTTTACCCTACTTTACTGAAATTATCCCTCTCGGTTGGAAATTCATGTTTTATTTACTCCTTACTTGCTCTTTTTGCCATTCTTTCAGGTTGAGTGCAAAATTATTCGATGTAAAATTAAATTTTTAATTCCTTTCTGACAAAATTGATTTCTTTTATGCAAAACTAATGTTCGAAAGAAAGTGCTTTTTCATGTGGATCTCCAGTTGAATTCGCAGCCTCTCTTGTATAAATTGGCCAGCCTTCTTGAAATTCCAGTGTACTCTAACAAAGATACGATGTGGAAGGGAGATTGGTAACTGATCCCAATTACAACTATGGTTTTGATTATTATTAAGTCAGGACTTGAAAGAAATAAGGTGGAGGTATAAATATACTTGTTATACTTGAGTAACCAAGAGACAAAGCTTAGTGCGATAGTTTTTAAGGAAGTGGTGAAGAACTAACACTCTGCCAAACTCTTAGATGTTACACCCACCGATACGCTTTCTCCTGGTGAGAATATAACCTTCGGGATAGCAGTTGGTGGGGCTTTAAGATAACTCCTGAATCACATCAGTTTTGAACAATCCGTCATGGTCCAATGTTACCTCAAAGCACCCCCCCCCCAAAAAAAAGCATGACAGTACAACCGAATCAATTTATTGCAAATTAATGAGGCACACATTGAAAAACTGTATGTTATAACCGGTAGGTGCTCACTTGTTGGCCACCAGGAGGGACACGGTCGTCATCCTGTGACAGTTCGTGTACTCTTCATTGCCATCGAGAGGGACACAGTAGTTACTAAGCTAATGTTGGTCCAAACCCCAGCTCATGCTCCTATTATCACAATCAGGAGCGACAACAATTGGCAGTTGGCCGGAACAAGAACAGAACATGGACAAAAGAGAAAACAGTTTGGTAATTTATTGCTACTTTAAAAGCGAAGCATCCGTGCAGTGTTATAGGTAACTCATGCTCAAAATATGGAGGGAGAAATCCAGCTTGGAGGAATCAAACCAGCATCTGCTTGATCAAGCGAAACAAACTCTGAAAAACAAATGAGATAGATTTACAATAAATCTGCAACGAAAAAAAAAAAAAAGAAGAAAGTGTCTTACTCGTAAAGGAACGTCTAGACACAACCTACATTGTAAAGAAAAAAAATTGAAAGAAACCCACACGAAAAGGAAATCCCTGAACAAAAGCTTAAGAGAGAGAGGGGGACGCTTACAAACTAACAGAAGAAGAGAAAGCTCAAGTACTAACTTAGGAAGAAATTATGCAAGAAGAAAAAACTGAAAGAAGCAACCGTACATATCAACTGCCTCCTTTAGCCTAACTGAGCTCATAAACCTAGTCTACACTGGAGCAAAAATGGTGATTGAACTGTCCGCAGGACGAAAAAAATCCAATTGGGAAACGAGATTAGAAAGATAGATTTCACAACTCAAGAAAGATGAAGCACTAATGAGGAATGCACCACGTATGAACAGACCACGTGTAAGACTATGGGACAAATACAAAATGAAACAAAAAGTTATCTCTATGGCAGTTGAAGAGATACACTAGAGGAGACAAGCCAAAGAGGCAAGACTTAGGAGATACAGGCAAAGGACTGGCTGTTATACACAGGACCACACACTCTAAATGAAGAGAAAGTTTCGCATAGATCTGAACGGAGAGAGAATAAAAAAAAAACCCATAAAAACTACTGGAACAGCATATTGGGACACCTAAAAAGACACAACAATGCATGCCCCAGGATGGTTAAAGAGCATGAAAAGGGTACTCAAGGAGATTGGCAATGGAGAACCGATAGTATTGAATGAAACCACATTAGAACACACTCTCAAAAATAGCCAACTAGAAAGCACCAGGACCTGATGGGATCCACGGATATTGCTTCAAGAAATTCACCACACTACACGACATGCTCACCCACCAACTTCAAAGTTGCCTAAATGAAGGCATGGTCCCAGAATAGATGAATAAGAAAACCACTCTCATCAAAAGACCCTGTGAAGGGGGAACCAGGTAAGCAATTACAGACCCATCACGTGCCTACCAATCATGTGGAAAATCCAGACCGGACAGATTGTAGACAGTGTATAAACATCTATAGGTAGAAGAGAATAGATACAGGAGAGGGATAAAGGGGGCAATTGACTTGCTGTACATCGGCCAGATAATCTTAAAAGAAGCAAGGAAAAGGAAAAATAACATTGCAATGGGATGAATAGACCACAAAAGCATAGGACATTATCCAATACAGCTGGATACTCAAATGCCTCAGAATATTCAATATCAGTGGAGTACTAATGAGACTCATAACCAACTCAATGAAAAACTTGAAATCATACTTGACAGCCAGAGGAGAATAATCAGCTGAAGTAAGTGTAAAAAGGAGATCTTCCAGCGAGACCCTCTGTCTCCATTACTAGTTGTTCTAACTTTTATATTACTCATTCATGGTAAACAAGCAAAGATACCAATTCCCAGAAGCAAAGAGAGCAGTCAAGCACACAATGCACGTGGATGACATGAATTATCTACAAAGAACAGGGGAGAGCTCAGAACGTTGTTCAATTAAGTGAAGGAATACAGTGATGACATTTGGATTGAGTTCGGAATAGAAGAATGAGCACAAATGGTAATTCATAGAGGAAGGTTAGCAGCGGCAGAAGGAATCGAACTCCCGAACTGCAAAAAGATTGGAACATTGACCACACAAGATCAATGCAAATGCCTCAGAGTTCTTGATTGTGACGACATAAAATTGGAAGAAATGAAGGAAAAATAAGAAGAGAATACCCCCGGAGTAAATGTATTTGCAAATGATTATGATTATTATCCGATACGAGGGATGTGACTTGACATCAGGCTCAGTTGCTAGTAAGTATGAAAAATCTAAATGAGCGCATGTGTGATTTTACAGATGTGCTTCAATCAATGGACGCTTTGATTAAGAATCAACAGTCATATTTTGGAGAGAACAAAAGCCTGAAACCTTGAAACGTTTACCTGCCATTTCTCCCCTGACAATTTTGTTCCTGGCTCTCTGAGAGGACGGTGAATGCCAAAAATGATTAATTTCACTACAGATTTACCACCGATTATAGATACTGCTGGAAGGTCTTTTTCTAAGGTTCCCGTGATTCTCACTGTTCGTATTATCACGTCAAACGAAAATGAAAGACCAAAAGTTGGTTTGCTCTGGAAGCAAGGCTACACGGAAAGCTATCGTAGAAGGATGAGGCGTGTTCAAAATACAACCATAAAGTTGGAGTGAACCATAAAACGGGGCGAAGAGTTGAGTCAAGAGGAAGAAGTGAGATGTTAGCATGAGCGATAACATTAGTTGTTTTATTACAAGGGCTGGCATGCTGCTATCGGCAGGTGACAGTGCCCAGGGAGGGTTAATTTATGATCTCAGATGCTGGAACAGGTAGGGTCCTTCGTGAGAAAGTCTTGCAGATCTTCCTGGCACGATTGCAATTTTTCTTCCGTCACTGTAGATCAGATGGGTCGATCATAGAAACATCATATATGACGTTAACTTACCTATCATATATTGTTTAATGAACATGGGAGATAAGGGGCATGTGGTTGGGAGTAAAGGGGATGTTTTAGGGGTGAGCCTGTGGAAAATGCTGTGAAAAGCGAGAGGGATAGAAATGTTATCTGAATCGAACTATTTGTGTGTAGAGGAAAAACAATAGTTATGCAGAGAAAAAGATCAAATTAAAAAAAAAAGGAGAGGAATATGACTGTTCTTCCCATTATTAACAGCAAATTTGGAACGGTATCAGAGAGCCTTGAGAACAGAAAAGATAACTGGAT
Organism: Thysanoteuthis rhombus; assembly: GCA_963457665.1. NCBI lineage: Eukaryota > Metazoa > Mollusca > Cephalopoda > Oegopsida > Thysanoteuthidae > Thysanoteuthis > Thysanoteuthis major. The sequence goes on along the minus strand of OY735200.1, from coordinate 36,911,853 downwards.
ATTTCAGAAAAAATCGAAACTACTCAGACAGCAGCATTCGAAGTAGGTATGAAAACTAAAATGATGATTATAATAAATAGCAGGACCGGCAGAAATTCCCCGGGTGTTGTATTTTATTTTAATTCAATATATCTATTCAATAATTTTCACGCTTTTGGGACCAAATTAAGTACCTAATAATCAAGTAACTTAAAATAGATCATTAGACATAACTTGCAGGGAAAATAGATAACATTTTTCATTTATGTTTTTTATTCGTTGATTTTTGTACTAGAAAAGTACTGTGAATCATTATTTTCTGCTTCTATTTATCTCCATCCAGATTTGTGTTGCCTTGTATTGCAGTTAAACTCAATTTTGAATTTTCATGACATCATCGTTTTTTGATCAGACAGTTCTTTATTTAGGAAGTTAGTTTACCTGCCTCATACTCATATTTTCAGTTCGATTGCACGTTGACGAATCAAAATGGCTCTTTTATGTACTCCTATTTATATATTCCTCTTCTGATTTTGGTGCACTTACCATGCCACAATTTTTTGAAGGCTAGGTAATGGACGAACGAAGAAATGTCCACATTTTTGAGCGGATCGAGGAATTTTTCCACGGTCACTTAGTCTACATCTTAGCAGTATATAAACAGCACTAAAGTTCCAGTAGATTTCAGTGATATTTCACGGGAGAGTTGATGAATGTTGATGAAATTTTTTTGGACAATGGTCTGAAGAGGATATTTTCACATTTCGGGTGGATCCAAAGATGTTCACAATTACACTCTGCGTCGTAGCTATTGCATAATATCTCTGAATGATCTCAGGAAAATTCAATGAATTTATGCAGATGGGCGTGCAATGCACTAAGGAAAAATTGTCTACGCTTTGAGATAGATCCATGCATTTTCCTCAGTGACTTTTAAAGAATTCTGCTTGAAATGATATAAATGAGAGAATATTTCTTCTAAAACTCAATATTTTTGAAATATCATTTTTGTACGTATACTTTTCAACAAGACCCTTTTGAAACTATTGATTTGAAAAATTGTGATTAGTTCACTTTAACTTCATTGAAAAATCGTTATTTCAAAACTAATATCGGGTGTATTTATATATTATGTAACCATGTTGCAGATCTGAACCCTTTATTTCCATCCACTGTGCCAAATTTTAGCTCCGAAGAATTTCGATTACTTTTTTTTACTTTATTTTATTGTGGATTACGGGCTTTATCCACGATATATATATATATATATATATATATATATATATATATATATATATATATATATATATATATATATTGTACGGATCATAAGACACTTCTAGTTTAGTATAGTGGTACAGGTGTGCCCCATATTACTTAGTTCCTCATAGCGTGATCAATGGCCAGCGATAAACAGCTTTGAAGCGTTTAAAATTATCATTATTATTATTATTATTATTATTATTATTATTATTATTATTATTATTATTATTATTATTTGTAGTAGTAGTAGCAGTAGTAGTTCTACTCATAATGATTACAATAATAATGATGATGAATGAATATTACAAACCACAGAAAAAACTGGACAATGAATGTGACAGCAGTAGTTGTCTTTAGAGGAATGCTTGGAACAGCCTCAACGACCTAGGTAAGGAAATAAAAGCGGAAGAATTGAAACTTTCCAGACGAATGAATTATTGAAATCAAGAACATTGACAAAAGTGCTGGCTCTCATTTAAAATTGTAGTTCTCTGCCAGATTCCTAGGAAAGCACTACCAGTAGAAGTTTAAATGAACTATAGTGATAAGTACATATGTATACACAAATTTATTTGTAACTGTATGTGAACGTGATGTAACGATCACACAAAGTTTAATGTCGCTAGGAGCAGATGCTTCAGTTGGGAAAGTAGCAAAGATCTGACCAAGGGCAAAACGGTTAATTTGAGTGGGAATTGAAGTAAAACAAAACATTAGTAATGGGATCAGTTAGCCAATCACACAATCTCTTACAAAGTAGTTTTGCGTGCGTGACCAATTCATTGACAGATCTCTATTTTCTTTAGTTGGGAGTTCAAACAAAGGAGTCACAAGCCTGGCCAGGACATAGAACTTCTGATTTTTATAGTCAGTTAATGGTTAGCCAGCAATCAATTTGGTTGTCTCTCGTTCGAAAGAGAGTACAGGATGAGAGGGGAATGGAAAAGTGAATTTTGCCGTGCAGTAACGAAGAAGTAAAAATATTTCAATCAGATTTGCTAATTGATAATGATTAATTAGCAGGGGGCATTCCATGAGCTAGCCAATACCGGACCTCAAGCTAGCTAACAGCGATAATAAGTACACTGACAACCTCATTTGGGAGGCTGGAAATAAGACATTAATCCTTTTGCTTCTTGCAATCGGCCATTGAAGCAACGTGAATTTTTGTTTCTCCCTTTGTATATTTCTCTTTCGACAGCGAAAGGAGCTGAAAAGCTAAAATTCATTCAGGACATTACAGACACCTTGACAGAAATTTGATGAAGGAGCATTTTGAATGAAAAGTAAATCGAGGTAAGCGTATTTTGAATCACTAGAATTCTTTTTTTTTTTTGCACATTGAATTCCTCACAGCGACAATGTTTAGAGGTTGAAGTAGCTATCTCCCTACTTTATTTTTAAAATTATCTTTTTAATCATTCCTGCGTTTGATGTTATTGCTTTTTCTCGGTTATTGTTAATATATGTTCAAAACTTTGCAGATTGTAATAATAACCCAACATCCAGACTTATAACCATTGTATATCGATGTTATAATGATTTATTGTGTGGCTGGAGAGAAGATGGACTGTCAGATAATATGCCTAAATTTCCAATGGATTAAATGGCACTACTGTAGTAGAATGGTACCGAAAAACGGTAAAAAATGTTTTTTGATTTTTATTTTACGTTAATATCTCCATTACCTTGCAGAATATGTGAGTTTCTAAAAGTGAATCGATTCTAAAAGAATTGTGAGGAAGATCCTATTTCCATTGCAGGTATGTTACTTTGAATCGAACGAATGCCTTAATCAGCAAATGAAAGTCCTCTTTTTAACTTTTATATAAACACAACGCATCACTACAGTCCTCAGAATGGCATGCCTGATTACTAAAAATTTGCAGTTGTTTTTTGTTTTTGTTTCTTTCACATAATGGCTGTCCTGAAATTCTTTTACACACTGGCCATCTCGAATTTATTGAGAGAAAAAATTCTCATTAAATACGATTTTATAAAGAACGTTTAGTACAACTTACCGACGATGATTCTGATAGGAATTTTGTGTCGGAAATAAAAAGAAATAAGCGGGTCAAGGCAACTGAGAAAACAGTTTATTCAAAGCAATAATAAAAATGATGAAATCCGGAAAAGGAAAACATTGTATTATTGTCACTTCGAAACCATTGTTTTTTTTTTAAATCCAGTTTTGAACACCGTTGGTGAGTTATGCTTAATGTTATGTTTTTTAAATTGGGCACATTTCCTCCTTAAATGAATTCGAAACTGCAAGTGAATAAAGAAAAAACAATTGTTCATCAATAGAAAATAAAAACGAATAAGATAAAAATGTGCAAATTATGCTTTGATCGGTAGTTTCCCTAGTTTCTGATGAATTCATGATATTCAAATTTCCTGATGGGCACATTTTAGGTTCAGATCTCCTGATGTGAAAATCTTCTCATGTATACTTTTTCAGTTCTTGCCAGTGACTCCTCGCACTCTTGGTTTCATTTCTATGTTTCCAACCTTGAACATTGCATAGATACCCCACCACAAACTCTTTGGAAACGAATTTTCAAAGTACTATTGTGGGATTTTTGGTCATTTTGAACCTGTAAACTGCCAGCGTTCAGCAATGGAGAACCTGGGGTCCAACCGGTCGGTGGGGTTCCAAATGGTAGATCGCTATGAAACCGATGTGTAAAATTCGGGTGACCTGCCAGGGGCAGCCACTCGAGAACCGCCGTATGTGCTGCCGTTGGGCGCCCGGAAAAGCAACAGTGACCACTGATCCAACTACAGTTTGGGATCCGAATTTGTTTTCCAGTTCAGTTATAATATAGGCTGTACTTTTCAGTGTTATTGAACATTTTGCTGTCAATTTTTCAAAGAATTTTTATCAAGAATGAGATCTGCGGAAACTTCAATATAAATAAAATAGATTCATTTCATTTTCAAATTTAGCTATTTCGATACCTGACACACTCCATGTTTTCGTAAGCTGTGTTCATAACCTCAATGCGGTCGTCGGAAATATAACGGCTCTTCTGCTTCAACATCATTATGATCATCATTATCAGCCTTTTAGCGTACGTTGTGTGACATAGACATTGCCCGAAATTAGCAAGACCTCTTTATTATGGGTTTCTGGGAGTCTGTACTTTCTGAATTCGTGTAGCTCGTCAAACCATCTTATGTTATGTAAGCATCATGTTGCATTTAATCTCTGGGATTGACACTGTGAGTTGCAATGTCTAGAGGTTATCTAATATTCTTACGACATGTCCACTCCATTGTCTCTATGCTATCTCGAAATCTTGTCTTTTTCTTCATACATTGTGCTGTCTTATGATGTCACCATGTGAAGTTCAGCATGATTCTATCATGTTAATGGTGAATGGTTTTCAGTTTGATGGTCAATTTAATCATGAGATCCCATGTCTCAGGTCCATAGACGTCTATCGGGAGGATACATCGATTGTATACCCTTCTTTTTCAGATTAGTTGGGCTTTATTGTTATCTAAAGTTGGCCTTGCTCTACCAAACGGTTGCCAACCTAGTGTGATTCTTCGTTTGTTTTTTTTAAGGATTTCATAGAGATTCGATGTTCGAGGTAGGTGTAGTGGTCAAAGTTCAACGAATGGAAGCTTTCGATTTTGTTTGTTGTGTGTTTTCCCTCAACATGTTTATTGTACATGCCATTCGTTTTCCTGAAGTTCATGCAGAGGCCAAATTTCTCCATTTAGTTCGTCTATAATTATTTCGAAATTTTGAAGGTTCTTTGCAAAAACTCATTAATTATTTCGGTGAGTCCAAACTTTTATCATTCAATATCTCCTTCCATCTTTGATGTTATTACAACTCCCTCTTTTCGTTCCCATCACAAATTCTCCTCACGTTCCCATTACAAATTTTTTTAACACCGATTTTGTTCCTGGCAAATCAGCTGCCCCCCCCCCATTGGATCAATGAGTAGGTGGACAGCAAATACCCCGGTGATGAGAGCAAAATGGCTGTTTTGACAGTAGCTAGGTTTGACAGATTGAAGCTATCTCTTATTAGACCAGATGTAAGTCTCTTTGGTATCGTTTATTTTGCTCTTGTACGATTGAGAATCAGAAGAATACCAAAATGTGGAGAGTATTGTAACTAGCTAAGATAGTTTTTCTTTCTTCAAAACCATTAAGAATCTTAACAATTTCCTAAAGAATTAGGTGTATCGTTGCCCTAGTTTTTTTTTAATTTAAGGAACGGTATTAATATATTTACCATAATTACGAAAGATCAATAAAGCGTATGAATAGAGAACGGCAAAAGGATACAAGCAAAGCGAACCATAGAAAACGAGTCAGAGGAGGAAGAAGGACGGAAAGGGGAGATATTTTTTCCAAGGTGACATAAATAATTGAAAAGTGAATGATTTCAAACAAATAAAGAAAAACGAATCAAAAATGAGGATTCCCCATATTTTATTTACATTTTGTTTTTAATAAAATTTAATTTTTGTTCACAGAGAGGCTCGGCTCCTTGCCATTTAAGTCTGCTGAAATGATTCAGATAACATCTCTAATTATTTATCTCCTAGTTGACGCTTACTCAATCAAAAATAGCTAAAAATAAAAATTTAGATACGAGAGACAGTAAAAGGGAAGTACAAAATAGAAAGAGAAAATCTCAATCGAGTGAAGCAATGTAAATAAAAAGAGAAATGGGCGCAAGGAAATGAGATTGAGATAATTTTTCATTTTCAATCACAATGCACTCAAAGAAGCAAGGTGAAGAACATATACAGGGTTTTCCGTTTTAATCTTATGCCCCCTATCAATACATATATATATATATATATATATATATATATATATATATATATATATATATATATATATATATATATATATATATATCAGAACAATAATAAAATGTATAAGAGCCATGTGTATATGAATTTATGTACTACTCAATACCATAAATGCATGATCCAACACAATGATCATGAATTGCATTACATCATATTGAAAGTCCTATTTGAAATGATCTTCTATGATAACACGGTGAACGTTTCATTTGATTTTGACAACATAAAAAGAACAAATAGTCAGAGGAAATAGTACTCAAACCTGCGACCTAAGGGGTAACCGCTTCAATGTAGCGTTGCTATTACCATTGAGCCCAAAGAGTCGCCAACAATGTATCGGCCAAAATAATTGTTCTAACTTCTAGTGCTCATTTTGTTTATTGATAATCAATACCTGTTTTATTTATCTATTTATTTTTTTGTTAACTATGATTCTAACCGGGATGTATGCCTCACATCCAAACACGTCTCATTTACTGAAGTTGACCAGCAAAAAGTACTGCTTCGAGTAAACATACCAGAGAAGGAAAGCCTACGTATTATATTCATTGGCTCATTCACTGTTCTTTCTTTCATATGACTATCATGTAATGTTAACACTACATTTTTTACAACTCTTATGAAATTATGTATTTTGAATGTGTCATTGCTTTCGTAATTGAAATAAGAAATGACATTCCCGTTGATATTCCTGTCAATGTATGCGTCAATTCTCTATTTGGTTTTGCTTAAGGAAGATCTTTCACACCTAGCTTCATGAAAATTTGAAGATAAGACTGTACATGGTTTTGAAATTTGATTACACATGCACACAGTATTACCCATCCCGATCAACTATGTATACACCCAACACTGACCAATGCCCCTACAAGACATAAGATCAGCATAACACATACGGACATCATTAACCCTACCAGAATTACTAACACTAACAAGAATATCAAACACATCCCATCAGAACTAACAATAGTAACAGTAACAAAAATCTATGTAGAAACAAACACAATAACAATGATTCTACTTATACAAACACCAAAAAAAAACCTCTCTTCAAGCTCCCATGAATAAAGGCTGCAAAAATATTCCTCTTCACTCCTACACATTGACCCATGGGACACATTCCAATAACCTTTCCATCATCTTTCTTTCTCTCACACACACTACCAAAAATCAAAGAAATCTCCAACCAGTACAAATGGAGGAGAAAACATAAAACTATCAAAAATAAAGAACTTTAGAGTTCTTAGATTATAGCAATAACACATCATTAGAATTAAAGATGACCTAAAAGGTATAGTGATCAACCTAAGTAAATTTAAGCCCTCTAAAGATGCTTTTAAACTCCTGAATAAGCCTAAAATCCTGTCTCTGCCGCTTCTTCAACAAGAATATTCCAAATAAGGATCTTAATGAATTGTTTAGTAGAATTAGGCTGAGACCCATCTTTGGCGAATCAAACCATGATAGCACCATTTTTGACCGACTCAAAGACCCCCAAAATTTTCACCCTCAAGATCACAGACATCACAATCAAATCGCTTAAAATAGCTATTAGAGAAAACATTGAAACCCACATTGACAATCACGATAACAAGCTCCTACCGCACAAAAATCTCCCCATAAAAAACAAGTCCCTTAACAAAAGTAGAAACAATTCAGACTAAATTATCGCTAGAGTAGATAAGAGAAGAGCTATATTCATCGGGGGTTGATGGATACCTCTTTGGAGCTAACAACCTATTAAACAACACATGATTTTGCAAATGGTTCCCTACGGATCCCTACATTGAATACCTGAAAATATTAACTAATTCCTTGAGAGAGATGCAGCATTAAGATTACAGGTAAACAACAGTGAATATACTTTAACCCCAAAATCCACAAATTAGGTAAGCCAGGTAGACCAGTCATTTCCCCAACTAACTACCACTGAACCAAATTATCAGGATATGTAGACCACCACATTCAAATCTAGCAACATAAGTAAAACCGTACACCACTGACCTGTTAAACAAAGTAAAACACATCGAAAAAATCCCAGAAAAATCACTTCTAGTCACTAAATACGTCAAATCCGTACATTCAATAATGAACTCGGAGATGGCATTTTAGCCTTCAAAGATGCCTTTAACAATAGAACGACTGAAGATCCCCCAAAAGAAACGATAACTACCCATATGCAACACGTTTTAACACTCCATAATTTCAAGTTTCATAATCGACACCTCCTCCGGATGAAAGAGTCTATCTATCCTATGCTAACATATTCATAGGCAAATTCGAAGAGACCTACGTGTACCTATAGATAGACAAATACATGATCTTTTATGTCAGATACATATATGATATCCTTATACATATACGGGAGTTGTAACCGAACTTGAGAAATTACCCACACACATAAACTCTACACAAGACCATTTAGTTTGACTTCGAGAAATCCACTTATTCAATAGTCTTCTTAAACACCTGCATATACATGTATGATTATAGAAAACCTCCAGACCACTCTCTATACAAAGCCTTCATAGACTCACAATAACGTTCACGCCGAGATGGTCCAGCCCAAACATCTGGAAAAAACCCCAAAGATTATCACTTAGAATTAGTAGAATTTGCTCTATGAATGGTGAACTTGACAAACACAACGATAGCTCACTGCAACGTTTCGCTAAACAGAGATATTCACTAAAAGGAAAAAAAGGCCATACAATCCCCAGAGAAGAAACCCTTAAGTTGTATAACAAAAATAAACCCGACCACATACCACTCATAACCACCTTCCACAATACACTCCCACCTCTGTCACATATAATCACTTAGAGATGGAATATACGAAGTCTCAGCACAGAACTCAAAGGAATATTCCTTGCACCATGTGTCATCGCCGACTGCAGACCAAGAATCATCATCATCATCATCATCATCATCATCATCATCATCATCATCATCATCATCATCAGTCTGTGAGCGTTTGTCGTTGGACATTGACCATTCCCAAGATTCGCCAAAGTAATGAACAACAAAGTTTCACATAACACCATCCCTGAATTCTATCTCCCCTGCAACAGAAGAAATAGTCAATGCTGCAACAACTTTAAGCGCACCAATACACTCACTCAGTCTGCTGCTAACAGGACTTCCTACGTATACCATAATTCTAACTGCAGAAAAAATGTTTTCTACCTTCTGGAATGTATCAAAGGCGAATTGCAATGTAAAAGTAAGTCTGAATGACAATTCAACATTAAATAGTAACTATAAGCATATTATTAAATCACTCAAACATCCCAACTTACTCCCAGTAAAACTATACTTCTGCACTCTTGACTGCAATAGTGTCACAGAAAATTGGGAAAAATACACCTCCCGGCCAGATAAAAATTCTTGAACTGCACGAAAATGTGGATTAACAAACTTAGAACTCTCTCCACTAACAGACTCAACACTAAATTCAACAACCCAAACCTAATCGATTTCTAACACCATAATCCTTTAATTCCAAATTACCCTATACTCACCAACTCACATGTTTTGACTTCATACTATGTTGGGGTGATCAATTGAAAAATCGGAAATAGGGATGATCAATGAATAAGACTTTCGTCCAACAGACCAAACCTGTAGTTGACTTCATTTTTCTACCGTAATGCAAACAAGATAATCCTCACCAAATTTATGAGAGTAGAAATTAACCTTCCCAATCCATGATTTGAATTCGTGACAAACTGATTGGTTGTTATATCTCTTGATGACTGAGCTAAAATGACAGGTCTTACATCACCAAAATCTATCTCATTATTACCCAAGGGTTCATTTGATCCAAATGAGTAAATACAATTATGAAAAAAATATTTTTTCATAATTCCATAATTATTAAATATACGATACAAATGTTGAACTGATCATATACAATGGGAGTTTGACCCTGCAACAGCTAAGCAGGGTTCGCAGGGATGAAAATTACCGGACATAAACTAAGGGTAAACTTTCATTGCATATTGTCCCCCTACTTTGCACAAACACACACACACTAAAGCCTATTTAAGGGGGAATTTCCCCTCCCCAAATCTTTTTAACAAAACAGAAAAGGGTAAATGTGAAAATCGCTTGACTTTTAACTGGTGCAGCCTGTATAAGTGATACATGCATAGTCAGCTAGACAAATCAATTTCAGAATTGTTGACAGTTTTGCTTTTCGTTTCATAATATTCGGAGAGAAAATTGATGCCATTGAATGCCTTGTCTGGCACGGCATGGTAGCCAAAAGACCCTACAGATCATTGAATCAACCAAGTAACGTTGTATATGTTGTTGTACTTATGAGCTCGTACGTATGTATCTCAATTCATCCATACTCTGTATATGTTTCAGACATATTCATTTCTCTTTGTTAGCAGTGAAATGTTCAATGCTGAGACATGTAAAGGTCGTTAGCTACAGTTCATTGAATCTCTTAAGGTTTGCAAAAAGAGAGGTCAATCGGAGGAGAGATTCGAATCTTGCAAATCGTTATGTGGATAGTAAGATCTCAATACTGTTCTTTTTGTTGGACTGATATTTCCTTGTTGAAGACCAATGCGAATAATGGCGTCGTTGAAAGATTACAGCGTCCAATTTTGAACATGATCCACAAAGAATTTACACCGGAATTTCATCTGATTAGGAGTAGCAAAGACTCCACTTCTCAAACGAGGAAAGGATCAACTCGGATGGCCAGATGGTTTTCAGTATTATGGCCTGGTCCACAATTTCTAGAGTAAACCTTTTCAGAGTTGTCAAGTCGGTATGGTTGGCTCACGATATGGGTTGCAGTACAATTTATTTACTGGTATCTGAGAGTCACGCATCAGCCAAGTAGGGTGAATTTAGCATCTGAACGTGTTTAGGGCGGACCACAGTTCATAAATCAGTTTGTTAATGCTCCCACTCATGTAACAAGATTTACCTAACCATTTTCTCAGAGCAAGTTGTAAATGTTTTCGTCTTTCTGGCCCATAACTCTGATTCCAATACTAATGGTAACGTATTGGGTTGGTTTGCCATGGCAGTTTTGAAGGTGAGTTAGGTTAATAAGGTGCAGGAACTCAAAACTCCTAAATTGGCATTTGGAATGATTGCCAAATGACTTCCTTTGTCATTTAGTCCGAAGCATAGCAAATCAGATTTTACATGTGATAATAAGAAAAATGGTGGTTTAATGAAGTATTACCTGTAACATTTCCTCAGCAATAATCAAAATCCTTTTTTAATAAAACTATAAAATTAACTGTAAGTTCAAAGTTTTACAGTACTTTACAATAAATTCAGAATTTGGAATTTGAACTTGAGTTTGTGGCATACTGTATATGTGTGCTGTGTTTGTTCACTTATGTACATATTTAGGCACATTTGTGTAATTGTGTGTGTGGTAATACACAGTATAATCCCAAAATATGTACTTGCGTGTGTCTATGCAGGTATCCTTTTGTGCTCGTGTGCGTACTTACCCGTACTTCGATGCTCCTGAGAATGTGTATATTGCATGTGTGAGTGCACAGTATTCATGGAACCATTTGTAATGTGTGGACAGTGTGAAAGAACCTGGCCCTGGGAACAAACTCACCGTGCACAACAAGTCAGATTCAGTAGGTGATATTTGCAAGTGTGTAAAAAAGCCGATGGGTAAATCAGCTGATGTGTTCTTCCCATGCCCTCACCAAAGTGACAATCAGGGTGTGTTTAAAGTGAAAGACGTATCAAACACGATCACCCTTTCTCACTTTCCTTTTCAATTTTCTTTTCTCTCATTCATTCGTTTATTATCTCGCATGCTGTTGATTTCTTTCTTTCTATCTTTCTTTCTTTCTTATATCTTTTTTGCAGTATATCAGATTTCAGCCGGACACTGATTAACCCTATACCCTGCGTTTAGTCCTAGCGTTTTGTTGTCTCAAAAATGCATTTTTGTGTCCAGTTTTTTAGTTTGTCATTTGAAAACATCAGTATCCCCCAAATGTGCTAATGCATGCATTCCACACACATGTATACAGAACATACACAGACAAAGAAATAAACTTATCAATATGTGTGTGTGTGTGTGTGTGTGTGTGTGTGTGCGCGCATGCACTCGCGCATGCGTGTGTTTAATTTTACCCAGGGAAATATTGCTAGAATGCTAACTCATTTACATGCATGAGCATCAAAAATGGAGACAAATAGATTGCTAAACAAAACGCTTTAAAACTGAAAAAAAAGGTTTTTTAGTCTGTTATTGTCACGTGATGTTACCTGAATAGAATAAGATTGTTTTAGTAGCATATTTAGTAATGCACTGATGATAAATCTATATATTCGCTTTTTCCTTTCTAACTGCTGTTTTTTTTTTACTTTCGTTTTGATATTTAATGACTTTATTGGGATTTCGTTAAGTTAGCTACGCTTATCAATTCCACGACATGGGCTTTTACTTCTATTTGGATTGATTTTATTGAATCAAATTCATTGAATAAACCTAAAATTTCCATCGAATTTCAGAAACATTCATTTGAATATCTGCAAGCATAGTAATTCGTTTTAATCCCAGTTGAGTTGGTTTTGTTTACAAACTTATCGTTAATTGGCGATGAATAAACATGTTTAATCCGTGCAAAATAACGAGTTAATAATTGCTAAACCAGTGTTTTTTTTTTAAATTCCGGTAATGAATTAAAAAGTTGAATAAATATTAGCGGACTTTGGAAGGTTTATGGCCCATTTAAATTTTTGAAACATCAAAAGAAAAATTAAGTTTGTTTTCGTTTTAAAAGTACTTTTGGCAAATTATCAGAAAGTCTGTTCAGTGGTTACTTGGACAACAGTTCTGTCAACACTGCTGTGAAAAATCAATTATTCAAGTTGCATTGTTTTGAAAAAGAGATTGTCTTAGATCTTTAAAAAACTGAATGTTCACCTTTTTTTATTATCATAGGAGGGGAATTACAATTTTGAATAATTCAAAAATGGCTAAAGTAATCACATTTTACTGTACCAAACTTGTTTCAAAATTGACGGAAGCAGATAGCATTCATTAAAAAAAAAAACATCCTTAGACCGCTGAAGATTGGAATAATGCGTTGTTAACTGACAAGTTGAACTTACAGCACTTTGCTTTTACAAAAAGGGAACGTGCATAGACCACCAGGGAAGAGATATGACGAAGAGTACAGGATTTGAACACTAAGCCACATGATTTGGGGTGCAATGACTGCTTTTTGACGCCACCAGAAATGGTCAAAAGTACATTAGATCCCGAAACGACGAATCCATATGACCATTCACAAACCCTTGATGACATTGCAACAACCCCACATTAAGCAATTGAGAATTCGTGGACCGTTGAGAAAGATAGTGTGGCTGAAGAGCAGCGATCAAGTGCCAAAGACTTAGGTGAGGTGATTAAAAAAGTATGGTAGCAAGAAATCAAGGCTAAGTTTTGTTGAGGTCTCACTGGTAGTATTCCAAGCCGTATACTGACTGTCATCAAATCAACGGAGGAGATACCAAATACTAAGAAATGCGATTTATGGAATCTGCATAATATGCGTGTGTGTGTGTATGTGTGAATGACATTTTCTCTGTAATTGTATTCCAGGCTGGCTTACCCTAACTCTGCAAACAAATGCGCCAGTAACAGGATCCATGCATTTTTGTTGATATGTTTGTTTGATAGGAGGAATTGTCGGAACTTTCATATATATATATATATATATATATATATATATATATATATATATATATATATATATATACTTCTAAATAGATTATTTGATCTTCCAATATATATATATATATATATATATATGTATAGGGAGTGAGGGAGGGAGAGAGAGATCGAAAAATTCCTTCATATCAAACAAACATATCTACAAAAATCAATCCAGTTCCTGGAGCTTTTGTTTGCAGAGTCCATACTGAGCCAGGCAGGGATACAATCATAGATATACTTTAGACCTTGTGCCCTTTTCTGTTCTTCAGAGTTGAGCGGACGGGTGACCAGAGGCAGTGGTAGGGGTAACACTGATTTGATTCACAAAACAATCTTCAATCAAACACACCAGAGGTGATGCAACAAGTCATTTGCATAAAGCCAGACTCGCACGATGTTCCCTCGAGAAAGATCATAGATTGAGAATAAGGGAGAAAACTTTTGATTCCCCGCTGAAAATATGATGACATGAGGAAAGGAACATCGAGAAAAAGGAAATAGAAAATGTTGAAAGTTGATATGATAGAATTTGTAGACGAAAGCTGTTTCTGTATGTGACAACAGAGGAGGAGGAAGAGTAGAATAACGGAGGAAAGAAGACATATGAGAGGTAGAAAAAGAAACGATGAAGAATATGAAGGATGAAATGCAATGCTTTATCATGAAGACAGAGAGGAAAAATCCAGAAAAAAATGGAAGAGAAAGAAATAATGGGCGGAAGAGATAGAGGCACAAAAAGAAAATGTAGAAGGAGAGGAATAAGGCATGAAAAAAGAACATAATCCAAGGAAAGAGAGAGAGAGAGAGAGAGAGAGAGAGAGAGAGAGAGAGAGAGAGAGAGAGAGAGAGAGAGAGAGAGAGAGAGAGAGAGAGTGAGAGAGAGAGAGAGAGAGAGAGAGAGAAGCGAGTACAGAATATCTGGATGAATACTGGTAGTTGTAGAATTTTTCGTACTGTTCAAAATCTCACTATTCAAGGTGTAATTATTAATGTTTTTTTTTTTCTTGAGCTTCTATTCGGTCACAATAATTTTTACGGCAATACCATAACCGCACTTTATCATGCCACCACGAATTACAAAGGCACAATTCAATATATTCTGTATAAGAATTAAAAGAATATAAGTAGGAACTGTAGCAGAAAAGAACATGCAGATAAAGAGGGAATCGCTCGTCGTGGCAGCTCAGAACAAATGCATTAGAACAAACAATATCAAGGCAGAAATTGGCGGAACACTGGCAAACAGCAAGTGCTGCCTGTGTGGTGAAACAAATGAGACCGTAAGCCACATAGCATGGAATGTAGTCAACTAGCCCAGGAGAAGTACCACCGAATGACTTTTGAAATCAATTTGAAATAGCGCAGGACCAATGTTATAAAAAGATGTGTCAGTATGGCAAATTCCAACTATCTACGGGTAAATTATAGCCTACGATAACTTCAATTGGCCAGAAATGACCACAAATAACCTCAGCCATCGTGAGTCCTCTGTCGTGAAAAGATGCACCTTTATGCAAAGTTTTAACAACTACAAGTGATCTACCGAGTTGAACAGAGGGACGGACAGATATTTAGTTATATATATATATATATATATATATATATATATATATATATATATATATATATGTGTGTGTGTGTGTGTGTGTGTGTGTGTGTGTGTTTACTACTAAATTACTGTGAAAAAAACATACGGTTACACGTACTTGAATTTCTATTACAACTGAACTATCACTATTAATTTTTGACTTCTAACGTTGTTCATCTTATCTTTCATCACAACGTCGATTTACTTCCGTTAATCAGAAATAAAGCAGTTCTCAGCTACAAGTAATAAGGCGATTTAAATTTATCATTCATATTTCCAGAGCAGTTTCATTCAGAAACTATGTATTCCCAAAAGTCTTTTAAAATGCGTACCAGCACTTATTCAGTAATGTAGACATAGCATCTAAATGAATCGTGAAGTGTTAGAATATTTAAAAGGTGAAAAAACATTTTCTCATACGTGAAAAGTGGTCAAATATTACCCAAAATAACTTGGAATACGAGTTCACTTTTGGCGATTGCAAGCTTGGATCGATAACTATAGCTGAAAACACATTGCCAAGGAGTGTTTTAAGGTGGGATTTAATGGAGGTCTGTACAGTGGGGGACGGGTTGGTTATATTTTAAGGTACCAAATTGGAAGATGCAACACAAAGAACTGTTTTCACAATTGTTAGGAAAAAGGGCTGACAATACCTTTAAATGAGGTGTGAAAAAAATCGGAAGCGTAGCAAAAAGGTATAAAATTAGTTAATGTCCGTATTGAATGGCTATACGAACACGTGTGACCCGACTTATTTCTATTTCTAGATTCACACAGGTGAAAAAATCATTACTCCCTTTTCTATCTCAGTTCGTTCATAGATGTGCTTGCCTCTCTCACTATATGGATATTTACAAAGTTTATTTCCACAAGGATACAGTAGTGGGGCTCTGTTGAACATCGAACACAGAACTTTGTCAACCAGACGAGTTTCCTAAGCATTGCTTCAAAAGTGACAGCCTTGAATCGTTATATAAGGCTCTATTACGTTCAAAGTAATCATTTTTTATTGCTATTAGTCAGCCTAATTGAGTACGTTAACTCATTGATCAGACACTTCAGAACGTTGAACTCACTACTGTAATTGTCTGCCAGACATGCTTACTAAGTATTGCTGTAAGCCAAATGACCGTTCGTTGCTATACCAGGCCGTATGAGTTCACATCTATCAAATTATTCATCAATATTTATTAAGCTTAACCTAGTCTAGCATAAGGCCACAAGTAGAATCAAATCCATCACAATAGCGCATAGCCTCTTAACCCTTGTTTCACCACGCCACACCTAATCTATTTGTTTGTCTATCTCAGGCTCTTCGTTTATCTGCTTCTTAGTCGTCAATCTATATGTCTGAGCACTTCTCTGGAAGTTTATATTTACGCGTAAGAGAGCTTGTCATAATGTAATGGACTTGCAGTATCACAGAAAATGGCTAGGGTAGTGAGTTCAAACCTCATAAGTTGCTGCACTGATGTAGATCTGTGCAGAACACAGTAAATAAATCGTCACAAACCAATACATTTATCTTGATTTATTACTATATCTTACGTTCTTTCAATCAGAAAGTGTTCATATCTCTCTATCCACAACCTTAGTCCGATAAAATCTATAAATGCCATGTTGTCGACTTGAATAGCAACGGAGTTAGGACTAGATGCCAGAAATGTTCAGTTAAAAGTTTAAGCAGGTTCTACACTTTAAGGGTGTGGCTACATAATCTTTCCATCTACTTAGTTATCCTTGCATCCGTTTAATATGGTGTCATTTGTCTTCTACAGAATGATAAAGAAAGAGAAAATGATGCAGTTAATCAATATATATATATATGTGTGTGTGTGTGTGTGTGTGTAAATAAAAATGATTCCAATATATATATATATATATATATATATATATATATATATATATATATATATATTCGATATTACAAATGGACCATACATAAGTGTCTGTAGGTAGGGGTCTGAGTGACTGTCTGAAGTTTTCAATGTTTGTTGTACATAAAAGAAGCGTTAGGTATAGATACGGTTCAGATTATAGAAGTAAATATGTTGTAGAAAATATATGTATTTTGAAGGGTGTTATGGTGCATGTTTATTGGTTGGATGGGAATATAGTGTTGTGTGCATGTGTAAAGAGAGTGAGTTGTTACACGTGGAATAATTAGGTGTGAGATGATCGTGGGGTTATAGCTTGGTGCGATTAGGTTTGTTAAGTCTACTGTTGAGTCCGTTAAAAGAGAGTTTCATGTGGTTCGAAAAATTTAGTCTTGTCAGGGGTGTTGTTTTTTCTATTTTTTCAATGGTGGTAAATCTAGAGCCTGAGCTAAAATTGTGAATGGGGCGCGGAAGTATTTTTCTAATAGCATTAGTTGAGATGATTGGGTTCAGTTTGCATCCATACATTTTCAGAGGTAAATAACATTTTTACTTTTGCGGTTGGAATAATCATGGTTGATGTAGAAGGTCATGTTTGTAGTAGAGTTGGCAAGAGTTTTGTTGTGTTTCAGGCATATTTGCCTAATTCCCATTTGATTACCTATAAAAATCCGATACCTATCTATCTATCTATCTATCTATCTATCTATCTATCTGTCTATATATATATATATATATATATATATATATATATATATAGATAGATAGATAGATAGATAGATAGAGAGAGAGAGAGAGAGAGGGGGGGTCTGGAGAACTTGAGCACTCTACACACAAAACATCTTTTAAAATTCCAATATTCTTTTGAGTGACTTCCCTATCATCTATTAATGTAATTTAAGTAATTTTCTTTAGTTTTTCTTTTAAAAAATGTTACATTCACTTTGTTATCATGGTACTATGTGCAGACTTCTTCTTTTGGAATCATCAGTTGTTTACTATCGAACTCATTCAGTTTTTCATTTTGTTTTATTGTTTTTAGTAGTGTGTTAGTAGTATTTTTAGTAATATTCATGCTATATATACATATATATATATATATATATATATACACACACACGTACGCAAACACGCACACACACACACTCACACACACACACACACACATATATATATATATACCTATAGATAGATAGATTGAGAGATAGATGGATGGATGGATGGATAGATAGATAGATTGATAAGTAGAGCAATGGAAAAATAGGTAACGTAAGATATATAATGTTTGCTTGGACGTTTGTAGATTAGGTACTTGCATATATTTTGCTCGGGCATAGGACGAGTCCTGGTAGAAATCTAGGATTTCATATACTGATAATAGACGTGGAAAAACTGGTCTAATTTTGGATATTTTAGCAACATAACCCTAACCCAACCATCTAGTGCTCTTTTGCCCGTTTACGTTCAGCTCAGTGAATATCTATACACATATTTGATTTCTGTGATCGAATGCAAATGTAGTAGTAACTCATCTGTTCCTCTGATAACATTTATGAAACATTTTATCCGAATGTTTCATTAAAGAATCGAATAATTATCATTCTTGAAAACAAGGAAATGGCAATGGAATACATTCATTTACACACGCACACATACACTTCTGAACACACATACACACGTATACGCCCCCAAAATGGCTAAAAATCTGAACATTGAGTAAATTAGGAAAATAAACCACTATTTCAGTAAGAATGGAATTGGATGGCTCTGGAAGATCCCCTGGAAACATTGTTGCTTTCAGAGATGCTTAGAAGATAAAAGAAGTTTTTTTTTTCTTTAATCAAACACATTTGTGAGATTTGTCCTCGTTCAGTTTAAAGAGCGCTTGGCAAAGGTAATGATTTAATCTCACGCTGACCTCCTCCTCAGGAATGCGTGGGAAAAAACATTCAGCTTACAGATAATCATGTGTACACAAACGCACGTGCGTATACGTACACACACATGCACAGAAACACAGGTACACAAACACAGGCACAGATACACGCGTATATATATATATATATATATATATATATATATATATATATATATATATATATATATATATATATATATATATATATATGCGTGTGTGTGTGCGTGCATGGAGGAATGTGAGGTAGACTGATTCAAAGGGACAATCGTTCGTAGATATTTATCTAATGGCTAACAAGTGCATTTAATTAGGCAAGACCAATCTCTTTCAGTATTTTCAGGAGCTTAAAGAATGTTACTTTCCAGTAGTGTCTCACTATTCCCCCACCGTCGTGGCTTACTGAGATGAATATTCAAATAGAAGGAGAGACAAAAATATCTACGAACGAACTGAGGTAGAAGGAAGAGTAATGATCTCTTCACCTATGTGAAATAGAAAGAAGTCGTGTCACACGTGGCCCTATATCCATTCAATACAGGCATTAACTAATTTTATACCTTTTTGTAACGCTTCCAATTTTTTCACATCATTTACTTTTCAGAAGCTAAAAATGTTGTTTTTCATCATGAAGAGTATTATGAGATCGTAAGGCCAGCTGTTTCCATTGACATTGAACTAATTGGCGTAGTAATAACAGGATTTTATTGATACCCTCAAATTATATCAACTGAAGTAAGTGTATAACCTTTCGAGACTGTCCGTAACAAGGTAGGGACTGCCTCAGTGGATTGTTAGCATTATGTAAATATATAAGACAATATCATTTCTTTTATGATAAAGCTTAGAATATAGATTATGAATTCTTAGCTAAAGTTCTGCTGAAAATTTGATAATAGTTGAAGTGATGAACCTGAACAGAAATGAGATACAAAGATATATATTGTATCGAAAAAGATTACACGACATAAAATGTGTGAAAGCAACATTTCCTAAAGTCTCATGTATTTTTGAGTAACATCACTAATAATTGAACTGAATTGTTTATATCAAAATGATGTTTGGAAATCTTAGTAGATAATTACCTCACGGGATTTTGCAAAGGATTATTTGTTTTATTTATTATATCACTGAGATAATATTCCATGACAGGTAAAGAAATCTTAGTATATAATTACCTCATGGGATTTTGTGAAGGATTATTGGTTTTATTTATTCTTCCGCTGAGACAATATTCAATGACAGATAAGTCATGATGAATAGCCGTATGTTGAGACATCGAACAAAATAGAAAAAAAATCTGATTATATTTCTTTCAGATATACCAACGGGTGGGAATAAAATAATTGAATGCTAGTACTTTGACTGATATGCTTGAACCTCACACACACACATACACGCATATATATATATATATATATATATATATATATATATCGAGAGATGGATGTTGAATCCGACAGAATAATCATAAATAAGTTGTATTATTGAAACTGTATTTGAAATGAGCCCCCCGCCATTGCATGGAGAATCTTGGCCAAGTGACACATTCTTCATGTAATAACTCGGATCGTTTCAAATATAGTTTCAAATAATATAACCCCATCATTTCACACACACACTCCCTCTATCTCTTTTTCTTTCTCTCTCTCTCTTCCGCTGTCTTCAACTCCCTGTCTCCGTCTCTGTCTCTCTGTCTATACATATATTTGCGCACACTTACATGAATTTATATATATATATATATATATATATATATATATATATATATATATATATATATATATATATATATATATATATATGTGTGTGTGTGTGTGTGTGTGTGTGTGTGTGTGTGTGTGTGTTTACGGGTGAACAAATTGAAGACACACAGACAGGAGTGAGGGTAAAGTTTAATTCATTTTCTTTTTTAAATATATTTTTCGTAACCTTTTTTGACTGCTTAGTCCTAGATTGGAATATGCTGATAAGACGTTCATTGTAAATCCTTTGTCCGTTCTTCCATAACATACCTGTCGCATTTTATCTGTTCATGAGTTTCATTTGACTGTTACCCTAATCAGTTGAACCAATCCTTTTTTATTTCTTTGTTTCCTTTCGGGGGTCGATAGAATCAATCATTGATATAGCTATTGATGACATGCGTAAGTGGACAAGTACAGATTCTTATTTAACCTTTATTTAAGTGTGTATGGGAAGCTTGTAGAGTGGTGTTGAAATTTAGATGGTTTATATCTTGTCAGCCCCGGTTTTGCATGTGATTTTTTAGGATCGACATTGTGTGTCATTTTGTCCAGCAGTTGGCTTAAATTTTTGCAACATGACCAGTCCATTGCAGTTTGAGTTTTTTAATGGATTCTATAATAACTGTGCTCGTTGCTTGTTGCATGCTTCTCAATTTACGAAGATCATCTCGAGGCAGGCTGTGAAGTGCTTAGGTGAGCTGGTATCACCTTGTCTTACTCCTTTCTGGAGCTGGAAGGGGTCCGAGTCTTTATGTAGCCTGATAAACGAGCTGCCGTGATTGTATATATGTTTCAACACTTCAACATATACTGGATCTACGCCTTGCCGACTGATGGCCTCCACGAGTCGAACGCCTTTTTGAAGTCGGTAAATGCTACGGCAAGTGGTAGTTTATACTCAGCTGCTTTTTCTTTCAGTTGATTTATCGAGTGTAGGTGGTCCATGATCGAGTAGCTTCTTCTAAAGCCAGCCTGTTCACGTCGCTGGTTTTCATCGAGTGTTTTTGTGATTCGGTTAGTGATGATCTTTGTGAAAAGTTTATATACACAGTTGAGTAGGCTTATAGGCCTATAGTTGTTGAGGTCTGCTGGGTTTCCTTTTTTATATAAAAGCATTATGATAGTAGTGTTCCAATCGTCTGGGACTTTACTTTAGACACAAGTTGAAGGGGACGGCCAGTTTCCTAGTGATGATTTTACCTAGGTCGATGGTGATGTTGTCTGGTCCAGGGGCAGTTCCTTTCTTCATCTGTTTAATGGCTTCTTTCACCTCCCACGGGGTTACTTTTGGGAAGTCCTCGAGTTGATTGCTCATGTCTTGCGTATCTTGCTCATTGTTTTGTAGTCCTTGTTTGGACGAATAAAGTTTATGGTAGAATTCTTTGGCACGTTCGACAATCCTGTCTCTGTCTGCTGTTAGGTTTCCATTTTCCTCGAGTATGCTATTTATTTGCCTCCGTCCCGAGTTGAGGAGTTTGTTTATAGCTTTGAAGCCCCGACCCTTTTCAAGAGTTGATTCAATGACTGCCATCATGTATCTCCTTCTGTCTTCCCTTCGTTTCTTCTTGATCAATTTGTTTAGTTTAGCCTCTTCAATTTTCTCCCTCATGAAAGAATAATGCTGGGCCTCACATGGAGAGACCACAAAACAGCACAGTACATTCGAGAAAAGACAAGAGTTAGAGACATCATAGAATCCATAAAAAATCTCAAATGGCGTTGGGCTGGCCATGTTGCAAGAATGGCAGACAATCGATGGACATCACGACTCACAACATGGATTCCCCGAGACCACAT
>OY735200.1:36704116-36884116 GCA_963457665.1 Thysanoteuthis rhombus | reverse complement strand
AATTGGAGACCAGTAAATTAACAATGTACTCATAACTATTGGAGCAGGAAACCCTTGCAGAAAGATTGATGGAATCGGTAATGTAAGGAGGAATATAAAATATACAAACGCTAGAATAACTAGTATAGGCGATAATACTTGGATAAAGGAGCACTGGTGTAGTTTTCTCTCACTTAGTCAACTTTTATTTAAAACCTCAGCAATTGATTAATGATTATGAACAGCTAAGAAAATTGGTGTTTTTAGAAAGAGCCATCAGGTACTTCAAGTGTAAAAACTCAACAATTAGGAAAAATGGTGAGAACTTGGCAAAATTTTTGATGTTTTCCAGATAATTAATTCAGTAAAATCTTAATTGAGATCAATTCACAAGCCTTATAATGCAAGGGAATGGAAAATAAATAAAATTCAAATTGCATGATTTCTTTTGAATGGATAGATCAACGAATAGAAATGTACAAATAGGCATATGCTTAACTGAAATGATTCAAATGTATACTAAGCTTGATTTTTCAGAACTTCTTCATAGATAATTCTCGAGCAATTATTCATCCAGGTATTCGTAAATATGTCTGACAAATGCTTTAACAGTACCGTGAGTAGGGAACTGAGCCAGAGTAGTTGGACATGGACCTTCCCCAAGATTCGCCATATTTCTCAATCATGATAGTCGCAGCGCCAGTATTTTCTGAATTTGTCTAGTTTTTCTCTCTATTTTGTATTCTGTTGGCCTCGGTTTCGCATGTGATCTCTTAGGATCCGTGTTGTGAGTCATGATGTCCATCAGTTGTCTTTCAGTCTTACAACATGGCCTGCGTATTGCCATTTGAGTTTTTAATAGTTTTTATAATGTCTCAGATTCCTGTTTTCTTCCTGATACACCGTGTTATGTTGTGATCTCTCCATGTAAGGTTGAGCATCTATTTATTTACTGTCCCACCACAGCAAAATATGACACAAGGTCGAGGACTTAACGTGGGGAAATTAGGATCAACCCATCCAAAAATGTCTCCAAGGGACGCAACTTCGATTGCCAAGCGACCGTAGAAGCCAAAACAACCTCCGCCACGAAAGAGTCCACTATGGAGCAGTGCTGCCCCGAGAAAACTGACCCCCCGCTGCTAGGTTGAGTAATAATGGGAGAGCCCAAAGACAAGTCCAAAGGCCTCCAATGCGCGTAGCAAAGTGCAGCCTCAGTAAAAGCTCATTGGCTAATGCTTGCACCGGCGCACTCGGTCTTTGATGTCAACCAGCATCTCAGGCCCATTCGACGGGCAAGTGTCAGTACCGGCGCCTCAGTTTATGCCATGGAACAGACACTACACCTTGATTCTGAAGAAAAGGCCAGAAAATGGGGAGGGGGGTCTGAGCATGATTCTCTCATGCACGCTTTACTTGCTTCTCAGTTTGCAGGTATGTCACTTGGTTAGTTTCCATGTTTCAGCTCTATTAGTGACAATCAGGAGAATGCATGTATTGTATTCTCTTCTTTTTAGGATTATTGGGATCGTCTGGTTTTTGAAAAATGATCTTACTCTGCCAAAGGCTTGTCATCTTGGAGTGATTCTTCGCTTAATTTCCTCCTCTTTTGAGTGCCTCATGGCGATTTGTTGTCTTTGGTAGATGTAGTGGTCTACATTGCCAAGTTTTGCATCTTCTATCTTGACAGTTATGTCCTTTTTCTTGATATAATTGTTACACATGATTTTCATTTTTACTGAAGTTCATGTGTAGGCAGATTTTTTGCTTTCTTCGTTTATTTCATCTCGCATTAGATGGAGGTTGTTTAAGTTCTCTGAAAAAAAAGACGAAGGGGTTCTACAAATCTGAGGTTATTCAGATATTTGCCGACTATTTTAATTCCTCTCTTCTCCCTGAATAAGTTTAGGAAGATCATCTCCCGGCAGGTTGTAAAGAGTTTGGGTGAGCTGGTATCACCTTGCCTCACTCTCTTTCGGAGCTGGAAAAGTTCTTAGTCCTTATGTAGCTTGATGAAGGAGTTGCCGTGATTGTATATATATATATATATATATATATATATATATATATATATATATATATTGCAGTATTTTGACGTATACAAGGTCTACACCTTGTAGGGCGATTGCCTTCAGGACCATGGGAATTTTTACTGAGTCGAATGCCTACATGAGATCTATAAATGCTATAGCAAGTAGCAATTTGTATTCTGCTGCTTTCTCTTTCAGCTGCTTTATTGAATGAAAATGGTCCATGGTCGGGTAACTTCTTGTAAATCAAGTCTGTTCTTGTAGTTGTTTTTCATATAGTCTTTTAGAAATCCGGTTGGTGATGATTTTTGTGAGAAGTTTGTATATGCAGTTGGGTAAGCTTCTGGGTCTGTAGTTGTTGAGGTTTCCTTTTTTATGTAGCAGCATTATGATAGCAGTGTTCCAGTCTAACGAGACTTTACTCTGTTTTAGACTCAAGTTGAATAGAAAAAGCTAGTTTTTTTTTGTCGACGCTCTTATCAGCTTTTTTGAGTAGATCGATGGTAATGTTATCTAGTCCAGGGGCTTTTTCTTTTCTGTTTGTTTGATGGCCTGTTTTACTCCCCATGGTGTAACTTCTTGGAAGTCTTCGAACTAATCGTCGGCATCTTGTGTAATCTGGTCGTTGTTATATTGTCCGTGTTTTGAAGAGTAGAGTTACTCGTAAAATTCTAGGGTGCGTTCAACAATTCTGTCCCTCTCTGTTGTTATGTCTCAGTTTGCATTGAGTATGCTATTCATCTGTTTCTGTCCTGTACTGGGAGCTTTGTTTATTGGTTATCCTCGATGTTCTTCGAGATTGGTCTCGGTGATGGCTGCCGTATACCTTTTTTGGTCTTTTCATAGTTTTGGTTCAGGGTTGTTCAGTTTTTCCCCTGTGGTTGTTGAATAACCAGTTCAATAATTGTCTTTCATAAATAATGTGATTTTGACAAGTTTCTCAAGTCAGTCAAATGAAACATAATTTTTTAAAGATATCAAACAAGATGCAGAATTTGACGTACACCTGATGAAGTCTTGATATTTGAAGGGAGACTACAGAACAACATTTCACACCTATTCGAAGAAAATAAAGAGAAAAATAGTGCTACTCGTACTTGTGCTACTTTATGGTGATGGCCGTACAACTATGAACAAACAAGAAAAGAAAAAAAGAAAGGAACATAAGGGGAGGAAAAGAGAAGCATGTGAGAGAAATAGAGTTGACAGATTACCATAACGTAGCAGTAGCGCTCAATAAAAACCGATGAGCTATTAAAAGGTCCTCTGACGACGGGGATATTGTGACACACTGGATAATACGAAGACTAGGATCAACAAGATTTTGGACAAGACATATTCCTTTAAAGAAGACCAAAGAATAAACGTTGAAAACAAAGAAAAATAACCAACGGAAAAGTAAGGACGACTCAAAAATACTGAAAGAAATACCACAGCTGATCTCAAAGTCTCAGATAAAAACGATTTCCTCACTTTTAATGTTTTTTCGACTGATTTTCGATCGACAACGTAGCCATCATTTTCACATCGCTACAGTTCTGCCACTAACACCAGATGTCAGCGTCTGCGTCTAGCCCAGCGTTCAGCATTGATTTCCGATTTCTGGCCGTAGGCACGATGTACACCATCTGCTAACAGAAAGGCACAAAACAATGTCTTGAGATAACATCACCTTACGACAGCCAGAATAGTTTTATTTCTTTTAGCCGTTATCAGTTATCATACCTTTCTTCTATACGTTTATGAATACAATATATAACCACAGAAAATAATCAAGACTGAATATTTAGTTGAACCATAAAAAAATATTCATTACTTTCTGATCATGAAAGCAAATTCAAATGATCCCTACAGAGTTATTTGATGACTTGAATCTTTTTGAAAAATTCCATTTGAAATGTGTCTTTAAAAAAAAATAACGGTCACAGATCGTTAGTATTTTTCGTCGAGATTTCTCATTTTAGTTTAGCAGATATGATATAAATTGATGAAATGAATTAATTCCTTTGTATTCAGCTAATGAAAACAGGAAGAAAAACAAATTCTGAAACATGAATCAAAGAAAAAAACCAAGCGCATTGAAGGTTATTAATATAAAGAAAAATCCAGAAACATATGACTCCTCAAACTTTGCAGAACAAATAAACTGTTTCTGTTTCAGACATACGAGATACAAATGAAATGATATAGGAAAAATTGAAAGGAATTGCCAGCGTGGGAAGACAGCTATTAAATACATAAATCTAAGTCATAATAATTCTTCGATTTTTCTTTCATAGAATGAAATTATAAATTTATGAAATGAAGTACAGCCACGTGTGATATTTCAGTAGTTGTCAACTTTTTCAATCTTTTTTAGCCGATGATAACGGGAGAAGAAAAGAGGGAGAGAAAAGAAAGGGAGGATGATATCATCTGATGCTGTTGCTATTACGCTCTCTGTTTCATACACTCAACTTAAAATATCAACTTGTTTTTTCTCGCAGTTTATCTCCATCGTTTTAAGTTGATTTTATATCAGTATTTTCTGTTTCTAGACACATCATCATCAGCCATCACAAGCACCTTTTCCATCTCCCTTCATAATGTGCATGATTGCTCTAATCTCTGCCATGTCTTCTCGGCTAACCTTTCTACCTCATCTGTCCATCTTTTGCCAGGCATTTTCCTTCTGTGTTCACAGTCCTGCGACATCAAGCTTTATCGCTATATGCCATGCCCATCTCCATTTTTGTTGTTTGATTGATTGTACGAAATCATTCACCCTCCTATTCTCTCTGATCTATGTTGATAATTTTCAATCACTGTAAGGTATACCCAATTTAGTACTTTCCCTTGTCTTAGTTGGTTTTCGGTTTGTTTCGCTTATTCCTATTGTTTGCATTTGGACATTGTAGTTGATATTATGCATTGATTATATACTTTACCTTTGAAGCAGCCATACAATTAGAATTGAATATTGCTATGAATTAATTCTATAATTTCCCTTACTGTTCAAACTTCACTGTTTATATATATATATATATATATATATATACATATATATGTGTGTGTCTCTGTGTGTGCGTGTGTGTGTCCTTACTTTTTTCATAATAGCAAAAAACAAAGCTACAACGCAAACATGGAAATAGAAAATCATCTGGTAAACACTACCGTTTAACCTACGAGTAAAAACTAACTTGGATGAAATATTCATCCAATCAATAGAAAGAAACATTTTTCTGCAAGAGACCTGCTAAGTAAAATATTTTGCTAGAGCAAACTGAAAATTAGTTCAGTTGTACTGAAAATTTTAATACACCCATGACGAAACACAGCAATTGAGTAATTAGAATGAATAATAACAAAGAAAATATAAATAAACAAATCTACGATTATACGAACTATGCAGTTGCCCTCTTCAAAACACTAAGCCGAAAAAACAACCAAGAGAAATCCCAGAAGTGAAATATTACAAAGGGATATCGGAACCACCCTTTAAACCCAGATTAACCAACCATATATCATGCTTTATGAAGGAAAAATATAAAAATAGTGCATCATTATTTATATATTACTGGAAAATGTGCGAAAAAATCAAACTAACTGTAAAATGGGAAATAGTAAAACATACCCACATATGCCCGAATATGTCACCTATGTCTAAATGAAAAATTTTAGATCGTTAGTTTTGAAAAAAACAAACAAAACAAAACAAAACAAAAAAGAACAGAGAAAACAAAAAAAGCCACGTCAATAAGATTTATAAAACAGTCGAAAAGGAATAGCGTTCAAATGCCGGCACCGTGCAAAATTTATATTAACAAATATAACTTGATAACACAAACACAAATACTCACACAATATGTAACAGATATTTTTTCACAAAACCATCTCAAAGAACAAACTAATCAACGTAGTTTACCTCCTCTTCCTAAGGTAATTAATAATCACTCGACCCACCATGATCATAAAGTATCCTAGCATAGAGAGATAATATTTGAGTAAAAATAAAAACATTCCTAAATAGAACACACAGACCAGCAACCACTTAGTGATAACTCCAACACACATATCATACCTCCTGGCACAAACTTTGTTACTACCGGGAAAAACACGCACACACATAAAAAAGAACCCCATAGACTACTAATCACACACACACACACACACACACACACATATATATATATATATATATATATATATATATATATATATATATATATTGCATCATCTCTTCATGAGTGGACTCTTTATTTTCCTCTGCCGTTTATAGTCTCTTTCTTTCCATTGTGTTAGTCTCTGTTAATCAATTTTGCTATCCATATGATTATCGCTTTGCTTCCCTCTTTAACTGAAATGCTTTCTCCCGACAATCAACGGCAAACGATGAGATAAAGAATTAATCATTCAAAGAAAAAAATGAATATGATTCAATGCCATCACAAGAGATACTAATACAAACCGTCACACGACATATGATTAAAACTGTCAACAAAGATTTCTTCAGTTTTTAAATGGCTCTAGCTAGTCTGTTATGCATATGTATCATTAGTATAAAATAGAGGGCTAAAAATTATGTAAAGATAAAAACGATTTTTTGACTTAATCCCACCCTGAATAGGTGTTCAATTTACAATAAAGTTTCCTGCTTACTTAACTCCTTAGTTTGTGTCCAGCAGTCCTCATGGTGACTCTTAGAAAGTTCAGATTTTTTAGTGATCTCAACTGACCTACAGCAAAATTCCTAAAATTTATCACCAACAAAAATGTAAGATTTAGAAGGAATTCTTTTTTACAACTGTAATAATTCTGGACTGGACCTTTACTTTCCATTCATCATATGAAAACTGCAGATGTGTTTTTTTTTTTCGCTCAGCGCTGATATAGTATTCATCATCATCATCATCTTTATCATCATCATCATCATCATCATCAGTCTTCCAACGTCCGTCGTTGGACATAGACCATCCCCAGGATTTGCCACATTTCCCTATCATGGGCGTCACGGAGCCAGTACTTCCCGAACTTGTTTAGCTCGTCTCTCCATCTAACATTTTGCCGGCCTCGGTTGCGCATGTGGTCTCGGGGGATCCATGTGAGTCTCGATGTCCATCGATTGATATAGTATTGATGTACATTAATCTTATGTACATTCTATAGACTACTTCCATATTACTGTGTTTATGTTTTATAAAAACAAAACGAAACAAAAAGAAAAAACATCGATATTCAAGGGGCCTTCGTTCACACAAACATGAAAAAAAAAAATCATCGTTCAAGTAATCGACCTCCAAAAAGAAAACAATTGCAATTGGTGGAGCCAAGTCAAAACTGGGCGGATTTTTAAAACTTTAATTTCATGTTGAGAACTACGAATCACAGAGCAAAAATGAAGACATGCCCGATATCAGCAGGTCATTTATTACGCACAGCATGCATGTATAGGTTAAGATGCGTATAAAAATTATTTGAAGTCTGTGAACATTTTTTTTTGTTTTTGTGTTTCAATCCGTAATTTTCTTAAAATCTGTGAAACTATACACACACATGCACACACATGCACACACTTCATAAATACATACATACATACATACATACATATGTGTGTGTATGTGTGTGTATGTATTGTGTTATATTATATTGTCAAGGCCAAATGATTGACTTACAATGTAATAACGTTAGATCATTTCAAATTTGCCCTCAATGTAATATAAATGATAAAATCTTGGTTTGGTAGCTCTGGAAGGAAAGAAAAATTCTCCTTAAAAAATTGGTAAGAGTGCGTTTGTTTATGGAGTATAGTCTCTGCAACAATGTGTATCGTGTTATGTAGTACCAGCAGCATAGAGTAATGCTTGACCTGATCTATTAGAAGAGATCGTTTCATGCTATCCTGATGAGATTAGTGCTGAGTAAACTCAAACGACTCAACGCAGTATTTGAATCCTTTCGATGATATGTTATCAGCTGTGCTAACTGTTATGCCAATGCCACATCTTTATTTTAAATGGATTTTCGCCGAAAATATTGAAAAATTCCAATTAACTTCACATCAAGAACGAAAGGGAATATGCAATGACTCATAGATTTATATTTGAAATAACCATCTTTGATTTTGATGTTTAGTAAAAAAAGAACAAAAAAAAAAAACATCGCTTCGTTGATAGCGAAATAAGACAGCCAAGAATTTTTTAAATGATTTCATTCCAGCACAACTTGATTTTTTCTAAGGACAGCAAACTACAACCCCATTCTGCCTTCCTCTTTTAAGAAATATTCTCGGCTTATTTAAAATGTGGGTAGGGTTGGACATACCAGGTTTGAGACGAAGCGACGGCGTGGTAATTCCCCGCAGAGCACAAATGAATGTATATATCCCGACGGTTAGTTGATTGCTTGACAATTTGAATTATGTTTGCTATAATTAAGTGTGAGCGTGTGTATACGGATATTATTACGTATGTTAATGGCGGATATACAAATATAATAATATGCGTGTATGCATTCCAGTATTGTATGTGAGTGCGCGCGCGCACACACACACACACACATACACACACATACACACACATACACACATACACACACACACACACACACATATATATATATATATATATATATATATATATATATATATATATATATATATATGCATGCATCCAATCATAAAGTATATATAATCTTATATATGCTAAGATAAAGATATGTATGAATAATGTAGAGGTATTACCAACATTTCACACGATGTTTTTACTCTAAAAAAAGCTGTTGATGACTTTAGAGGTTGAAAATGTATTGTCCTCTTTTTTGTGCGGGCTAAAGTATATATTATGAAGACAGGAGTCAGGGACATCATAGAATCTCTATGTTCAATTCACACCAATGTATTTCGAAATAATGAATTCAAAACTACTTTCGTGTATTGAAACTCTATAGTTAATTCTAACCAAGCATTTAGGATGGACTGTGGAGATGTGGTGTGTGTGAGATTCTCGGTATCAACTCCTCAAACTAGCTTACTTTCTCTGGTATTAGCTGCAAAAACATGTTATTCCAGAATTAATATTGAGACGGTCCAAATGATATCAAAACTGTCTTTGCATACTGATGTTATGCATATATATATATATATATATATATATATATATATATATATATATATATATATATATATATACGCAGATATTTTAGAGCACAATCGATACAACATTTTAACACCCAACCTATTTTCGCACAAACGCACACACACATATTTATACCCACTCTCTCTCACACACACACACACACGCGCACACCGATACTCATTTAGATCATTTGAAAAATGAAGAACTACACCACGTCAACCCACAATTTAGTCTCTATTAACATGACTAAACCAAAGGTTTATAGCAGTGAGTCTTTAATCCAGTTAAGCTACGTCTCTTTAAACATTGGAGATATAAAGGTTATTACAAATATACTACAAAGATCTGCATTATCAAGTTTAAGTTTGAATTTTCTCTTAAATTTTCTTCCATCTTCCAAAATAACCCGATACTGCCTAGAAAGATTTTTGCAGCAAGACTGTTAGCACATTAAGGAAACGAAACAGGCTAAGTATGTGTGAGGGGGGCTTTTGGATGAAGGATCCTCAATCTTCCCAATAAAGAAGGTGTGAAAAGCTTTATGCCAATAATTACATAATTAATATCAATCAAATGGGAATCACAGATTAATTGAGAAATAAGAAAAAATGGTATAATGGCACGACGAAAGTTGTGGGTGAATGAATTCTTAGATGTATTTGTCCTGATTACAGAGACATTGCTTTTTGGTGGACGGAAAATATACCCCGATTAATGGAGGGTGGACTATGCATGTGAGAAGTTTCGCTTCAATCCTTCTCTCCTAATGAATGTATATATATACATATATAAACACTCCGAAACAAGGGCTGTGGTAATACAGCTGACAAACATCATAATAAAGAATAAAATAAAAAATAAGAATACAAACAAAACTAAATAATATACAAGAATCTAAAAAATATGATAAACAATTATAAAACCATGCGTTAAAGTAACACACATCAATTTAAAAGTAGTTGCGTGACACACGGTCATTGGATATTTTGGACTATCCATGGAAAATTTATATTAAAAGTTGTTTTTTGTATATACGTGCGCGTGTGTGCGTGTGTTTGTGCGTGTGTGTATTCCCTGACCTTTTAGTGTTTGTATCTAATTAATATATATGATATTTGTTAAAACAGCATTAAGCACATCTGATTTTTCTATGACATAAATGATTTATTAGCAAAATGAACTGTTAATAGAGCTTTTCACACAGTGCATACTATCAGGGGATAGAAACCCTACACTACATAAAAAAGAGATGACTGCAACCTCAGCTACTACCATTCTATTGCACTAATACCCGACACTTATGAACTTCCCACAAAATACTTGCAGACTAACGAGCATTCTGAATGAAAACAAACGATGCAAACAGGTGGGTCCAAAAAGTAATATTGAACAATAGACCATCTGTGTACGATAAATCAACTAATCTAAAAGTCAGTAGAATGCAACCAGCTACTTTGTTTGGCCTTTGTAGATTATGAGAAAGCATTTCACTATGGTCTACGGAAGTCTTCGATTCAATGCGAGGACAAGGTGTCACAAAACTATATATGTCATTTAAAACGGGAATTGAACTGCAGTAATTACACTATATGAATATCCAAACAATGTAAGAATATCAAAAGGATTATGTTGGAAGGGTACAATATAACGTAAACTATTCACAACGAGTCTTGAAAGCATAATTCTGGAAACTGGCTGGGAGGGAATAAGAACTAACATAGACGAAGAATATCTACACTGCTTTGGATTTCCTACTGACATTATTTTATAATAAACGACACCCCCCAAAAGCTACAGTACATGCAAGTAGAACCCAAGGCTCCAAAAGAAATTGACGAATAAGAATACTTCTTCGTAGAACAGGTAATCTAAGTTGAAAAAGACCATGAAAGGGGAAATAATGCATAACGATTGGATGAAAATTATTTGGTATCAATAAAAACATATTGAAGAGTACCTTACCAATGAGCTTAAAGCATAAAATATACAATCAGCACACGATACCTGCTATGACTTATGGAGGTGAAGCCGCAAGTTTTAGAAAACAAAGTGAGAACCAATTCAGAATGGTGGATCATGGGAAAGGCAATGCTTGGGATAACTCCCTAGAGATGGATAAAATCAACATTGATCAGAGGGGGGACTAGAGTGAAACATATCATACAAATAGTTAGACAACAAAAATGAAGATGGACAAGACCCGTAGCAAGAAGAAATGACAATAGATTGAGCAAAAAACTAACAGATTAGTGCCCATGGGAAAGTTAGCATAGTAGGAGAATACTAGACACCGGATAAAGGGATGATATCGAAAGGTTTTCCGATAAGATCTGGCAAAACTCAGCACAATTGCAGTCGACATGGAAGGAGATTGTGAAGGTCTTTGTCTAGCAGGGCACTTACAATGGCTGGTGATGATGGAGATGGCTACATGTACGTATATTTTCATAAAATCAATGTGTAAAAGCGTTTATTTTCGTGTGTGATCATATCATTGTAATGTTGCTTACAGAATTATGAAAATACGAAATAAATACACAAAAAGGGAAATACAAAGTCTAACAGACATGTGAAAAATAGAAGCTGCTCGAAAGGTGAAATGATTTTGAAAAATGATTGATGTTTGCTTTCTGTTTCTGTTATTTACGTTGGTTTTCATTTGATATCAGACCTAAAAAACAGAACGGAATATTATTTTAGAACAATACATAAGGTTCCACATGTTGACCGCCTACATAATTTCCTGCCTTTCAATTCTGTGAAAATGACAGAAGCTGGTTTTCTCCTGTCTATCACCAATCAGTGCATTACAAATAGAGGTATTTTCCAAACTTAACTTGGTCCAACACGGATACAATATGGTACCAAGTAAGAATGGAAGGCACTAGCAAACATTTCAAGTTCTATTTTTCAAAATACGCTGTATCAGTTAAGAAATTGCTGATAAGTTGAAAGAGTATTCAAGCTAAATTTAAGTCCTAATTTTCTACTAAGCTCTTTTAATGAAATCAGCTCAGATAAGAAGTATTTCCAAATGGCATAGATTTCATGCTTACTTTAATATTAAGTAAGAATCCTTTTAAATTTTTCGCATTAATCAGCAATTTATTCGAGCAAGAAAATGGGTTAAAAATTTGAGGAAAAAATTTACCAAATCATTTATACTGAAATAGATTATTTCTCTATTCTCTTACTTTTCATTACTTTTCTTCTCCATCTCCCTTTTTTTCTTGTTTTTATCAAACTTCAACTTCGTTAAAAAAACAAAAAAACAACAACTGATTATTGAAAATCAAAAGTAAAAATTTGTCCACATTGATAGATATAATGAAGAGTGAATAGTTGAATCTTGAGTCTCCCCATTCCGTCGGATCTTCCTTTGGGTGCAATAGATAGATAGATAGATAGATAGATAGATAGATAGATAGATAGATAGATAGATAAATAGATACATAGATAGATAGATAGATAGATAGATAGATAGATAGAAAGATATGTGGATAGATAGACTGATAGATATATAGATAGATAGACTGATAGATAAATAGATAGACTAATAGATAGATGGATAGATAGATAGATAGATATACAGACAGATAGATAGATAGATAGATAGATAGATAGATAGATTGATAGATAGATAGATATACAGACAGACAGATAGATAGACAGACGGACGAATAGATTGATAAATAGATAGATAGATAGATGGATTGATTGATAGATAGATAGATAGATAGATAGATAGACAGACAGACAGACAGACAGACAGACAGACAGACAGATATAAAGACAGACAGACAAATAGATAGATGAATAGATAGATAGATAGATGGATTGATAGATAGATAGATAGATAGATAGATAGACAGAGAGATGGATAGATAGATAGATAGATAGATAGATAGACGGACAGACAGATAGATAGATATATAAATATATAGACAGACAGACAGATAGATAGATAGATAGATAGATAGACGGACAGACAGATAGATAGATATATGAATATATTGACAGACAGACAGATAGATAGATAGATAGATAGATAGATAGATAGATAGATAGATAGATAGATAGATAGATAGACGGACAGACAGATAGATAGATATATAAATATATAGACAGACAGACAGATAGATAGATAGATAGATAGATAGATAGATAGATAGACGGACAGACAGATAGATAGATAGATAGATAGATAGATAGATAGATAGATAGATAGACAGACGGACAGACAGATAGATAGAGAGATAGACGGGCAGACAGATAGATAGATAAATAGATAGATAGATGGACAGACAGATAGATAGATAGATAGATAGATAAATAGATAGATAGATGGACAGACAGATAGTTAGATAGATAGATATATTGACAGACAGACAGACAGATAGATAGATAGATAGATAGATAGATAGATAGATAGATAGATAGTCGCCGAGCCACTTAACAACCAAAGAATTCAGTAGTTTATTTCGTTATGAGACACTTTTGGTTGACGTACATATATATATATATATATGCGTGTGTGTGTGTGTGTGTGTGTGTGTGTGTGTGTGTGTGTGTGTGTGCATGCGCGTGCGTGTGTACGTTTTTATGTGTAGAAATTATTCAATGCCGTTTATTGGGTTAAAAATCGAATAGATTCTTGAACTACACAGAGAGAAGGGGAGGTTGTTAGTGCAATACTCAATAATATATTCAAACATCATATTCCTGGGGTTTTATATTTTCCATCTATCGCAAGCATAACTCTCTTTAAATTACAAATTTGAGTAGTTCTACACCGGCCACATCTTGAAATGCTTAATGAAAGAAACGCATTTGAATAGAATAAAGGAATAAAGTAGTCACAAAAATTCTTGTTATCCTAAATGATTTATAATATTTGTCTTTTGAACAATTTCTGCTACACAAATAGAAATGATAAACTTCCGAGCTGTCAATTATGACTGCAAATTCAGAAGTTCGCTCTTCCTGGGATAGATATGTGAAAAAATGGTCAACTTTTGATGTATCTTAGCGACAGACGAATAAATTGGTTTCTTAGTGGCATTGAATTCTTCTCTAAGTGATGAATTAATTGTGTTCTTT
The DNA here is from genome assembly GCA_963457665.1 of Thysanoteuthis rhombus. Lineage (NCBI taxonomy): Eukaryota > Metazoa > Mollusca > Cephalopoda > Oegopsida > Thysanoteuthidae > Thysanoteuthis > Thysanoteuthis major. The sequence goes on along the minus strand of OY735200.1, from coordinate 36,869,895 downwards.
TCTTGGGAATGTATACTGCTGGGACACTATTCCAAGAAGAACTCTACGCTAATAGAGCCAGTAACAATCTTTGAATGCAAATTATAATTTTCGAAGATCACAGAGTCTATCGACTTGGCAGAGCAAAACTTTCGTATTCCCAATGTTTAACCTCGTGTCGTAATAAGCTATAATAATATTAGGAAGAGAGAAAAGTTGTGAATATTGACTATCAATGTTATATTCCTAATGTTTACATTTATTTAATAGAGTTGAGACAAGATTTGTAGTTGAGGAGTCTTGGCTCCTTTGTTCGGATAACGTATATGTTTCAACCACAAGACAGGCCACTTAAGCTAAGTCTTGACCAAGGTCACTGTACCGGGACTCCCAGTACGCATGGAACTCACTAAATGACTGACTGACTGAATAGTCTGAATCACTAGTATCCATACTTTTACACGATTGAATCTGTACCTCTTTAATTCCCTCGAGACATTTGTTCAATGATACATCATTTAATTTGTTTAATGCATGCTAAGTATTTATTCAGAGATTTATTCATCAGCTCAACTCCCAAATCAATTCGTTTTTGTTGGAGTGCTTCTATAGAGCTGCCTTGTGCTAACAACTAATCAATCAAACATTCATGTAAAGCGAGAACAGATTTGACTACTGTATTATTCAATATTTCAGTACAGGCAAGATGTACCATCTTAAACTGGTGTCTAGTAATAAAATGCATACCATAAACCTTCGTTATATCCAATTTGAGATGGAGTTGTCGTTAAAACTCAAGGTTCATTATACCCCATGGTTATCCCTCGTTCTGTATATAAGAAGTGAGTCCTGCAGTTTGCCTTATATAACAAGCAACGTTCGGTAATCCAAAGTTGGTTCAGTTGCCCTTAATTGATTTCCCTAGCTTACATCATTTGGTGAGTATCAAGCTCGTAACATTATCCTAGTTTTGCAGTCCAGTCTTTTGTATCATTTAGTTCAAGATCAAAGTATAGTGGCTGATCAGTATTTTAAATGTCTTTTTTTTTTGATCGAATTTAGGTTCATTCTTTCTTCAATTGACAAAAAAAAAACAACCCCCAAAAAACAAAACAAAAGTAATATCATGAATGTATTTTAATTTTTTTCTTGAATTCTTTTCTTCAATTTTTTGAAACAATAATTTACTGACGACTTACAATAATCTAATTGCAAAAACTCAAAATAAACGATGATTTGTTATGATGAAACATTTTTAGAATACGTAAAAAGTTGAAGATGATATGAATATTTGTAATAAGTTGAAAGGATTTAGTGAAACCCAATGGATCACCTTTTCACGGAGTGAAATGCAAGTGGTATGAATTCTAAAATTCAAATCAAGATGATACGTCACATGTTTTTCACTGATGATAAATAAGACTTGTACAACTCTGGCTTTTGCCAATTGAAAATAAATTCCAAATCAAATTAAAATCCATAAAAAAAACAAAACAACTGAAATAAATTCATGACAGCGTTCGAAATCGAACACAGGAAATTATTGTCACGTTTCAGTGGTGTGAGAAAAACATATACGACACTATATTCCCCACGAAAGCAAGATGTGACACAAGGTTGTTTTGAATGAGTGATTCTAGTAACAGGATATCTGAGAAAATTTCTTCAGTACCCGAAATTAGGGTTGCAAAGACGACAGGACCAGCCCCACCCAAAATGCGATGGGACAGTACTGTCCTTTGGCATACCACTTCCCCGATACTGGGCCAAGTAATATTGTGAGGCAATAGGACAAATTGTAGGCCTCTTGCACTTTATAATACTGAGCCGCAGCGAGCCATCGTTGGCCACGATATGGCAACTAGACAAAACCAAAGTGAGTTTTGTGAACAGATACTACCCTTTGATTTTCATATTCCCAACAAGAGCAGGGTATAACACAAGGTCGATCTTAAGTTATGGGATATCTGCAAGAACTGCTGTAGTCCCCAGAACTAGTTTTTTTTTTTTTTAGCAATAGGACAGATCAGCCCCTGGGTGTACTGCTCCCTCGAGACTGGGCCGAGTAATTTTTTATCTTAGGCCTCTTGCACTTAGTAATACCATCGACCATGGTATTGCACTGCCTCAGAACACAAGTGCAAACAGATACTACTCTTTGATCTTGATCTAAAACCTTGGAAAGGCAGGACCCTAAACTTAGGATAATGCAAAGTTCGATATGGTCTACGTGTTTGTTGCAATCATCGTTCGTTAAATCTAAAGTCAGTTTAGACGTTCCCACGAGTATGTTACAGCCGAAATTCATTATGTTGAGGTTCATTATATCGATAGTTTATTGTATTTCTAAATATTTAAGCATTTGTGTGATTGCGAAATCTCCTATGCTCAAGTGTTATAAACACCTATCCTATAGGTGTTTCTTCTGAATTACTAGTAAGTGTTACAACTGCGCAGAAACGCAATTTAATTCTTGGATAGAAAAAAACAAGTAGGTTCTACTTGAAATTTTAATATCACACCCCAATTTCTCCCAGAAATGTGGGATGAAGACCATACCAAGTGCTTAGCCAAGAACAACCAAGGACAGCCAAGAAATATGCCATCGTTGGCAAATAAACGCATATTGCAAGCACATGGTATGATATGCATTGGTGAACACACCAAACTTTATTAGGAAAGGAAGCCTGGATTGTAATGTGGGATTTATTGTGCTATTGGCACTGGGGGTGAGGTGATTTCATTGCAAGAGGATCTGTTGGGAATTAGTTACACTTAATGTTCGGGTGTTCTGTTTGGAGTAATCAAGAAATATTTCTGGGAATGTAAAATAAAATATAAACGAAAAAATTTTCCGTATACATAATTACACTCATCAATATATATATATATATATATATATATATATATATATATATGTGTGTGTGTGTGTGTGTGTGTGTGTGTGTGTGCGTGTGTGCGGGTGTGTGTGCGTGTGTGCACGTGTGTGTGTGTGTGTGTGTATGTGTGTGTGTGTAAGTGTGTATCCATGACTGCATTGAGCCGGAAAAGGTGACGGAAAAAATGTATTCAAGGATTATGCTCAACTTCATATTGAGAGATCAGAGCACAGCACAGCATATCAGAGAAAAAAAACAGGAAACAGAGAATTAGGGAATCCATTAGAAAAATCATGTGGCAAAGGGCTTGTTATGGTGTAAGAATGGCAAATTACTGCTGGCCATCAAAAACCACAACGTTGACCCCCAAATATCATATACGATACTGCAGCGGACAAAAAATAAGATAATTTGATGACTAGACAATTTCGGAAAGTATTGGCTCTGCAGCCCAGACAACAGGGATTTCTAGTGAATTTTGAGGGGTGGGTGGAGGGCATTTCCAAGGATGATTGGCGAAAAGCTGATGATGATATATAAATACGGAAGAGAATGAATAATCGTAACTTGACTATTTTCTCGATAGATTTTGATCTGAAATTTTCCCTGTATAATGGCCATCAATATGATTAATATTTACTCCTAGTTGAGACTTTTACCCTTTGACATTTTGCATAGATATCATGAAAAAATGAATCATGATTTAATATATATATATATATATATATATATATATTTATATATATATATATATATATATATATATATATATATATATAATTCTTTTTGGTATTCATCATACTGTAAATGTACTATATATTTATATGAGTTTCTATAAATTACTTAGTAAGAATATTAAATCATGGCAGTTTTCTATATTCTATATGGAAAGATCTAATCGATATCAACAAAAGTGTTACGGCTCTTTTAAACTAAAATAATTAAATCATGAATGAGTTGATAAAAAATTTAACTTCATTTTCTTCACTACAAATTTACAGGTATTTTTTGGTATTTGCTGAAAGTCTCTTAGGGAGTTTATTTGTATCTACCAGGTAATAGCAATCACAAAACCAGAAATTCAAAATATAGGAATTTTGATTGTGTCAGTATTCGAATGAGAAAACAATTGTCAAATTTAAGATATCTCTGATGATTTGTCAATGATAACAATTCTAAATGTTGACATTCTGGATCGGTCAGAATAAATTATATGAAGAAAATTGTTAAAGAAAAATGCCTATCATTTTCATGTCTGACGACTGTGCCGATTTCATTTTGTATTGGAATCATGTAACAAACGAACTTTTCTCAACTTCCATCTAAAAAAAAGAAAAAAAAATCATATGGATTCTTGAAGAATTTTACGTGTACTCTCGATAAAGATTTGATGTTAAATCTGGATCTGATCATATTACACGCTTTGAACTTGGTATGCACACGTTTTGAATATATGATGCATTTTTCCGGCATATTCTCCCCACAAATTTGATGATTCATGAGAATTGATGTGATGGGTATATGGACAGGTTTAATCATACATAAATACATGCAATTGCGCAAGACATATACTGATGACATTAATGCACTTTGCTGATTGTATTAATGTGCATATGAGGAAACATTTGGAATTATGATTCTGTCGAAAGTTTCAAGCCACTGGAGATCTGAAAGTCAGTGCATGCACTCTGATGCCTAGCAATTTAAAAAAAATATATCCTACAGGAATACGCTTAAGCACACATATGCATACACGTGTGTTACTGTGTGTGTATGTGAATAGAATTTTTTCTTTTTAATTTGAATCATTCATATACATATTCATTCTCATGATTTCAGTTTGATATGCGTCTAGGATATATAAATGTTAACGAAGCACTAAAATGAACTATAATCATTCCATAAGATAGAAGTGAACAAATATAGACTCGTACAATTACATAAGTAGGCACTTGGATTAGGAAGATGGATTAGTTCAATGTACGCAGGTTGAATTCTCATCATTCTTGCATGCTCAAGCAAGTCTATACAGGGGAGCTGAAACATTATATTTCCATATTTGTGCACGATCTGCCGTGCAGTCTAAATAGGGAATGGCTTATCAACGATTTCTCACTTCCTTCGTCTATTCTTTGCACAGATGGTCTCATATCCTGCAAAATATTCAACCAGTGGCCCATCCGATAGTTAACTGAAGAAGATTGGCTTGGTATCTTGGAATAAAATAGGAACAAAAGAAAAGACAAAAAGGGTAATAAAATGTAGAATAAAAAATAAAGCTTTTGCATTATTCCCTTCCATGATTACAAATACAGCGCTCTTTTTTATTTTGCGGAGTGTTTTTTAGCCAATCACCTCCCCTTCTAGACAATCCCTAATGAACTATTGATGAGGCAATATGGCGCAGGAAATGGTAGCAACTCTTTGCATGGCCATACTGACTGGACAAAATAGATATTTGCTGCTTTTTACCATTCGTTTTTTTCTTATATTTCTTTTTCTTTTCTTTCCTTATTCTTACTTTTACTCAGGAGACTTTTGCTCAGTCTTTCTGAGTCCATGCTGTGCAACGTTTAATTACTTTGCAAGCCACGTTCAAGCCTCTTTAGACTAAGACATCCGGTAAGGCATAAAACGTGCTTATGTCGTTTGTTTGATGGCAGAGCTCTAAGCAGAGGGATACAAGTACTTAGGCTAAAGTCCCGCGGTAAGACAGATGGAGGAAAACATTCCGATTCTACGAAAGTGAAACTGCTTTTTTAGCTGGTACTATGTTTCTCTAATAATTTACACGTAATGTTAATTGGAAGGAATTAATTGGGTTAGTGGTAACAACGCCAAAGATCGAAGCCATCAGTGTATTTTTTCAAACTTTTTGTGCGTTATAATTTTTAATTAGAAAAGCAAATAAAAAAAATCAACAAGGGAATATAATTTGAGATTTCCAAACCTTGTAAACTTTCTAAGTTCTGGGAGATAATGTCTTCGAAGGATAACGATTATTGCATGTAGTCCAATTTTTAAAATGATGCAGATATTGTTTAAGAAAGAACCATGTCTTGAGATGTCAATAATACCTCTATCTACTGACAATGAAAAGTTAAATGATAAGTTTCTGAAATGGTAAGCATGGCTGTGGCCAGGACTGATGAAGATTCTATCTCTAAATGAAATATGGACTCCAATTTTCAATGAGCTTTTGACTATCCCCATCCTTTGTTGCATTTTCTTCACATCATTTCGGTTACTCCATTATCCGGAGTTCTTCAGATGGAAGTTTTATCTTGAATTAAGTTATAATGTCAGTAACATATATCAATACTTTACTAATATATCTACCTTTGTCACAAACCTTCCTTGAGATATAACTAAAGTTATGACAATTCTAATTCCAGAATAGATTCTACGCAAAAAATTGCAGAGTGACCTACATGAAATATGTTATGAGATACATTATGGGAATAAAAAATATAGAATATTGAAGATTCACTCCGAATTTTCAGATGAATCAACACTGATCTACTCTTTGCAATGTTTACAATGGTATTTACCAGTTTCCATCATAATCAAGAACGAATTAAATATTGGAAAGCTCCCCCCCCCCAAAAAAAACATCGAAATGGTGCAAATGAATTTTGAATATCCACTTGCAATCGCCCGTCATCTCAATTCGTGAAATAGATAGGGAAATTGATGCTGACTGTATTCATAGCATATTCAACAACTTCAGAATTTGGCTAGGCATCTAACGTCATGTTAAAGGAAATGGTAACCGCTTACCATTAGACAGTGGTAAAAGCTATAACACGCTCCAACTTATCATCACTATCATTGTAAATAAACTTGCGTATAATGCTTTCATTGCTCTTTCTGTCAACTCCAAGATGCAACTGAAATTATCATTATCGAAAGCACCAGGGCCTTAGCCACCGATCCCCTCCAACGGCTTTATGACTCTTTAACAGAAAAGCCGAGGGCGCATTCCTTGCTCTTTATAAGTATCCATTTATTGCACGGCCAAGTAGTGATCACGTCTCTAATCTTTGAGGCAATTGTTAATAGTCACGAATAAATTGTTTTAAGTTTTCGAGACTCAGCCTCCTTCAATTTGGCTCGATAACCACAAGGGTTTCTGCAAAGACAAGTGTCACATAAGAAGCAGGTTGGTGGGTAGGGAGGCCCTATTCGGACTGCATTGTAAGATTTGCCCCTTGAGACAATGATGCCATCGCTAGTTATGCGATGCAAAGTGGGTCTGATGAGAGACTAGTGTAGACGACAACTAACTTCAAGCAAAATGTGTAACTATGGCTTTAGGGCAGGTATTCATTTAGCAAGTAAACAGCAAGTCTTTCAGGCCGTGTATATTCACTCATACTTGCATTTGTATTGATAGTATTTGCGAACCTAATATAATACATGGTGCCATGAAATCTAAAACGTCATATTATTTATCGTATTGGATATATTTGCTAGTAATGGATCAGAAGCTGAAGATGAAAAAATGATATTTTAAAACAAAAAAAATCTATTCAGAAATATAGTAATGGAAGATTGTTCTCTCTCCTCCTGTCTCTCTCTCTCTCTCTCTCTCTCTCTCTCTCACTCTCTCTCTTTATATATATGTATATCATGAAATGTACATGTTGTAAGTTCAACATAAGATACTTGTTTGCTTGAATAATATTCTGCTAATATAGAGATGAGAAATGAATTTGGTTGATTTTTGAGTAATTTCAGATTAGGCATTTGAACATATAATCGACAAATATTTCTTTTCTCCCTGAGATGCTGGTTTAAAAAGGTCATTTCATATGAACGGGAGTGTGTGTTAATGTGAGACAGAGAATCATTTTCTCCTAAATAGCTACACCCTAATTACCATATGTGTGGGAACCCGATTCAAAACATGCACCAAAACAAATGCATACAGAAAAGCATACAGGCACGCATACAAACATGTACACATATACATAATTTACGTGGGCACACACATGGTGAGGCCTGAAAATTCAAAATATTCAATAATCAAAAAATGAAAAATGGTTTCAAATGAATAGTTGTATACGCAGTGGATGATTTTGTACAATAATTCATAAGCGAAGAATACTAACGTGAAATTTAGATCAACACAAAAACTTGACCCACCCACAAAGCTATCAATCTGTTTTTTTATCTTTATTAGTGAGCTTTCAAATCCATTTCATCTAAGAGAGAGAGAGAGAGAGGGAGAGAGAAAGAGAGAGGAAGAGAGTAAGTAAGTATTAGAGACCATTTGTGATTCTGGGAAAATACAATTATAACAACAGCAGAAAGCAAGGTGTATTTTATAGAGATTTCATAAAACGAACATTAGCGTGTCGGTCTGTGTCGAGACTTTTGCAGGCCGACGTAGCCACTTCTAAAAGCTGTGATAAATAGATTTTTCTCAAAGCTGAATATTTATGTGCTCACTTACGGCGTCAATAGTTCTCACATAAAGACAGACCATCGGATTTAAGTAATGCTCATGTTTGATGTCCGTGATTAATTTTGGGCTCATTTTGCTCATGTTTTATACTCGAAATTCCTTGGAGAAAAAAAAACTAGTGTAAGCACAGAGAGAAAGAGAAATTAACGTCCATAGATTTTCTCCGACGAACAGAATGTAAGATTTCAGCATTATGATAACATTGTAAGTAGACCTCCTTAAAAATCAAAAGAAAAATGTCTTAGAACTGACGAGTTTTCGGGAACTTTGAAGGCCTAATTGGAAGTACATAAAACTAAAAATTTTGACTTTTTCAGTCGGAGATTTCGATAAACTGATGCTATTTTCCATGACCCAAACCATTTGTACATCATCGCTATCCATGATCTTCTGGAGGGATGAATGATTGTTCAAAGACTAACTAAGGAATTACAACGGAAAAAATATCTGTATGGACCTCAAAAGTTTAAGCCAGTTATGATAATATCAGAGCCAAGTTATGAAAATATCAGAGCCAAGTTACCTAAGGACTTAGATTTCAAGGCTGTGAGGTGCAACCGTCTCCCTGTTATTTAGAAATGAAAGAAGTTACCTGACCCAAAAATGGACCTTTGAAGGTACACCAGAGACCTATGCAAGCAACTTTATGGTCATCCAAGGATCAAGTTACTGTTGTTCCTAATCATGAACCCCTTGGAGTGCTTCGGTCACTCAGAAAATGCTAAAATTGACCTGACCACACACACACACACACACACACAAACACACACACACACACACACACACACACACACACACATATATATATATATATATATACTAGGAATCACGGTGTTGCCCGAAGAAGAAATAACTTCAAATCCAATAACACAGTCATGAAATATGATCTATAATAATATGTCTTCTACCATACAACAACAAAGTGCGTGGTGGTTGGTGTTAGCAAAAATGGTTCTAGTCTACTGAATGTAAAAAATGGCTAAATATGCAATCGAATCATAAGATGAAGTTTGCTCATCCTCATCTGAGTTAGCACATCGTCTCAGACAGTCTTCTGCTGGCTCAAACGCATTGACTGGCAGATAAACTTAGTCTGCACTGCTTTTTGTGTTACTGTATTTCAAGATTCTGACATCATAAGATGAGTAAAATAATTTATTTTAACCCAAAACGATTTTCATCTCATAAAGAATTCACCGAAAAGAAGTGAATTTAGTAACCGAACACTTCGTAGATGTCCAGTTTAGATGGTAGATGCAATTCAAGTAGAACCACTTCCTAAAGGCCCAGGAAATAAATGCTTATCAAAACTGAAGAATTTCTAGAGGAAACGATTATGTTATTGATTGAAAGCAGGAAAAAAACAGGGGAAAATAATTTTCTTGCATTTTTTAAAAAATTTGACGAAAAGGAATTATTCAACACATAACAATTTTAAAAAAAATTCCCAAAAGAAATGATTGTCAGAATCAGTCAATTTCAAAGAAATATCAAGCTTTGAATTTATGCTTGAAAAATACAGTTATATTGAGAAAGGAAATCGCCAAAATAGCAAACAAAATTACAAAAGTTTAAATTCACTGCCATGTCCCTCTCTGAACGCGTATATACGTTACCTCGCACATTAGATGTATTTTATCAATTGTTTGTCTTGACAACTGGTACACTTTTCTATATCGTAAGAATAAAAATACAAGGTATAGTTGGAAAAATACTACAACTGCTGGTAAGAAAATCTCCCCCCCCCCATTTCCATGGATAGATTCGTAGCGTGATTTCAAATTGCAAATTGGGATCGGTGATGAAAAATTTTTGAATTTTTCGTATGGATCATTTCGATCATAATTACAAACAGTCAGATTTATATATATATAAGGATACATATAATCAGAGTTTTTGTGTCTTCAAACTGCTATCTGGAGTTCACTCAGAAAGAAGAACCTTGACATCGACATGAGGACATGCAATTGAATCAATAAGTCCGTAGTTCAACATATCATCTGAATGTCATACAGAGCGGCGATTATACTAAAAAATACATATCATACTGTGAAATAAATGATTTGTCATCCCTTGGCAGCAGATACATGGAAGTACCAACATATACATATAAATGAAGATACACAAACACACACGTATATATATATATATATATATATATATATATATATATATATATATATATAGAGAGAGAGAGAGAGAGAGAGAGAGAGAGAGAGAGAGAGAGAGAGAGAGAAGGGAGAGAGAGAGAAAGTAGGAGAAAAATAGACGTATGTAATACAGTTGGAAATATTCATGAGCTTCAAAATTCATACGTGCAGAAAAAGCAACTAGCGTATGAATATATGTTTATGTGAGTACAGTACCTGGCAGTTGTGCCTGTACGTATGTACTTAGGAACTGAATGTGCATAGCCTATGGGTTTACGACTTAGCGATGACCTTTCTCTGATAAAATATTCTGTAAGATTTGCTTCCGGGAAGTGTAGCATATGCAGGTTTTTGCAATTGTTGCTGAAATTGGGATGAAGTGTCCCGAAGGAAATATAGATTTGTATCGGAGAAAAGTTCAAAAATAAGATGCCAACACACAGGCATGGATAAAGAACAGATTGAAAAACCCAGCAGGACAGAGAAAGAATCTCAAGTATACGTAGGAGCAGAGACACACGGAGAGTTACGCACAGAAGGGCCAGCACACAAACACAAAATCGAGCCTTCATAAATAAACACACTACAAAAAACTCCCAAATGCATGGACACCAGCATCAGAACACACATTTTGAACTGGCAGTACATGCATTACATTTCATCCTTCATAGGTTTTTGTCATTTTATTTCCGACTTTTTGCTACTGAAGATCATATGCGTAAGTGACTTTTATTTTTTCATTAAATCTGGTTAAAGTTATAATCATCATTATGTAATGAACAGATTGAGTAGTGCTGATGATTCTTAAAAACATATGGATCGACTATCATTTAGGTTATAATAGATTGAAAGTTTTTGGTTTATTAAAATGCTTCTCGCTATAAAACTATCTTGTTAAAAACAGAGCAAATCTTGTTAAAGGTAAACAAAAGTGGCTATATTGCTAAGATAGCAATTTTATAACTAAGACTCTCCACAGAACATATAACTATAACAATATATATATATATATATATATATATATATATATATATATATATATATATATATATATATATATATGAAATAATAATATAAAACCAGGAATTGGGATGAAATACAAACGCAGGTCCCAATATATATTGGAAGTTCAAAAGAATAAGAATATACCTTGAATATAATTGCTAAAGAACAATAATACTAAAGGAAACAAACGGGGGAAAACTAAACAATATCCTTCATTTGAAAAACCTAAAATCATCTTAGAAAAATCACTCCGATTATGATAACATAAAACCTGAGACACATAACAATACCTTTTGACCAATTGAAATGGCAAATATAGCACCTAGCGACAAAGGAAAACAAAAGTTTTTCCAAAATAAGATAACGAAACCTTTAGGACTTTGAAATAGACATAAATTACACTCACATTATCTTCATAAAAAGTAGTAGATAGATAAAACATGACGTTAACAAACTGAGATTAATAGACAGCTAATATAGAGGAGGAAAAATAAATAGCACACATAACTTCAAAGCAAACTCAAATAAAAAGGATATAAATCGTGGGCTCAACTAGAATACGCTTGGGCTTAATGCATTGGCTGCTGCTGAAACCAGCGATATGGAATGATTATTATTGGTAATAAATGCGAGAAAAAACTGTTCTGCTCCTCTATCTCTTGATAAAGAAGGCAAGTAGTGGAACACGTGCGTATAAGGGATTATATTCATATAAAAACAAAAAAGAAACGTTGTAAAAAAATCTAAAGTCACTATTAAACACGAGAATTAAGTTACAATCGATAATATGAGATTACAAGTAGAAAAAATGAATTTAGAAAAGAACTGGAAGACATACAAAATTACGTAGATAAAAATTTGGAATACTCATATACGTATGAGGATTGAAAAAATAGCGATTCTCCAAATAATAAACCCTTTTGAATTCCAATTTGACATGAGTAACGTTCATTCTAACATTTTTAGAAAGAAAGAGAAAGTGGAGCATTGCTTATTTGGAAAATAATATTTGAAATGTAATATTATCGACTCGATACAGAATGACACGCTGTTAAAACTAATACGAGTTTTTTTCAAATAAGTGACAGTCTGTTTTCTCTTTATGTATCTCTTTTCCCCTCTGTTTTTTTGTTTTTTTTTGTTTGACACCAATATTGCTCAGTTGCAAATTGAACAACCACGAATCGTGGAAAAAACTTGAAAAAACTAGCGTCGTAAAGTAGCTAACGCCAGTCTGGCATGGCATATATATATATATATATATATATATATATATATATATATATATATATAACTGACGTAAACAGGTTTTATAAAAAGAATCACATGTTTGATGATCAGTAACAAAAGTTGATAATGTTGAAAGATGAAGCCGAAAAATGCACCCACACACACATACACACACACATACACACACAAAGGCATAAAGAAAACTGGGAATAGCAAATATACACCCACTTAGGTATATTCATTAACAAGTATAGAGTAGAATAAGTCTGCAGTGATAGAGTTACTCAAACACACAGATACATATACATATGAGGATGAATCAATGACACTGACAGTGCAGATCACTAAGCTTGGCGCCTTGTTATTGGCTGATTTGTCCTGTGAAATTTTCACCATGAAAGTTCCGTCAAGGCGATACATATCTACCTCTGCATTGTGTCCCGACAAGGAAAAGAGTTGAAAAATAAATATTTTTCTCGAAAGTAATTTTTTTTCTTTTTTCCTTTTTGTAATTTGATTATAGACTTATCCATTAGCATGCATACAATAAACCATGCAGAGACGCACAGAAATACAGGAACATTAAAAAAATGACTTGTTCACTCTCACACACTAAAACGCAATTAGAAGCACGGTTTTTGAAGCACTCGACTGTTGGCAAATATGAACACAATGCCACAACATATTTAAAGATAGGCATATCTGGCAGTGATTACGCAACCATACAAGTTCACATAAACAGAAGGAAATTCATACACCATCATAGTCATGAATAGAGATATACAACTAAGTAGAGTTATACGCATATATCATTGACATTTTGTTTTTCCGTGGTTTAATAAGAATACTTCACTTCAAACTTTGCATTTCTTGCTTGAAATGTCCCTTAGATACTAAAGCTGAATTTCTGTAATCCAGTTCCAAGTATTTTAAATTCATTTTAATCCAACCGATATTTGAAAGAAAAGTTGCTCTTTGTTCATGTCTGCATCCATCAAGTGCACTTGAAGCTTTGTAGGCATATAATAAATGGGTTACATGTGATCTTTGCGTTGTTACTGCATAATAACATGGCCTATGTGGCGTACAGCAAGGGAAATGCTTGAGTCTAGGAGAATAATCCACTGCCGTCCCTTTTGGGCAAGAACTAGAAAAGGGTAAAATAATTCGAATGAACTTATCAATTTTATTTTAGAGTATGTAGAAACCAATAATATAAGGGGGCTCAACAACCTCATCTACGTTAGAGCAAAAGTGGTGACGGACATTCTTACGACACTGAAAGAAACCCTGAAAAAGAAGAACTAAAAAACCTGCCCGGTAAATAAAATTAGAAAATCAAACATCACCCATTTTAGGGAGACAAAAGATTACGGCAAAATACGTATCACATTAAAATACCGGCTGCAAAATTATGGAACATGGTGCAATGAGAAAAGTAAGTTCACGGGAATTCCCCTGAGTTTTTTTTTTTATCACCTATGTCTATTTATTCTTCAAGTGTCTATTTCGTGATTTCGCATGTAAACAGGCTGATATAAGTCAAGATGAGTTAGAAATTTAATAATAACCATTTCAGTGAATTGTTTAGGAAAATGTGTTCATTTGCCTCTCTAAGGAGTTTACTTCAAATGTTTTACAAGTTATTGGTGTCCGGGTTTGGGTTCCGACAAAATGTATCATAGCGTTGAAATAAGCCCCGTGGGACGATTATACGAATCATAAAGTATACATTTCTTGGATTACAAAACAAATGATTGACAGTTTGTATATATATGAGATCATATAATTGCATTTCTAAACATTTAATTGCTTTTTTGTGTATTGTCCTGAATTAGAGTAAAACTTATTTGAATTTTAATGGTTACCATTTTGCAGATTCCTTGGGTAAAAATTGAAAAATGAGAAATGTACTCATCCGTCTCTGAATGTTTTTTACGTCCAAGTTATGCGATTTTCTATCATGTGGCTGTCCTGGGTTCAGTTCACATTTGCAGTAAAATAAGGTTACAAATTAACCGCGGAGGATATAATTTCAGTCAGTTAACATGCAGAATCATGAAATAAACACTTTTAGGATAAAGGAAAAATAGGTTGCAAAACGAAATCCGAGAAGACCAGTGCATTTGTAGGCGTTCCCGTGCATTGTGTTGATCTACTTCAAGGATATTGAAAACTGACGAAAGAAACCGCTGAACACGTATAAAAGCTAATTATATCATCAAAATTTTTGTACTGATGATAAGAAAAATGAAATATTTGACATGAAAAAACTATTTCTATGCATCTTATAGAGCTGATGATAGTTTAAAAGAAAATGTTTTGACACGATGTAAACAAAACATGTTACTATTTGCATAACGATGGTTGATTGAGAATTAGCAGAGGTAAGTATAAAAAGGGGTATCTTCTAGGGGGTCTTTCCGTCTCTCCATTGCTATATTTTTCCAACTATGATACCACTTACCAGAATATTGAAAAACTACAAAAGGTAACTATTCTCAAAAAAGGAAAGTAGAAATCAACTAGTAACAACCATATCCATGGTTATCTATCTACAAAGAACAGGAAATGTTCGAACTCTTGTTTGACAAAATCAAAGAATACAGCAACGACTTTGGGATGGAATTTGCAGTAAAATGATTATACGTCCTATTACAACAGAAGGAATCGACTTACCTGACAGAACGAGAGAACAGAGAATTAATCATCAAGGACAGGTATAAGTACCCAGAAAATATGAAAAAGGAATACTTCAGGAGAATAGGGAAGCTATTGCAGACTAAACTAAATAGCAAAAATACAATAAAAGGTATGAACACTTAGGCAGTATCGGTAGTAATGCACACAGGCCTATTTCAAAGGATGAACTCCAATCAATGGACCGGTGAACGAGGAAATTTATGATTAAGCACGAGGTTATATACCACAGAGACGGCACAGATATACTGTATGTGAAGAGAAAATAAGCCTACAGAGAACTCATCGGCGTAGAGGTTTAAAAATGACCAAAATGGGATTTGAAAAATATGTGCGAGCAAGCAGTGAAAATATCATGCAGAGTGCACAAAGCAGTTCAGTAAACAACAAAAAAAGTAGGAACAAGGGAGTTACAAAGAAAACAAGGAAAAACAGGTGGAAAAAGGAAAAAAAAAAAGAAAGAACTACCCGGGAATGCAAAAAGCAGAAAATATCACAGACCAGTGATCATGGACATAGCTAAGCAAAGGGAACTTGAACAGAGAACCAGGATCCTTCATTATTATAGTAGTGCCAATAATAGTGGGTGCACGGGGAACCGTACAAAAATATTGAAAAACAATATCAGGGGAGCTGGAGATAAGAGGAAGGATCGAGACCATGCAGACCACAACATGACTAGGTCGGTTCGAATACTGGGAAAAAATCATTAGTGAATAAAGTGGAGAGATATGTGATGACGCAGAGAGGAGGGTCGGACACTTAGGAAGGTTTTTTATCAGTCATTCTGTATTGATGACACCAAGCATCTAATATGAACAACAACAGCAACAACAACAACGACAACAACGATAATGATAATAATAATAATAATAATAATGATAATAATAACAACAACAACAATAATGATAATAATAATTATAAAAATTATAATAATCATCATCATTATCCACTTAGAAAGTTAAAGAATACATAGATGGTTATAGTTGTTCAGTAGAGCTACGTTCAACGAAATTGTAAAAGCACTGACTTTTTGGCAAATATCATTTTTTATTTGATTTATGTTTATTCAATTTCAGTTTTGTTTAATTTCATTTCTATTTGATTTATCTAATTTCATTTTTGACTTCAGAAATGATCTCTGTCAATTTAAAACACCAATTTTTTGTTTGATATTTGTTCTACACCTGATCTGCTGTCTAGCTTTTCTCTGAGGGTAAGTGCAAGATCCTCTTATGTAAAATTAAATTTGTATCTCCCCTTCAGACAAAATTGAGTTCTTTTATGCGAAACTAATGCCTGATAGAAGGCGATTTTTCATGCAAACATTTGGATGGTACCCTCGTGTACGAATTGGCTAGGCTCTTTCAAATTCCGGCGAGGTTAGAATGTTGCAGGGTGGAGGAATCGTGGAAGCTGGCCTCAGTCCCAACTAGAAAGTTGACTCTTTCTAAGTCAAGACTTCAAAGAAATAAAGGGGAAGTATGAACGTACTAGTTGTACTTAAGTAGTTAACTTAATGCCTCATTTTTCAAGTGGGCGGTGAAAGATAAACATTCTGCCACACTTAGATGTTGCACACACCCATATGCTTCCTCCTAGTGAGAATATACCCTGAGTGTTAAGAGCTGGTGGTACTCTGAGGTTACTTCTGAACCACATGAATTTTAACCAATTCACCAAAGTCCAGTGCTACATCAAAGCAACAAAAAACAAACAAACAAAAACCCAAAAAACAATCATGACAGTACAACCAAATCAATTAATCGCCAAAAAATGGGATATTAATCAAAGACTTTTGCGTCATAACAAGCAGATGCTCCATTTTTAGCCACCAGGAGGGACTTGATCGTCATCCTGTGACTGCTAATCAAAACTCTAGTTCGTGTCCCCATAACGGCCTTCAGGAGGAACACTGTCGTTACCAAAACCTCAGCTCGTGCTCCATGAATGATACCCATACGAAGCACAGTCGTCGCTAAGTGGCAGTTAGCCAAAACAAAAGAAAATAGTCAAGAGAGTAGAACAGATTAGTGATGTGTTGCTACTTTAAAAGCAAACCATCAGTGCGGTGTTATACGGAATTCGTGCTAAGAATATGGACGGAAAAATCCGCTGTGGAGGTATCAAGCCTGTGGCTGGCCGATCAAATAAAACAAACTCTGAAAAAACAAATGGCTCTCAGAGACTGAAATACAAGAGGTCCACAATGAAATGGAAAAAGACGGAAATGGTCTACTCGAAGAAGAATCTCTCAGCACAACCAACATAGTAAATGACGAAATTGGAAGAAGTCCCAGTTAAAAAAAAAATAACTGAAGAAAGGCACACACAAGGGAGAGAGAGAGAGAGAGACAGATAGACAGACAGAGAGACAGAGAGACAGACTCTGACTCCCAAATTGAAAAAGAAAACGCTCAGATATTAACTTTGAAAGGAATCATGCAAGAAGAAAAAAGAAACGACATTCTCAACTCATAGAGACAATGACAGAAAGAATCTAAAAGAAACAAACAAACATATCAACTGTCTCTTTAAGCATATCGAAACAAAGAGCAGATCAGATTGCAACAACCACATCTGTGCTGGAGCAAAAATGGTAACAGGACTCTTTACATCACAAGAGAGAATTCCAAATAATAATGGGGGGGGGGTATAACTGGGAAATTATATTCCAAAGAGACGAAGTGCTAATGAGGAAGGTATCACATATGACCAGACAATGCGTAAGACTACTGGACAAATAACACAGAATTATATCGCCGTTTCAATTAAAGACATACACCAGATGAAACTAGCCAAAGAGGTAAGTGAGGAGATACAGGCTAAGAACTGTCCATTATATACAGGACCACTCATTCCGAAAGAAGAAAGTTTAATGTGGATCTGAGCTGAGAGAGAAAAAACATAAGGCTACAATGAGAAAAGAAAACAAAAAACCTACTGGAACAGCATATGGGGACACACGGAAAGACACAGCAAAGCCCCGGAAAGGTTAGAGAATATGAAAAGAGAATTAAAGGACATCCAATAGTATCGAATAAAACCACATTGAAAGACTCTTTCAAAAATTAACCAACTGGAAAGCACCAGGATCTGAAAGGATCCACGTGTATTGGTTCAAGAAATCCACCACTCTACACGACAGGCTCTTTCACCAACTCTTGCTTAAATGGACGAGAAATGCCAGCACAGATGACCAGAGGCAGAATAACCCTCATCCAAAAAGACCAACAACATAAAAAAAAGGGGAATCTGGTAATCAATTTTGGATCAATGACGTGCTTATTACAAAGTGGGAACCTCTGCCCGGGCAAATAATGGAGAGACTATATATCCATGGAAAGAAGAAGACTATTACCAGAAAACCAGAAGGGATGCAGGAGGAAAAAAAGGGTGCTATTGACTTGCTGCACATCAACCAGGTGATCTTGAAAACAGTAAGAGAAAGGAGGAAAACATTGCAAGGGGATGAATAAATTGTATAAAAAAGCATACTGCATGATTCTTTAAGCTTGATACTCGAATTCCTCAAAATGTTCAAAATCAATGAAATAGTGGGGAGACTCATCGCCAACTCTATAAAAAAACTGGAAAATAGACTTGACAGCTACAAGAGAACATTTAGCAGAGGTAACTCTAAGAAGGGGAATATTCTGGCGATGACAATGGATGACATTGAATTATTTGCAAAGAACAGGGGAGAGCTCGAAACTCTGTTCAACAAAGTGAAAGAATACAGTGATGACATTAGGAAAGAGTTTGGAATAGAAAATGTGCAATAATGGTAATGCACAAAAGAAGGCTCGTAGCAGCAGACGGTATTGAACTTCCGGATAGCATGTTGGTGAAGCAGAACCATCTTCAACAACCCCTGAGTCCCTAAATTGCCACTGTCGATGGAATGGTACCGCCCAAAAGATAACAAAGAAAATTAGAGCAACCATCACAGTCAGAGACCTTGACCAACATTCCTCTGACAGACAGTGTATTTCATCGAGGTTATTCTAGTCTTGACACCTACAAAGCTGACTTGCTGAAGCAGAAAGCAAGGGATAGACGAAAAGCATACATCCCATTCGATGCAAGATTGCTGACAAAACAGATATTAAACGCATACCAACAGGAAGATTCCTATCTAAATAAGAAATAAACATCGTGAAGGAAACTGATCTAATTGAAAACTTGGTACAAGATTAGCTACAGTACACAAAACCAAGTGGTTTTAATCATACTTAGAAGTTGACCATAGCATTAGCTCATCACATCTATCTTTCAGAGGAAGGTATAGGCCAGTTGTATATGCTCAATGTTCTGTCTAAAGGGTATCCACATAACAACCTGTCCTGACCTATTATGACATCTGTTTTGCAAACATCTGGCAGAGGGCAGCGAGTTGGCTCCTGCATTTCGTGCCCTTGAGAAGCACATTGAACATGCACACACAGAATATGGTGTGGAGCCAAGACAATGTGATGTGGCGACGTCTGTTCGACCTGCTCAAACATGAGTATTATCTGAATGAGCGTGGTGAGATAACCGAACAGCACAAAGGTTCTGCCTGCCCTACAGACCGTTGTAGTGTGGACGCAAATGTCAACATTCTTTCTTTGATTTTCGATGCTTTGAAGAATCCATAGATGTATAGTTCTGCTAATCTCCAAAAACCTTGAAAGAAAATACACAGTGAACATGACAGTGCAAAATCTGTATTGTATGTGATACAATTATATCACAAATGTAGAGGTTTTCAAATGAATTTTGCATCATTTTTCCATAAACTTGAACACTATTCTAAGGATTTTTTTTATTTCTTGACACAAGAAACATAGGATTAGTTTAGTTAATCCTGTTGAATAGAAGCTGAGATAGCGCTAATCAAGTAATTTACGATGGCTATTATGAAAATGTCCACACAAACGTCAACAGTAATCTTCTGATTCCCCATGTTCTGAATATTCAAAAAATGTATATTTTCCTAATGTACTCAGATTTCAAACGGAAATACACACTAAACCCCACTAATAGAGCAACAATGTATTTTATGGTGATGGATTTGGAAATACAAAACATAACAATTAATGAAGATACATATAACGTTTTAAAAGAAAACAGGTTGTCGGTAAGATTAAGATCAACATATTTCTATATATTTTGTGAATGACGGAATTCAAAAATACTTGATGCATTCAGGTGCCAAATACAATAATGCTTATTATGAGAGTTATCTGAACTAGCTCATACGTCTTGAATTTCTACAATTGCAATTACGCTGATTTGTTCTCTTCCTGCACTCTCATATACAGGGATTCCTCAACTCGTTGCATTTCTTCCACAAATTTAATTTAATTTTAACCTACCTCCCCACCAATTCAAACAAATCAGGGATCGGCGCACAGGGATCGAGGTTATTCTGCTTTTCGAAAATCTGGATGCGATTCAAACATCACCAGGCCTAGCATCCATACGAGTAAGCTATGAAAAGAAATATATTGAAACATAGTGATCAAAGCGCCAAAGATAAGGATATTTGCAAAGTTTATATAATTATGAAACTTTAGAGAGTGCAAGACCGGGTACATTGATTGATAAAAGTAGGGATACATATCCAGTGAAATTCTGGAACAATGGCATTATTTCATTTTAAAACTTCAGACAAAACGAGGATTTATCACAGGCAGCATAACTGCGAACACTTCAATTCAACAATCCGGATCTAAAGACGGATGTAGCATGAGATTTTCAATTGTAGATGCAGTGCAAGATTATTTTTTGTATATCTTTCGATTTGCACACAAGTATATATATATATTTATATATAAACAAGAAAATATGACTGCAAGAATATAATTTCTTTAAAAGTTTTCTCCTATCAACGTTGTCCAGGCCTAATGATACATTCACCATACGATAACGGTGGATCATCCAAAATAATAGTTCCAAAATGATAAAACGTAATTTATCATCATTTTGTCGGATCATATATCCATTTCTCAAACACACTCACAGACACAGTTGTATGTATTTCAATCATTGAGTAATGATACCGACGAGACATTCTCCTTAAATACATATTGTTTTTATGTGTTTCCAATATAAGGTATCTTGTAAAACCGAAATTTGTTTACAAATACTTACTTCGAGAAAAAGATAAATGAGTACCTCCACTTCTACACAGACTTGTATATAGGAATTTACAATGAATATTTTCATATTAAAACCTTTACAAGCTCTCTGTATATACATTTGCACACACTAACTCTAAAATGATAGTTCTTTAATGTTTTTAGATGTTTGTCGGCCGAGAATTATCCATTATTATTTCTCCTATTTGCTTATATCTCTGGGGTAAAGCAGAATTTTAAAAACTCACAAAGATTTAGCAATTATATTGAAACAAACAAGAATTCCTTACATGATAGCATCTAAAGCGAAATTTCGTTCCATAACTTTTGTTGCAGCTGTTTGATGAACAAATCATCCCTTGCAGTTCGTTTGGTTTTTGCTTGGTTTTCAAAAGATACAGCTCTAACTGTTTAATTCCGAGAGACGGAAATCTTCTTTGATCTTCACCCCATGAAAACAAACAAATTTTCGATTCTTGTACCGTGCCCGTGGGATTGGTTTCTTGTCCAGCTCTTGAGACGGTCGGGAAAGAGCAGTAGTCCGTAGCTGGTCTACTGCATCTAATACAGAGACACAAAGTCGAATATTCGGATAGGCTTGTCATTAAGATTTACATTGTGTTTTGGGGCATGAATGTTTGTTGATATGATCGTACACTATCTGAAATTAATTCCCTTTGAGAGTAAAAAAACAACCTGAGGCGCCGAACAACGAATATATCAAAATTACTTACGTGGAAACATTTCAAAGAATTGGATGGATTATATGATATTCTAAAAAGATATGTAATGTGGAGTATGTTGTATAAGTTTTGATTAGCTCACTCTGCTAATTTTTCGGTTATATCACATAATATATAATTATCCAGCAAAACAGACACACACACACACGCACACGCACACACATATACATATACATACATACATATATATATATATATATATATATATATATATATATATATATATATATATATATATATATATATATATAGTCTACAAAGCTTTTACAGCTTTAAACAATAAACATTAAGAAAGTTTTTTGTGTCACTTCAGTCATCCATCTCCCAATATCTGTCAGTACAATTTATGTAATCTTTTAAAGTGTTTCTTTCCCGTTCCCCTGTATATCTTATTATTATTATGCATTAATTGGAATCATCAGTTTTTCACCATGCAACCATTTTGGGGATTGTGAAACCGAAATAGTTATATTAACATGGCACCTCAAGCGTGTTGATCAAGCATCACCTCCCTTCATTATGCAATTTTGGCCGTACATGTAGTTTGTCATTTTATACATAGTTTTATGTGCATTATATAATGATATTATTTTATACTACATATTTATTTTTTGAAATAACGCTTACTCACGGAGGACACAATAAAAACGTTTTTATCGATGAGGGTCTAGTAAGAATAACAACAATCATGACTCGCTCTTCGTGTCATATACATATATATATATATATATATATATATATATATATTGATAAAAAATTGTTACTTTGTTTATTGTGCTTATGTGTACCTAAACAAGCATAAAATCAGAGATCTCAGTTTCAATTAACAATGTTATTCAGCCGTTTTGATCCCTTTGACAAAATTTTAGCAGAATAGAACATTCAAAAATACTATTTTTCATTTCATTTGACGATTGGATTCGGTTTTCAAAAAATGTTTTTTCCAGAAATATAGCATTCAAAAACACATGCCTCAATAGATGCAATGTTCTGCTGACATCTATAACATTCAATTTTGAATATTCTTTGAATAAATAATAATTCATTCATATGAAAAGTATTTGAACTAGTCCCCACCAAGTTATTGTAGACTAAACTTAAAGTGGACATTAAAGATTATGAGCAAGGAGGGTCCGAATTATCTTACTAGTTTAGCAGATCTTCCATATAGCTATGTAAGTACGATCTTTCAGCTTACTTTATTGATTCTGAATGAGTAATGGAAAATACTTTCTCTCTTTTCATCAATTAATTTAATCATATTAAAAAAAAGATTCACAGAAATTTAGCATTCAGAACATCTTAATATGACTACATTCTTTTTCTTTTTGATTTCAAATCAATGAAAGAACGGCTTGGTTATTGGTCAAATGGAATAATTTCGAAATTACTGAATGTTCGTTTCAGGGAGCCCATTCGACCTTCTTACTAATTCAGACGATTGTTACGGATTGGAGTCAGTGCAGGATGATTCTTATCTACAGGACGCAAAGTTAATGTGTTGAAATCATTCCTATACCCAAACAATCTAACAATTAGCGTAAAAAGAATCATCCGATATTAATATACAACAGCAATATAACAGCTAAAGCCCACCTGAAAATTGGAGTTACTGACTATCGAATGGTCACCGACGGTAATCAGTAAACGATTGGAGCAGTATTCCATCAGATATTACATAAGATACCCATTTATATCAGTTTGCTTCCAAAGCAATTAACACTAACTCAAAGTATTACACATTCAGCTCGGTGTTCCAGGAAACCTATACAGGGTAAATCACTTTCGTCACATCATTAAAGTTTACCATGTGAGGTTACCAACGGACTATGAGCCACCCCGCACCACCTTCAACGAAAACCTCTCTTTTAAAAAAAAAGATGAAAAAAATAGGAAGAAGTTTGGGGAAATTGACCTCATTTGCACAAAAAAAGATTGCTATAACCAAAAAAATCAAGGATTTTATATCTCGTCTTGCAACTGACATATCTGAGTACACTAAAACGCTAACTGAGACGGAAAAAAATTGAAAAATACACTTAATTCTTCCATGCAAGTGATTTCAATTCATATATCATGTATCGGTTAAGTATGAAAAGTTACGGCGGAAAATCAATCAAAATATAAAGGTTTAATTTTGGATTAAGGAGCAAGATCGTAAGTAATCGGCTGAATGAACTGTTCTTCAAAACAGGATAATTGTGAACTTTTACACACGTGAATGTTCATTGATGCTTGTCGAACAAAAAAGGGCATCGTTCAAATGGAACACTTACAAAATGAATGGATGTTTATTCAAAGAAGATGTCAGTATTGTGATTTGAATTACCAATATATTGTTGTGAGATAAAATTATATTCATGGATACTTTTTATATGAATCTTTTACTTGGTCAAATATGATATCAAAACTTGGACACTTGAATAGACAGCCATTTAGTGTGATGGAAGAGGATGAGATTGACAGAACTATGGTTTTAAGTAGTGCTTTTATATAACAAAGGCTTACCTGAAGTCTGTACTACTTTTCAAGTCGAAGGGTTTACCAAGAGTGTGTGTTACTTTTAGGGAAAGCCTCAGCTTACTTTTTGGGAAAGCCTCAGCGTAGTGATATTGAGCTTGGTAATTTTATATGCTACTTTCATGTATTATACTTTTGTTTGTAATTTTGTATAATGATAATTTGAATTTATAATTTGAATTCATTGCCCGTGTATAAATCTGTATCCATTATCATACATCTTTATTTATCAATCAATCTATTAGCAACTTTCCACCATTTTTATCTCTGTTTCTTCGGATAAATTGTCAGTTTTATATCCAAACCAGCAAAATGTTATTCGTACCTGGATATCTCATTGAATCTCAAAGTTTCTAGACATCTCTTGCATTTGGATCAACATATAAACCCATTTCTCATATTCCTTCGATCAATAAACTTAATCTCACCTCATATCTCTTTCCCCCTCAACGGACTTATTCTATGTACAACCGTACAAAGACTTCGTTACCCCTCTTCATTTTTAATCCAGATTTTCAATCATCCTTCTCTTATGACACATAAAATGTCCTCTTTGCTGTCTCCATTTATCTCTCCCGATAATTTATATTTTGCTCTTTCTCTATTCAACAAGTTTTCCTCTTACCTCCCATTATTTTCACCTTGTCTCGAGAGGTCTCGGTTTGGCTTATATTCTAACAAATCCGCTCTCATTGCCTGGACTGTGTTTTTCCCGATTATTCACCATCCTTTTTCATTTATGTCAATTTGTTGATACGATATTCTATTCTAAACATCCATATATATTAATATGAGGTTCTTATTCACCAGATAGTGATCTATTGAAAAAAGCCTCCATGGGGTATCAAATTTCATCCTTACGAGAATATTGGGAAATAATATAAATTATGATTAAAGATTGAGTATTTGTTGGGCAAGCTGAAATCTAAGAGCACCTTTCCCGCCCACTCCCGCAAAACTCACACAGACACTCATAACGTGTATCTATCTATCTATCTCTGCATACATATGCTCATTGAGTATAATTATATACACAAACGCATTAATGCACCCTGCATTGATACATACACATAAATAAACACACGCACACGCACATGTACGCACGCACACACACACACACACACACACACACACACACACACACACACACACACACACACACACACAGGTATATATATATGTATGCAGATATGTATATAAGTGGATGGCATCTTCGACTATCAATTTTAATCATTGAATACAAAAATGATCAATTTTTTTCGCTTTCGTTATCCTTGGGAATCAGAGGTGGCAGACATGCGTGCGCGCGCGCACACAGACACATATTCATACATATATATGCAAACACAAACATACATCCATACATACATACTTATATACACACACACACACACACACACACACACATACACACATATATATATATATATATATATATATATATATATATATATATATATATATATTTATGTGTATATATATATATATATATGTATATGTATATAATTCTGTTTTCCCTCCTTAGGCATCAAAATGTGTTAAATTGTAAATAATTTTCTATCCATAATTAACGTTGTGACTGCCCCACCAAATGCTAAATGAAACTATCTCTGAAGGACTCCATTATTAGCAGAACTAGAATTTCTGGCTGCAAGGAGGACATCGTTCTTTGTACCGTCGTATATTCATTCATCAGAAAGAATACCAAAAGACTAAAATATGAAAGCAGAAACTGTATTGATATTTGAAGAAAATAATAGTTAATCCACAAGAGGACGAGTGCTGATGTAAAAAAGATGTTTGGAATTCAAAGAGGGGTATAACATAAAAAATGGAAGCGTAATCTAAAAGGAAGAGGAAGTAATCTAATATTTTTTGGCTAATAATTGAAAAAAGTGTGGGGTGTTGATATTGAAAGGGGAGATAATGTTTAAAAAAAGGAAGATTTACCCTCGATTTTAATCAATGGAAATTCTCATTTATCGATTTGTACCCCTGAAATCTGAAAAATAAAGTCACCTTAGTTGTTGAAACTTATGTTGAAGAGGGGAATGTTGAAAAGGAGGAAATGTTCAATGAAAGAGAGAAAAAAGTACCTCCCGACTTTGGCAGTTAAAAATAAGGATCAAATCCACTATCAATTTTGACACTATGAGTGGCAGAAAAGTTCCATGTTGATATCAAGCACTGGAACTAAAAGATTCGACCTCCATAAATGAAAAGGAATTTTCTTGCAATTTAAATCCATCCTCAGGGGTGAGAAAATATCCCAACAATATTTTGCGGTCAAAAATGAAAGTTAACGTTTTTTCACGATTTTGAAAATTGAAGCGAAAAAAAATGTTCCTCCGACTTTGATCCCTTAAATCTACTTGATTTCTATTTTTAAAATGAAATTAAAGTCAAAAAAACCCTGAGTTGCCTGCCCCCCCAAATATTCCTTCTGATTTTGATGCTTAGTAATGAATATAAATGTTTCCCTTCTATTTGAACCCAAGAATAAAAAACTCCAGATTGATTTCAACCCTGAAAAGTGCAGAATGAAATTCCCCTTCGATTTAACCCCTCAAAGTAAAAATTATATATACATCTGTTCTAGTTTGCCCCTTAAAAGTGAAAAAAAGAACCCTCTTAAATTTTCACCCCTAGAGGTAAAACTAATTCCCATCGGTTTTGATCCCTAAAAGTAAAAAGAACTTACGTTTTGGTAAAGTTTGAAAATTTACCCCTAAATTTGGAACCCAAAAAGTCTCCCACCAACCCGATTTTGACGCCTAAAACTAGAAACCCCGCCTCCATTTTCATCCCTCTAAATGAAGAGATATTCTCCCCTCTTCAACCATCAAAAGTGTTTTGGAAAATAAACTTAAACCGTACTGCATCAACCACGCACTAATCGAAAGAAAGCTGTTTGAGATATTCATGTACAACCAATAGACATTGTCATATGAGACATGATAAAAAAACGTTTTTTGCTCCATTCTGAATATTGAACCTACGTTACATTTTGATTTTGAGAAAACACTGGAGAAAAAAGAATACAAATATTTAAAAAGAGATCATTCCTATCATTGATATAAATAGACCTCCCTTTTAAACATTATTTTCTTAAAGGCGCTTCCCGGGGATCAAATTCCTGGACAGTAAAACGTTATGGATTCATTTCTAGTAGTTTTTGTGTTCAGCGAGTAGAGACAGATTGACAGACGGACTTTTGGCGAATGATATACATTGCACAAGAATATTGACTGTGATATTTTGAAATTTATCTTTTTTTTTTCCAATTTTCTAATGGGTAAATTCACATATTTGCATTCAGGTATTTTGAAAAAAAATCAGAACACAAACAACATGTGAATGTAAATGGACATGTTTTTTAAAAAAAGTCATACAAAATTGTTCCTAATGATTTGGAAAGCGTAATTTTTCAAGCTGTTATAAGTGATTAGTTTTCTCTACTTACAATCGAACTATGATTCATTTTCTTAGACCAAACCTCAAAATACGATCTCCCATCATGTTCTTATCATACGTTCCCTGGTGGTTGTGCTCAAGGTTCAGTGTATCCTGGTGGAGGCTTGCACTATACTTCCCCAGATATACTCCAATGTTCACGTTGAATTTTTCAAGGATATGGATATCGAAGGGCATCCTGCAGCTTATCAAATCATAGTTCTGACCACTAGCCCAAAAAGCCTTTGACCTCATGATTACCTTGGAAACCCTGAATCACTTTGATACAATTTTCCCCTTAAGCAAAGCGTCCGACGCGTATTTCGGCATTTAAGTCAGGGATCAACAAATTAGAGTAGAAACATTGTGCTAAGACAATGCTTCAAATGTTGTGTATCTGCCAACTTCCAAAATCAGTATTTGAAACCCCAACGTTTTTTTTTTAGCTAGGACTGTTACAACTGGCACCGTGTTGAAATAAAGAATCCATCAAACAACTGTGTGGTTATTTGCTATGAATTGTTTGGTCTGTCAGAAGGTCATGATAGTGAAGCATCCGATAATGACCAAATTCAATACTGTATTAGTTATCAAATATTGAATAGTTACCTAACAATTGCTCTACAGCAACATTTTATTGATTGACTCTTTGTCTGACATGGGGCCATAACAGCAGAGAACACAAAGAAGACGAACTCACTACTTGGCCATTCTTCTATGTAAATATCGATGGAGCACAGTTTGGTCTGGCGCAAGGGCCCTTATAGCGGAGAACTCACTGAGAACTCAAAACAGATCGAATTCACTGCTCTAGCAGTTGGTCAGCAAAACAAGCTTCCTAAACGTCGCTGTTAGCAGCTGTACTCCTACGTAGATATTGGAGAACATAATAGTTGTAGAGCTGTTGGCTATAGTTGCAGAGCAATCATTAACGATCGAACTCACTACATTAGTAAATACGTTGCAAGACGAACTGATTCAACATGGCACTACAGATAGCCCTAAAGCAGATGGCTTCTCTCTTTGCCTCAGTTGCTCACAAGGTTGTCTGAACCAGATATTAAACAATTAGTAACATAAAAAAAGAACAGTGTGGGTGTTCTTGAATGCAGGCGGGAATACCAAACTTAACTTGTAATGCAAAATAGATCAGGATATGCAGAACATAGAAATTGTATTAGACATTACGCTATGAAAGAATAACGATTTTGAACTTTCACAAGAATCTGTTTCCTAGACGATCTTTCAAATTTGTTCTCTGTTCCTTATTTCTATCATCCCATCCCATTTTTATTTACATCTATACCAGGTTCGGTGCAGCCTGAATTTGACAACATTTTGAGAATTAAGATGAGAAGAGTGTGATATAGATTTTCCAATATTTTCATGAGAAATACGTTTTTATACGTCTTCAAAGTAATAAATAATTTTGGAATGATGATTTTAATTTAAATCATGCATACCGACACCGAAATACCTAAAAGAGCGACGACACTCACTTGCTAGAGTACAAAATATCTATTTTCTATGTGCGTTTAATCATCACACATGAACACAGAAAGACAGATACACACACACACACACACACACACACACATGCACACACACATGCACACGCACACAAACACATATATAGATAGATAGATAGATAGATAGATAGATAGATATACCAAATAAATGTACATATATGAACATTCCTGGAAACTTTTAAAGACATTTAATGCATATGAATATATGAAACATCTTCAATATATGTATATATATATATATATATATATATATATATATATATATA
Source organism: Thysanoteuthis rhombus (assembly GCA_963457665.1). Lineage (NCBI taxonomy): Eukaryota > Metazoa > Mollusca > Cephalopoda > Oegopsida > Thysanoteuthidae > Thysanoteuthis > Thysanoteuthis major. The sequence continues at coordinate 36,839,846 of OY735200.1, read as the reverse complement.
TATATATATATATATATATATATTTGAAACAGTTGTATTTCATTTAAATTTCACTTGTTGTTTGAAATCTTCAGTTATTTATAATTATATCTAATAATATTAATTACTTCATAATATGATCTCATTCTAAATTTATTGAAAATATCATTAGGAGTATATGAAATACATTGTTATCATTATCATTGTATATAAAATTGCAAAAACAACTCACTTTCTCAATGATAAGGTCCCAAGGAAAAAACTGAAGAATTGGCATCGAAGTTAAGAAATATTTTTTACTTAAGTCTGGTTATAAAGCTTCAGGGAGGCAACGGAAATAGTGTAAGAAGATTCATAACAATTGGATAGAAAGTATTTGGTACGAAGGGGGAAATACTGAAAAAACGAATTGCCAATATTTTTAAACTATAAAGTATACAATCAATGTAGAAAGCTACAACATACTGGTGCAACAGAGAGGACAATGAAAGAGAAGTGTTAGTGATAACTCTTACCAATAGAAAAAAAAGATCATCTTCAACCCAAAAGTGGACCCGGGAAGAAGACTTCACAGATCCACCATAGTCTCAGACATTAACACATTATTGTCACATTACCTTAAACTGTTCATTCCCTGTCTATGTTTTCCCTGTCAGTTTCTGGAGAGAAAACCTTTACTGCCGAAAACAATCAATCTATTAGAGAAAGCATTTCCTTAAAAGATCACATCATTCTGATCAATTATTTCCCGATAGCTGTTTAAGTAATTCATGCAACTTTCTGAAAGCTTGAATTTTCTTGTTAGGTTCATCAGTTGTTTACCACTAAGCCGTTTTGGGGAATTCAAAACAAAATAGTTATATCAACATAGCTTCCCAACAGTGTTGATTGAACTCCACCTCTCCTCAACCTTTGATTTTAATTTATACATTATGTCACACTACGTGTAGTTTGCTACTTAATATAGGGTATTATCCTGATATATTGTACATCGATGCTATTTAATACTAGACTTTATCTATCTTTATAAATTTTTTTTGAAACTCAGGGTTTACTTAAGTAGGTTACTCAAAAAACGCATTTGATGATTTGATGATGATGTCAGTGAGTATAACAATAGACGTGATTCATTACTTGTATCACTCGTATTGAGTGTTCACCAATGTGTGCATGCGTGTGTGTTTGTGTGTGTTTGTGAGTGTGTTGCATTTGTGTGTGAGTGTGTTTGAACGTGCATCTGTGTGAGTTTGCATGTGTGTGTGTTCACTTGCGAATGTTCCTCTGTATGCATGGGTCCTTGTATGCAAGATGTTCCAAAATGCGAACTTATCCATACCATTAGAACTTTTTATACATTCAGTTTACAAAAAATCTTCAATACACACAAAAGCATAACATTGAAATAAAGTGAACAATAAATGATTAGCATGTGCCTGATAAAATGTTAAACAAAGCATTCAAGAACTCCTAGAAACAGAAGGGGAATCCAAATAAATCTTTACCCATCAATGATATATGGCTTCTAATACAAATTGTGAGAAAATACGTGATTACCCAGAACATAAAACCTGAAATTAGACTCATAAAATATGGCCATACGTTACATCAATAGGAATAAAAACAAATATTCTTCCTCCAGAGACATTGATTTTATCAAATCTTATGAAGTGCGTATATCACCAAAATAGAAGAGGAGAAAGAGGGTACGGTCATTTGTTTGGAATATTCAGATGTAGCATGATGAAATTTGAAAAAAAAAAATCGTGATATATATATATATATATATATATACATATATATATATATATATATATATATATATATATATATATATATATATATATATATATATATATATATATATATATATATATATATATATATATATATGTTGGTGTAAAATAAATTTCGGTTTTGATTTTATAATCATTCATGCTTATTTCGGGGTAAAGTACTATTTAACTATGTTCATGGAATACCTCATTTTAAAGCTTGGATTTTAGACATTTTCTATTCACTATCAATTTCACTTTATCTTGTGCTGTCAAATCGAAGATGGAAAAAATCCAAGCAATTTTGTTGTATAATTCCACAATGGGAAGCAAATCAACGGAAAATTTTCACAATATCATCCATGTATCTGACCAGGGGACTGCTAACAAGCATACAACTCATCATCCAATTGAGGACCATTATTGAGGCAGACTCATGCAAATTAAGCCGATAGTCTGAAGAGAAACCACCAAACCTTGAACAACCAACTGTTGTTCAACATTCAAACCAAACTTGAAAAGCAAATAATCATTAACAAATGAGTGCATAAATGAGCTGAACAACGGAAAACAAAAACAAAATATGCGCTGTTACAAAGTCTGCTTTGAGCTACTTTTGCAGAACGAAAATAATCTATTTTTCGATTGCACTGTGACACGTAATTAAAATAAATGATACTGTGCAACAATCAACAGCATTCCACGCTTTAGTGGGACGGAAGAAAGGCACAAAAAAAACCTGCCCCAAACCAAACAAGCATCGAAAGGAAATTATGGTCACTGTTTGGTGATCTGCAAATCAATTGCAAAATTTATGCTCGATATTGGTCAATCGGTGAAAAAGGAAAAAAGAAAAACAATCCTTGACATTGCAATGACGGACTGCAGATCTTTCTATGACTGATCGCTACTTTTTCAAGCGTTTCGACCATTTCTTGTTGGGAGAGGTCTTCAGCAAGTACAAGCAGCTCAAATCAAATTTGACAATTTTATTGATTCCAGGACCCAGGAATTTTATGCTTTTGGAATAAATGGACTTGTCTTCAGTTGGCAAAATGTGTAAATTTTGAAGGTACTTATTTCGATTTCCCACTTTCATTCTAAGTTGTGATATACTGCTTTAACGTGGATGGTGGAAAAAAACACTCTCATTTTTGCTACGACAATGCATATATATATATATATATATATATATATATATATATATATATATATGTGTGTGTGTGTGTGTGTGTGTGTGTGTGTGTGTGAGTGTTTGTGTTTGTGCGTATGTATATTCTAAATATATATACATATATATGATAAAACCTTTCAGTAAATCTTTTACAAGTTTATCTTCTTGACTAAATGATCTTTATTTTGAAATTATATGCTTTCACATAAGTCAAGTATTCATATGCTCTCTGTCTCTATACTTTACTTGAGTATTGTTGGAAAAATGTAAAACAGAATATCATTTATCGGTAACATTGGATCTATTTTAAAAAATTTCAGAGGAAAATATCGATTACACCCAACAATAATCTACAATGTTTTGTCTATATTGTATTCTCATTCGAATGAGAAAAGTCCATGTTTGTTTTCTAAGATATACCTTCGATTCACGATCGACCATGTCCACTGTTAGCCCAATAAAATCATTACAAATTCCAAACTTTGTATAAATATTTTGATTGGATGGAGAAAAAGCGGGAAGTAACAGCCGGTTATTATATTTTCGCGTCAATACTCTTTTTAATTGATTAAACAGATCGATGTAACTTTTCAGGATGTAGCTCAAGATGAATGCTTATCAGTATAAATCTTCTTCTGTGAAAGCCTAGAGAGGAAATAAGACCTCGTAGATTGATTGAAAGTGTGTCTTCAGACGCTCGTTCTATGTGTTGCAATGATATACATACACTCACACACACACATACACACATATATATATATATATATATATATATATATATATATACATGCATACTTACATATAAATATAAATATATATATATATATATATATATATATATATACGTATACATATATATATATATATATATATATATATATATATATATATATATATATATGTATATTTTGCATTCTGTGTAGGTTCATATTATTTCATATACGTTCTTATTATTCAAATAATATTTTGCGTGGCAAAGTGACTTGACTAAGCAGTCAACTCGAGGAATAATTCTCAATATAAACTCCAGTTTGTCTTCCTGGTGTTATCACTCGTGTGAATAATCTATGGACTCGAGCAAAAATGTTTTTATTCTTGTCAACGATCAAAACGCTTTTTTTGACCTCTGTGTTGTTGGATAATGACATTTTGGAAAATATTCCTATTCAAATAATCACATATCTCATATCATATGCACGATGTATGGATTGAATATATAGCTACGTGAATATATATATATATATATATATATATATATATATATATATATATATATATATATATATATATATATATTGAAGTAAAAATTCTTGATTGACATATTCGTAAATATGATGCTGTATATTTGTATATTGAAATGCAATTCATCATGCAAGTAGTAAAGCAGTTTTTTAGTTATACAGTTTAGAAATTAGTTAGGGAGATCTTATTCAGATATTGAAAGGGCAAAAAATAGAGTGATAATTGGTAAGCCTATAGTAGCTGACCTCAGGATCACATTTTACAAGTAGCAGAGACTAGCCTCCTTTTATATCGACAATTGAAATCCTGGTTCTAATTTTGGCTCAAACACTGACAACTTGTTCTACGGTGATATATATATATATATATATATATATATATATATATATATATATATATATATATCTCCAATGGGTACCAATCAGTTGACCTTTTCAGGTGTCCAGTCCATTTCCATTTTTGTCGATTGATTATTATCATTCACCCTGATCCACCTTTGGAAACCAGTTGACATTTTCCTGTCCCTCGGAGTTAGCTCAATAATTGCTCTCCACATGACTCTCTGAGTGGTTCTGGATTGGTTTTCCGTTCGTTTTGTCAGTTCAAGATAGGAGTAGTGAACGGTGCCAATTTTTTCCCTCTATGTTACTTTTGTTATTTCAAAGCTTGGAACAAAGTTTGGAATAACAGAAATAACGTAGAGAAAAAAGGGTAAGCGTCTGTAAAATATAATTATGGAAGCAGCAAAGATAATGGGCAATACAAACGAAAGCAATACCAAAGGGAAATAATCAAAAGCAACATTAGAGCTAATCAAAAGGAAGGAAAATATGGAGATAAAAACTAAAGACCACAAAACCAAGAGAGCGGGTACTTAACAACAAAAGAACATAGAAAAAGAATAAGAATAAACATAAAAAAGATAGTAAAAGCTATAAAAATAAAAGGACTTAAAACTCACTCGAGCCGCAGATTACACTGCACAAGATGGAGGAAGTACCTAAAAATATCAGTTTTAGAATAGTGAACCTACTTCACAAAAAAGGTCTTTGGCAACTGCTGTCCAATTACATTGCTACTTAACATGTATAAATCATAATGGTACACACAATATTATGATCAGTGAAAGTGTCGGGCATTGGTATGCCATATCACCTCAATTATTCACCATATGCTTAGTTTCAAAGTCGCCAAATTCATCGGTTTTGATCTTGACGGTTAAAGTAAAAGAAAAAAAAGTGGGTGACAAACAGAACTGAAGTAATGTTCAACAATAACATTGCGAAAAAAAAAAGAATTTAGAATGAAGCTTTAGGTAAGGTTGAAGTATTCGTTTACCTAGCTAATAAAGCTTGAAAAAGTCAATGAACACGGAGTAAGATTATGAATAACGATTGGCTGGAAAGTACTTAGTGTGTTTAGGGACGTATTCAATGGTAACATGCTCAAAAATTGGTAATATGCTTAAAGAGTAAAATATGCAATGCTATGATATATTATCTATCGGTATATCAGTATAAAACTGGATTCAATTATATATATATATATATATATATATATATATATATATATATATATATATATATATATATATATATATATGTCCAAAATTCTTGGAAGTGGAAAGCTCCGAAAACCCATCAGCTTATCCATGAATTTTGTTTGTACACCAGAGTATGAGTTTGGCGCAAAACATAACCTAATGCAATCTGCCAGGGACGTTTCCTGTTACTTCTGCTGTGCTATACATGGCTTAGTAGTACATGAGAAGTGATTTTTTCGAGGCAACCTTTGCCCAACCATAGGAATGCCTCAGTATTCCAACTAGTCAGAGGTATCACTACTGAACAGAGATTGACAAGTGACAGATTGTCTTACGGATAGCAGTTAAAAGCTGAAAAGGTAGAATTTGTCATGATTAATTAAAACATCAATGTCATTCTGAAATCTGTAAATTCCTGAAGCCCGAAAGTTGTTTCTCCCAAGTATTTTGGATAAAATATCATATGTGTTTGTTTGTGTGTTTGTGTGTGTGCGTTTCCGTGTGAGGTTTTTCCGTATGTGTGTGTGTGTGTGTGTGTGTGTGTGTGTGTGTGCGTATGTGTGCATGCTCGTATATGGGTCGTGTGTAGATGTATGTAAATTAAAACAATACGTCAAGAATTTCCATGCAGATTAGCTCCAAAAAGCATGTTTTAGGTCTTCATGCATTAGGAAAAGTCTTTTCCTCTGTTTTAGCCAATATATGGGTCTTAAGATCGATCTATCTCTATATAAGGTTCAATCCAAACTTTCGGGGAAGTTGAATTGCGAAATGGCTTCAACAAAGAATTGTTGGGCGAGGAGTGTATTCATTTCCTTGTGAAAAATAATTTGAGAGATGTGAGAAATATCTGGCGAAACATACAACACGCTTAATAACTCAATAGATCGGAATCTGTTTGAATTCCCGGATAACTAGAGAGCACCTCGTACCTGAAGTAATTTCAAAACATCTTCATTGATAAATAGATGAACATAGGCGTACATTGTACATTGATCGACATAAAGATAGATATAACAATAAAGATAGCATATTTTAGGAATTAATGACATACAGGTTACGTATTCTGTCTATTATCGAGCACTGACGTGATTTTACGTGATTATAGATATAAACAAACACTGAATATTAAATAATACGTCACCAAAGTTTGGTCAATAAATAACAACTGCAACCATTATTATATGAAAATCATAAGTACAGACTCTTTGTATTCCATGGACATATCGACCAGGTAAAAAGATATAAATGTAATACTTTCCGCATTTCTTTCATTTCCTGTTGCGCAATAAAATCTGCTGGAGTCGATATTCTTCTCACACTATTTAGATTTGGCATTTGTTCACATTTCAGACTTCGTCTAGTTCCCAGTTGTTCGTCACGAACTGAGGTTTTCATGTTATTTGATTAAAACACACATTATAAACAAGCATCGTCAAAATTATTAATTAGCATTATTCGTTTTTTGTTTTTCATTATTTTTGCATTTATATTTCCATCCGTCTTGTGATTCCATTATTTGTGCTCATTTACCAAAATTAAATTGTCATTGCTTCCATTGTTTCGATCGACGTCAGATTCGAATTCTGTTTATCTTACGCCCGGTTAACAAATTAATGGAAATCAACAACAGTTGTCTGGTATCCACCAATCAGCGGTTTCTGGTAGTTGCTCTGTTTATAAATAGTGAGTTTCATTTAGTTATCGTCTGTCTTCTTTGACTTGTCCCTTGTCAGGATGTATTTATTCTGCATGCAATACGATACCCGGTCTTTTACCATATCCCTACATGCAAAATCGGACACAAATGTTTCTCACATGGGTACTAACTGGGAGAAAAAATATGACACCAAGTTTTTATATCAGTATTTATCTATGAATGCATACACACACACACCACACACAAATACATATATATATATATATATATATATATATACTCACTTCCAAGCAAATATATGTGCATATGAAGATGTCTAATCATAGAGATATTTGCATATACGTAAACATATGTGCATTCCATTTTGCCGATATGACAATAGATATGTACCCATATATGAAAAAGAACATGAATGTAAGCATATATATATATATAAAAGAAAATGTCATCAGCATCATCATCAGTCTTTTAACGTCCGTCGTTGGACATAGACCTTCCCCAGGATTTGCCACACTTCCCTATCATGGGTGTCAAGGAGCCAGTACTTCCTGAACTTGTCTAGCTCGTCTCTCCATCTAATATTCTGCTGGCCTCGGTTGCGCATGTGGTCTCGGAGGATCCATGTCGTGAATTCTGATGTCCATCGATTGTCTGCAATTCTTGCAACATGGCCTGCCCACCGCCATTTGAGATTTTAATGGATTCTATGATGTCCCTAACTCTTGTCTTTTCTAGGATGTACTGTGCTGTCTTGTGGTCAGCATCATTCTTTCATGTGCACGTTGCATGGTTCTCAATTTACAGGTCTGTCTCTTGGTTAGGTGAAGAAAATGAGCTCATTCTCAAATGTCTAAACACATATGCATAGACGTGTGCTCACTCTCAAATTTCTGAACACATATGCATATACGTATATGAAAATAAAACTACTTACGTTTGCATGTAGATTAACGTACAAAAATATACAAATATTCAATTATATACGTAGATAGTCGAGGGTAGATCAAGAAATCTGTGATTCGACTCATAGTCTTTATGTTAGGATATTGCGCATGATCCCACAAAAATGTTCACCATCGATAGCAAATGAATAAACGCGCGTGTGTTTATGTAACGCAACGTAAATATATATCTACGTAGTCATTGGTAAGTGTGTGTGCATGTGTGTGTGTGTGTGTGTGTGTGTGTGTGTGTGTGTGTGTGTCTGTGTGTGTGTTCCCATTGCACTATATTATTTCTTGGGGGCATTTCTTTTCCCGGTCATAGAATGAAAAAGATTTTGAAAGGTCAAGTTGATATTTTTCAGGAAATATCAATGTCTTATACACTGAGTTTTCTGGACCGATTGGGAACTATTTGGCCTTTGGGATTTTGATGCTCTTGGACCAGGTGGGACTGTGGCAAAACATCTTAATTAGAAAAGATATTGGACGAGTACTTTGTGCGCAGCAAATCACTTTGTGTGTACATCAAGCGGGGTGACATGTGTCAGTACGTATGTGTCAATATATCTACCATGGTGAGAGCGGTAGATGTGATCAGATATGAAAACTACACCCGATAAATATAGACTCCAATCAGCAACAGTGTGTTTTAGTTCCTCGAATGTCCTTGTTCGTAGTTAGCCAAGAGTGATGACTTTTTGCGTTAGGAGAGGGGGTGCCAGTTAAGAGGTTGCGTGAGAGAGTAATAAATCAACTAGATATTGCAACTATGCACGAATTTTTAACTGCAAGCTGTTTCGTGTCCTTTTTGAGTTGTAGAATTTCCTATGCATCTGAAGAAAGAATAACGAACAATATGTTCATTCTATAAACAAGAGACTTTGTCTTTCGTATTCAAAATAAAACCAATTATATCTCCACAGATCTCAAGTTGACTTTCTTTCCTTTTCCATGTCTTCGTAAAATCTGTACCAACGTGAGTGTCATCGGTGCGTCCCTGAACTTCCTATTGCTGCATGATCTTTTAACTGCAATGTCACGAAAAGATATGCACTCGGATTCTGCTTGTGCATCAAAGACAAATTTACACAGTAGGAGTTTATGCAGGAAATATCTATTTGCTCAGTAAAATAAATGCATTTGTCATCATTGGGTTACGGGCTATGAATACTCACCTGTGTAAATATTCAGTTGATATATATATATATATATATATATATATATATATATATATATATGTGTGTGTGTGTGTGTGTGTATGTGTGTGTGTGTGTGTGTGTGTGTGTATGTACGTATATATATATATATATATATATATATATATATATATATATATATATATATAAATGCATTTATAAACATGCTCGAGTCTGTGAAGCAACAGATAGCATGATAAATAGTGCATTGACACGAGAGCATTTGCCAGGTTGACATTGTGAAGGGCCCATAGGGAAACGCACCCAGTACGGAAAAAATGTCATATTGACGCAATGAAAGATAGACCCACCGGAGGGCGGTGTTTAGTGTGAGGTTTTGGTTCTGGGCTGACGGACAGACAAACGGATGCAACATCAGATATTTGGGCAGATAAATGAAAAATAATCCAAAGAGTGGGGAAAGATAAGACTACCCCAAGCAAAAATGAAAAAAAAGGGACCCAAAACAATCGAGGAGTCTTGGGAAAATAAATAAGAAAAAAATAAGCACGAGAGAAAAAAAAAGCAACAAAAAAAAACAAACTTTGAAGTAAACAATAATGAGACGTATACAAATAAGAAGAAGACTTTAAAATGGAAGAGGGGAATGAAGAAAGAAAGGGGTAAGAGGAAAATGACGAAAACTCGAGATAAACATAAAAAAAACAGAGGAATAAAGATATTCAAAAAAAAAGCATTACAGAGAGGGAAATGGATCACCTTAACATCGTTCCCCTCAGGTAGGCTGTGAGATGGCAGGATTTTTAAGCCCCAAATTAAGGGGAGAGAACCTATGGACGACTCTAGGTTGCATGTCGTAATTCTTCCTCTGATTGTGCAAAATATCCCGACGGATGAAGCTAAAATATGTTGAATACATAGAAACGTATGTATTCAAGCGATTAAACAATATGTTTTTGGATCTTTCCCAATAAAATAAAGCATTGCTCTCCCTTAGACTACTTTGGAAGATATTTAATTTCCAAATTGTTAGGGGAATGATGTTAGCATTTGTATTCTAGTGGGGGATATTGGAATAATTCGAAGAAAGGTAAATGAAATGGATAGGAAGGAGCAATTGGAAAGTATTTAAAAATAAAAAAGAGAGAACAGGCATAAAATGAGATATCATGGTAGAATGAGAGCTGGTATTATCAGCAAGTATGCATCTGTATAAAGAATATACTTCAGTAAATATAAGCTGATATTTTCCCATGGAATGATAGAAAGAGAGGGATAAATTTCAAAAGTGTTATTAAAAGTATTATGTAGAAAGATAACTTGGGGGAATGCTAAAATTGATTTTGAAAAAATGGTATTGCGTACATGAGTGTGGGAAAGTGTGCGTATTAAATATTACATTGTTGCTACTCGAAACTTGATTGCAAATCAGGCAAATACTAATGATATCGCTACTCAAAACATGATTGCAAAGCATGTAAATATCAATGATATAGCCACTCGAAACCCAATTGAAAATTATGCAAATATTAATAATATCAATGCTTAAAACCTGATTGCAAATCATGCAAATATTGACGCCAAGCATTACTGATTTATATTACCGTATGCCAGCGTAAATTGCGATGCAACTAATGATCGAATTCATGAATTAAAAAACAAAACAAAAAAAAACAAACAAAAAAAAAAACACTCAAGATTTTAAAAACAGTAAAATGTTAAATCTTCCTTAAAAATTGATTTAAAAAATAGCTTTCAACTTCCATTTTGTATTGTAACTCTATTGAATTAAAAATCCCCAAATCTAATTCCCGCCATATTTTCTTGCTTTTCCATCAGGTAATCATCACGTCTGATAATTTGTTCATTATGAATCGTGCGAGAGCTCGATAATGGAATAAAATCACAGTGTTTTAATCAGTCTTGCAGATGACAAAACCGATTATATCAGTGATAGACCATTAGTGAAAAAAAGGGTTTCGATCGCCTCGGGACATTTTCTTCATTTGATTTTGATACCGTTGGAGTTGAAGAGAAAATGGAAATATCCTCCTTGAGCGTTTCTCGAACGTAGGTTTTTGGGCATTGACGACAAAGGTGATAAATATGCTGCCACCATAACGATCGTGATGAGATAGGGAAAATGAAAAGGAGAAAAAAAATGATGAAGACTGAAATTGGTGAGAAAATAACTATCTGTATTTTGTAGTACTTTTAGCTATAATCAATTAATTTCTACTACTCGTCAAATGTGATGGTACAGGTCATAATGATAGACTTATTGGCAGTTGTATTAGCAATAATAATAATAATAATAATAATAATAATAATAATAAAAATAATGATAATGATAATGATAATAATAATAATAATAATAATAATAATAATAATAATAATCTCATGATGCACCAAACGCCCGCTCGTTTTTCTGCCTGTCCAGTTGACCGTATGACAGAAATTACCAAGAAAACAACTTGCCATAGCCCAATGAGATTATCTGTGAGTAACCTTAGGAGCCATAAGCAGGCGTTTAGCACGTTCGGTTTTAGAAATGAACCCCAACCCACAAAAGAAAATGCTCCTTAGTGGAGGTTGATCGAATCATAATAGAAAATTTGTTTTCAAACAGATGCGAAATATATGCCCAAAATAGTCACAATCTACTGACTGATGGCTTGTCCATCTTGAGTAAACAAGCGGGGAGCTGCTTGATATCGTTCCTTTTGGTAGGTTAGAGAGTTGGAGGGAGAACATTCTACTCTGAGAATGTTGCATATATTTCATTTCTCTTACTGTCCCTCTTTCGGAGAACTTTGGCTCTTATTCTCCCATTCTCTGCAAAAGTGTGAGAGCTCTGTTTTTTTTATTTACATTTGTTGTCAAAATAAATTGAATTCATTGCTTGAAATCGAGAGATGTATTTACATTGAAAGCATACAAGATATTAGAAACAAGAACAGTTAATACGAATATTTCTTCAAAGAAAAATATGAAAAAATGATTACATGAATAAATTACATCGGAACACATCATACGTTCGAAATTGCCTGATGGTTTTATATCTCTTTATAAACGGTATTTCTCAAATTCTTATACGGTTTTTCTTCGAATCTTATATAATACACAATTTTTAAAAAAAGTATTTCGTATTGAAAAGTTTTATTTATTTATTTTGTTTATGATATTAGAAATAAAAGACCATTCCAGTTGTAATTTCCCGTCTTCACCAAATTAATAGTCCTGTGAAAGTGTTAAGAGGTGAACTAGAGACTTGCTGTCACTCAGTCCCCAGCGAGATCCACCAGGTAAATAGTGCAAAAATACAACAATAATAATAATGATAATAATAATAATAATAACAATAATAATAAGCACCAAGCCCCAACGGGATCCATGGATCATGGTTAAAAAAATTACCACATTACATGACAGACTCACCCATCTTCTCCAACGTTGCATAAACGAAGTCGAGGCACCATAATGGATGACCAGAAGCAAAACCACCCTCATACAAAAAGACCCTGAAAAGGGGAATATGGCAAGCATTTATAGAACAATCACATGCTTGCCACTCATGTGGGAGATCCTAACCGGGCAAATAGCGGAGAGAATGTATATATCAATGGAGAGAAGGGGACTATTACCTGAAAAACAGAAGGGTTGCAGGAAAGGAACCAAGGGGGCAAATAACTCACTCTACATCGACCAGATGATCTTAAAAGAAGTAAGGAAAAGAAAAAGGAACATTGCAAAGGGATGGATAGATTACAAAAAAGCTTACGATATGATACCACATAGCTGGATACTCGATTGCCTTAGAATGTTAGAGATCAGCGAACCGGTGGTTAGATTCATCGAAAACTCTATGAAAAACTGGAAAGTAGACCCGACAGCCGCGGGAGAAAACTTAGCAGAGGTAAGGATAAAAGAGGAATCTTCCAAGGAGACTCGTTGTCCCCACTATTATTTGTTCTCACAATGATACCACTCAAAAGAATCCTGAAGAACAGCAAAGGATACTTTTTCTCCAAAACAAAAGGAAAAGTCAACCACCTAATCTACATGGATGATATAAAATTGTTTGCAAAAAACAGGGGAGAACTTGAGATGCTGTTCAACAATGCAAAAGAATTCAGTGATGACATCAGAATGGAATTTGGAATAGAAAAATGTGCAATCATGGTGATGCACAAAGGAAGGCTCACAACTCCTGGACAACAGTAAGATTAGAACCCTGACCGCACAAGACTGATACAAATACCTGGGCGTCCTTGAATGTGACACGATAAAACGGGAAGAGATGAAGGAGAAAATGATGAGAGAATACCTTAGAAGGATAAGGAAAATATTAGAGACCAAATTAAATAGCAGAAATCCAATAAAAGGAATGAACACCTGGGCTGTGTCAGTAGTTAGACACACATGACCCTTCCTAGGATGGACAAAGGAAGAACTCCATCAATGGACAGGCAAACAAGGAAACTCATGACAACGCATAAAGCCTTACACCCTAGAGATGGCACAGATAGACTATATGTTGAGAGAAAAGAAGGGGAAGGGGCCTCATCAGCACAGAGGACTGTGTCCAGAGAGCTGAAGCAAATCTAGAAAAGTACGTCCAAGCAAACAATGAAGAAATCATAAAGAGTGCACGAAACAGCGCAACAAGCAACAAAGTAGAAAACGATGGAACAGCGCTGCAAACTAGGAAGGAAAAATGGGATAGGAAAAACTGTACGGAGAGTTCAAAAGACTGATACAAGATGTGGCAGACGAGAGATCATGAAAGGGAAACCTGAAGAGAGAAATAGAATTGCTCATCATGGTAGCTCAGAACAAAAGCATTAGGACAAACTAAATAAAAACAAAAATCGACAGAATACAGACAAACAGCAAGTGCCGCCTATGCAGAGAAAGAGAGTAGACCATAAATCACATAACTAGTGAATACAGCCAACTTGCTCAGAAGGAGTATGAGCACAGACACGATAGGGTAGCAACAATGATACACTGGGAACTGAGTAAATGAATGGGATTCAACCATGCGGCAGAGGCAGCCCCGGAGAATGACAACCACAAACTACTCTGGGAATTTGACATCCAAACCGACCACTTCATCAAGGCAAGAAGACCAGACTTGGTAATTGTAGACAAGAAGAAAAAGACCTGCCAAATAGTAGACGTTGCTGTACCTGCAGACCATAGAATAAAGAAGAAGGAGAGTGAAAAGCGGGAAAAATACCAGGACCTAGCGAGAGAACTCAAGAAGATGTGGAACATGTTAGCCAGGGTAGTGCCAGCTATAGTAGGTGCACAGGGAACTGTCCCAAAGACACTGAGGGTGAGACTGGAGGAGATCAGGATAAGGGGAAGGATTGAAACTGTACAGACCACAGCACTGCTACGAACTGCGTGGATACTGAGGAAAGTGTTAGAAATATGAAAACTGCAACGTTGAATTTTAATAGTAACCCAATAGAGGAAAGGGAAAAAAGCGGAAATGTGAGCTGCAGCACCGACATGATGGGTGGGAGAGGGAGGAGATGTTGGCTGAAGGCCTGCGGAGACTTATTGTCACTCGGCCTTCAGCAATGACGACCGGGCAACTGGTGTGAAACTGTAAACTACAGTATTACTATGACCGATGAGCACTGGGAGAGAGAAGAGCTGGAGACTTGCTGTCACTCAAACTCCAGCGGATACCACTGGGCAACTGGTGTGAGATTGCAAATAATAATAATAATCGAAGAAGTACATGTGTAAGGCATAATTCCACAACCCTGAATAATGGAATGCCTGAAGATATGAAAATAGCTAAACAAGTAGAGATCTCAATCCTCAGCTCAATAGGAAAGTGAAACTAACCAAGTGGAGTGACCATCTCGTTGAGGTCGGAATAAGAAGAAGTATATTTGAAGGAAAGCCACATCTCTTATTACTCATCGAAGTAATTATAGCATTGAACTATACACTGACTGACAATGCTACGAAAGATACAGATTCACGAAGCTGAATTAAGAAACTGAACCATCTCATGTATATAAACGATTTAAAAGTGTGCACTGGAAATAGGAACGAACACGAGACCCTAATACAGACAGCCAGGATATGTAGTCAAGACATTGTAATGGAGTTCAGCATAAAAAAATGATGATGCACGAAACGAAAAAAAGGATCAACAGGTGAAATTGAATTAACCAACAAGCAGAACCAACAGAACACCCAACTTATCTAGTTTGAACCAGACATAATCATACAGATCTAAATGAAGAAAAACGAAGACAAAGAAGGCGCCAGAACAGGGAATCTAGTGGAACCCTTACTTTGCAGCAGAATGCTGACTAAAGGAATAGGTATCTGGGCAGATACTCTTGACCGTTTTAAAAATGGACAAGAGGGGTACTCAGAAATTTGGATTACTGCCCAAGGAAACTAATGTCAATGCATAAAGCATTGAAGACGAAAAACAATGTCGACATATTAAATGTAAAAAGAAATAAGGGAGGTAGAGAATGTATTTGTATGGATGATGATTGTGTCAACTCTGTTATTGAAAGACAAGAGGATTATATTTGAGAGAGCAAAGAGATATCAGTTACAGAAGCCAGAGACAGCAATGTAACTAAGAGGGAGACCGGAGAAAGCAAACAAAAAAGCTTAAAGAAGAAAAAATGATGGATGAAAAGCAACTACATCAACTCTTTAAAAGAAAAACCAACGGCATTGTAGATTAAACATCATAGATATAGCTGCACAAAGAGAGCCTGAAAAGAGAAACTGAATCAGTCATAATAGTGGCCAACAATGCCACAGGAGCCAACTAAATAGAAGTGTAGGTTACGTAGAGATAAAGATAAGACAATCAACCATTTATTGAGTGATTGAAACCAGCTAACCCTAAGGGAATACAAAACAGACATGACTGGATGGGAAATATAATTCACTGTTAATTGTGTGGGCTGATTAAGTTTGACCATACAGTCAAATAGTACATACCCAGATCAGAATTTATCATAGAGAACGAAAAAAACACAAACTTCTCCATGACTTTGATATTCAAACAGGGGACCTGATCCAAGGCAGATAGTAAACAAGACAAAACGTGTTATATAGGAGGTTTTGCTATTCCAGAGAGCTGCAGAAGTTATGGAATATATAACTATAGAGCTATTTGTTATAGGAGCTTTAGAACGATCCTGAAGATCAGAAGATCAGATCGGAGTGACTAGGAATTTGGGGAAAAACTGAGACCAATGGCAATACTGAAGTCAGTCAGAATACTAAGTAGAGTCCAGTAGTATTGAGGAAAATGGCATCCAATGAAGGACGCTTGTGTAGAAACTCAAATACTACTACTACTACTACTACTAATTTTACTACTACTACTACTACTCATAATAATAATGATGATAATAATAATAATGATAATAATAATGATAATAATAATAATAAAAGCAACAAAATGAAAAAAATCAAATTTGTTTTCATTATAATCAAGAAAATTACTACAACTACTATTGCTGTTGTTGCTATTACTACTACTTATCTTACTAGCAATGATAATGATGGTGACTACAATGCAGTTGTACTCAAAAAAGTTGTCCTACTGATATTGCAACTAATACCCTCACTACGACTGTTGTAAGTAATAAAGGAAAGTCAAATCTGGAAGAGGTGAGGAATTTTAAAAAATCATATGAAAAGCATGGAAAACAGTTACAGACAAACCATCTTGGACAAGGCTGGAAAGATGACACCTGAAAAGAAAAACAGAAACTCCAATCATTGTAGTCGAAAGATTACACCCGGGACCATTATATCAAAAGGAAGAATAGATTGAACACGGAAAACTGGATATGATTCTTTTCTGTAAGAGATGAGACTTCAATAAGACCACATCAAAAGTGATTGCCATAAGAACGGCAGAAAATATTACGAAAACTGCCTTAACAAAATAAGAACAACTGAAAATAGTGCAATGGGTTCGACCAACTAAACGAATGCTATATGCACAAACAATAAGCTGTTCTACATAAATATATACTCAATACTAGCGTGTCAATCGATCAATTAAGAGGGAATCAGACCCAATGGCCACATCAAGGGACTTGAAAATGCAGATGACTTGGACTACATGCTCTCCCACCAGCCTTCAAGAGATAATCACATCCTAAACAAGACCTGATCTTGTGGTAAACCACGCAGAAGCAACTTTACGTCGTTGAGCTAACAGTGTAGGGCAGCACTGGAGGAAACATTTGAACACTTCAAAAGAAAAGAAAAAAGCTCTTGCAAGCATCAGGTCGCCCTCAGAGGCTGCCAAATGAATAAGCAACTGACTTTGGCTAAAGAAAAAGAACCCCAGCAAGGAAGATCAACATCATGCAGCGCATGGTTAAAAGCAGAGTCGATGCATCTGAGACACCAAGTGTCATCAATGAATATTCTGACAGTGCTCATCGACGAAACACCAATGACAGAGAGTACCCGACCGATGATCCTGAAGAAGCAATAACCTTTACCCAACTATTGTGAAGTTGTCTCTACCAATGACTGCAAGTCCTAGCCATGTTGCCAACAATACCATCCCTGCCCACAAGGTTCTCAGTCAACAGGGATCCTATTTTCTGGTAGAATAGACATGTTGGTACGTCTAGTAAAACCCAGCTGTATACGTCGGAAAGATTGGTTTGGACATTATAAATTAATTGAATATTTGGGTTGGTGGGGGTATCCTAATGCTTTCTTCAGGTTTTTTTCCGGTCAACTGTTGATTCCAATCTCAGCCAGCTTCCTTTTTTTCCCATTCCAACCATTACACATATCTTCTCCTGGATACTTTGTCTTTCCCTAGGGCAAGGTTTTGTATTGCTGCAAAACCCCAACTGATTCTTTGCTACAATACCCAGCATAATGATGTGTGCGTCATTTTCTTTCTGTTCTGAATTCCATACCTACCAAAAAACTTCAGTATCAAATGTACCCCGTTAGAGCAGCCCCCCCCCGCAGTTCACCTTAAACAAACTACTGAAAACTTGGTGTTACGCCGATGAAAAACAATGCTGATCGAGCTGCATGGCAGACCCAGCCACTTGCACGCCTCTTTCAAAACATATCATAAATGTAATTGGAACTTCGTAGTGGCTCAGTAGGAGTTGGTAGAGGAGTCGCAGCAGGATTCAACGCTTGAAGATCCATACTTAAAATTTACCAGGAAGTCTTGATCCACCATGGAGAGCCAATCACTTTGGTAATTCATGACTGTTTGAAGGGCTTCAGCGTTTCTTAAATTGCTGATAAAAAAATCTTTTGGAAACTCCTGATCGACTTTCCTGTGATGTATGGAATTCGTTATATATATATATATATATATATATATATATATATATATATATATATATATATATATATATATATATATATATATATATATATATATATATATATATATATATATATATATATAAATAATTCCAGCTCCGAACGAAATATGTTTCCAATTCAATTGTCCCCACAGTTGCCACATTCTGTTGGATATAAATTGTCCAATCCCATCTAGTTATATATATATATATATATATATATATATATATATATATATATATATATGAATAATTTATATATATATATATATATATATAATTCATATACATATATATCTTTAATATATATATTCATGAATATACAGGATATTTCATATAGATATATACATAGAGAGAGGGAGAGAGACGGGGGGGAGAGGGATGGACACACAAACGCCCAGACAGAGAGGAATAAAGTATAGGAAGAGAGAGTAGGGGGGTTGTATTGAAAGCTGGAGCTACGTTGGAAAGTGGAAGATATACATCGTTGTCATAACGCAAAATGACCTAAGTACAGTATCTGCATGAAAAAATCTCTTATCCACTGATTTTCCTGTTCTCCCTCATTCTTACCATTAATCACATGAGACTAAATATCCTATAATCCATGTATTCTCATATATTAATTCTCGCTCTCAGATTCTCTTGTATCGATTCATTCATTGCACTCGCGCTGTGATTCACTTGCATAAAAAGTTAGTTGGCTGTTCAGCAATAAATATGCGGCCAATAATGCCATGACCAAATGAAATGTGTTGTTTTGTCAATGTTAACATTTATGGGGTTTCATGTAATATTTAATACAGGATATATATATATATATATATATATATATATATATATATATATATATATATATATATATATATGTGTGTGTGTGTGTGTGTGTGTGTGTGTGTGTTAGTTCCTTGGAGCTTGTGTGTATATGTGCATCTGCGTGAGCATAAGAATGCATGGGAAATACTGGAAGCGACATGCTCATAAGAAACTGACGTCCCAATCCATATGAAGAATGTTTTGGAGGACATCGAGAAATATGGTTATAGAAAAATGGAGCAACCGACAAAAATGACAGTTGAGCGGCAGAAGAAATAGAAAAGCGAGTGCTAAGGAAACGGTGGAGGTTCTTGGAGAAAAGTAGAGAAAAACGACCCGGAAAGGTAAATGTGTGAAGCGCTCTGGATGAGATTTATAGAAATATATATACAATGTGAAGGACTGTTTAGCTGTTGGTGAACTTGTTTATCCCCTACAAACACTAAATGTAGGATTAGAACTCGGGAAAGAGGCCAGATGTTCGATGCAAGCTAGCTTACTTCCAAATTGCTATATCATAATCTTGATATTCATTGAAATGTGTCTACTCTCGCAAAGAACATACGATTATTTTAAATAATGAAAAATTCATTGATAGATGTCGAAGAATGTGAAGTGAAAGACGGAAATGTGCGAAAATCTATGAGGCAAAAGAGAAGAATTAAATGATTTACTAAAATGTCAATTGAAATACAGAACAAAAGGCGCACTTATCATTTCGTCGATTTCGTTGGGAGGAGAGAGCTCGAAGGATAAAAGCAAATTAGATTGTTTTGAGGTACTTCACAATTTAACTAAACAATAAAAACTTATCAGAGACTTAAAAACACTGAATATAGCAAAGTATCTCACGTGTTTTCTCTTTTGCTTTTATTGTTAAATTGTTATAATTTTTGTCATCATGTGACGTTTTTATTCCAAATTAAATGATGAAAAATAATTTCAATTATTCTATCTACCGACTTCATCTATCCAGGTTTCTAAAAATGGAATGATTCTGTGAGACTAGGTGACAAAAGAGCACAGGATTGTTAGAGCAAGACCAGTCAACATAACAATTATCAGTTCTTGTAGTGTATTTGCAATTATGTGTCAGTTTCATTTTTACATCTCTAAATACGTGCTGATTCGTACCGGCCTATGCCCGAGAAGTGCTAAGCGTATGCAGATATAAATATATCGGTATCGAGTTGTATCATTTTGAGAAATTACACAAGAAATGTTATGTTCAAAACTCCCCAACAGTCGATATACAAAATAAAACCTAGTAATTGGGTTTGAATACAAATATGCAAGATGCTTTCCAGAAGTATATAAGTTTATACATAAAGGTACAAAAATAACTGATTGGAGAGTAAAATAGAGAAACACGGGTGTAGTGATATAGTATGAATAAAGATAAAATAATTAAAAAAAAAACAGAAAAATGTCGAAGAAAGAAATGAAGGATAAATTTGATACGGATAACATGAGAATCGACTAAAAAAATGAAGGTGGAATAAAAAGATAATGAAAGAAGGGCAAAAGGACGTATAACACATCAACAGAAAGGAAGAAGGTAAATAAAGATATAACAATACGCAATTTGGAAGAAAAAGAGAAAAATGAAGATGGAAAAGGAAATATGAGGAATAAACAAAAAGGAGAATATGATAAAAAGGAAGGTAAATTTAGAAAAGAACAGATAAAAAGAAAGTAATGCAAAGTATGATAAAAATGAAGTTGAGAAAAAGGAGCAACAATAGAATTGGAGAGTTGAAATGCAGGAAAGGGAAGAAAGATGAGCAGAAGAGGAAAATCAAACAATGACGAACAAGACTGCGAGGAAAGAAGGAAGACAAAGAAAGAAAGATACTATGAAAAGGAAAGAAGACAGTTCCAAGAAAGAAAAGTGATCTAACAAAGGGAAAAGCCAGTCTGTGGTGTAGGCAAAATATACAAATGTACACAGGCTGGATGGGATGAAATGGAAAAACGACGAGAGTAAAATAATGGCAAAACATGGCTCGAACAGACATAACGACAAATTTGTTTTATCGGAGTCTGTTATTTATCGTCCCCTGTTACGCAGAAATCAAAATAGGACATCGGACTGTAATTCCGACATTTGGAGTTAAGGGAGACTCTGAAAGGTGGCATAGGGGGTGCAGATGGACACATCATGAGAAATGGGTGGCGTATGCACCCTGCTGCTTCCCCAATAGCATATCAATTTTTGGCGGGAAATAGACAATGGTGGAAACTGTAAATCATCAAGCGTTCTACAAATGATGTGCCTGTCATACGTGGCGGATTTTATTGTAATTCGCTCGGGCACTCGCTGCTTTTTTCAAACAGTCGTTATGATAAGGCGGTTTCTCCCATCTTGTCCATAATTGGATGAGGAAATGTGCGATGGTGAGTCGAACATCACATGTTTGTTCGTTTGTTTGTTCATGTGTGTATGTGTGTGACTGTTTATGTGTTCGTATATAGATGTAAGTTAACGTGTAGCTTAGAAAACAAAAAGGAAACGGAAAAATACATACAAGTATAACTATATAAATATGAATATAAAATGAACAATCAAATTATTTAAAAGGTAAACTGAAAAGGAAATAAACATAGTTTAAAGCAATGAGTGGGAAAAAATTGAATTGAATACGATGGGAAAACAAAAAAAAGACTTAATAAATAATATCTACATATATCGATCTAATACGTGTATGATATGTGCGTATGTATGCGCGTGGATATATATATATATATATATATATATATATATATATATATATATATATATATATATATATATGTATATATATATATATATATATATATATATATGCAAGGAGGAGAAATAAGAGGAGAAATTGTGTATAAAATATATAGGCAAATGTAAACTGATGGCTGTTGCTAAAATCATTTTATAAATATTGTTGAACAAAATGATAAAAAATCATTTTATAGTATATGTATGGATGTTTTGGATACACAGATTGGAAATCTGTTAAAGTAGATCAGCTGATGGGTGCAGGATTTTGTTGGATTTACTCACTTCATGATAGAAGCATAAGATTTGGCATAATTATACTTTAGGATGTACTGAACTATTCCAGATATGGAAATATTCTTGAAAGGACTTTCCTTCACAACAGTTGTAATGCAATATTTCGAACGTAACGAGTCTAATAATATGCAAATGTCCGGATCAACTCCCAGGTTCGGTCACTCATTTTGTATTCTGTTGCTAATCTTTCAACAAAATTTGATTGAATTTCTATGAGAAACTTTTGGAATATGGTGTGAAAAATCATGAGCGAAAACTGAAATGTACCACCCTCTCAACCACCGACCGAAAAAAAAAGTTTTCTTTCATAAATTTGATATTGACTGTCTATATGATATCTCAGATAACCTTCAGTTAATTAACATGATATTTTTTGTTGGGATATGGCACATCAGATGGAATGAAAAACACACCTTATGGATTATTGGGTGGATTAGGATTTCTTGATTGAGAGGTATTTTCATTAGTCTCCCTTTTCCTTTATTTTCATACATTTTTATATTCATTCATTGACTACACGAGATCAATATAAATACTGACGATTTCCCAAATGTGCCTAACTGAAAAATTAAGAAATGAGTGAGAAAATATAAATGAGATCTTAGAAGGATGAGAAAAGTTTTCGAGACTAAACTGAATAGCAGAAATTTAATAAAAGGAATAAGAACATGGGCGATACCAGCTGTAAGATAAACAGGTCCATTTTTTTAGATGGACAAAGGATTAACTTCAATCAATGTACTGGTGACCCTGCACAAGGCTGTACATCCAAGAAACGACACCAATAGACTGTATGACTAAATGTGAAGAGAAAAGAGGAGACAGAGGACTCATCAGCATAGAAGATTTTGTTGAAAAAGCCAAAGCAGGATTAGAAAAGTAAGCAAGCAAATGAAATATTAAGCAAAGTGTCCGTAGCAGTTCAACAAACGAATGTAAAATGACTGTTCATAGAACACAAAATAAAAGGAAAAATTGGGACAAAATGGGTAAATTAAAAAGACGAATACAATACATTGCAGACGAGCAATCATGGGCAAGGCTATGCGAAGGAAACTTGAAGGGAGAAACATGATCCCCCATCATTGCTGCCCAAAGACAAATTATGCTAAGACAAAGATCGATGAGAAAGGGATGAGACTGTGAGTCATAAACTAGTCCACAAAAAAAAAAAAAAAACTAAAAAAAAAAACAAACCCCAAAAAACAAAAACAAGAATAGGAACGACAGGATACCAATTCGGGACTATGCAAAAAAAAACAGCCCCAAAACAAATGGTATCAGCACAAGTCGGAGAAAAACCTTGGGAACAAAAGTTAAAAATTACTCTGACTTAGACATCCAAACCAACTGCCCAATCAGAGTGAGAATACCAGGTTTAGCCGTCGGGGACGAGGGAAAGAGAAGCTGTTCTAGAAATATGAAAGGACCAATCATCAGTAATGGCCAGACATCTTGGCGTGTGTGAGTGAAGTAAGGGGAAGGTAGAGATGGTACAACCTACAGCGCAGCTGTGATATGCGAGGACAGTGATAGGAGGGTTAGGGACCTCTGCAATCTCGGCTATGCCTTTGTCATCCTCTTTGGCGATTGCCGGTAACTGGATGTTGTAGATATGATATTTTCAGTACTCTCCTCGTGTAGACCTTGGTGGTGCTTTGGTGTGTATAGACTTGATCCTCCCTCTTATCTCCAGATCTTCTAATCTCGTTTTCAGAGTCTTTGGGAGAATTCTGCTGGACTTACTTTTATTGGTACTTCCCTAACTTTCATGTTCCAAACTTTCTTCAGTCATTTCGCATGGTCCTGGTATTTCCCTAACTTTTTACTCTCCTCTATATTCACTCTATGATCTAAAGGCACAACCACGTCTATCATTTTGAAGGTTCTATTTCCCTTGACCACGACTCCCAGGTTTGGTCTTCTCGTTTAGATAGGGTGGTCATTTTGGTTATCAATGTCCTAGAATAATAGGTGGCATCTATTTTCGAAGATTGTCTCTGGTTTGTGTTGATGCCGTTTGTCTGCATGGTCGAATCCGAGTTGTTTGTTTAGTTCCCAGTGTATATCTGTTGCTATCCAATCGTTCCTGTTTTTGTACTCTGTGTTGATTGAACGAAGATGACTCATACTAGACTCCGTGTCTTTCATTCTATGATCAATGCATACAACACAGTCACGTTGGACTCAGCTGTAGAAACGCGATATACCATGAAAGAAAAATGTTCTCAGGTAAAGCCTTTTATTTACTTACTTTTGTCTTCAAATGTTTTTATGCGCCCACCTGTGTGTGTGTGTGTGTGTGTGTGTGTGTGTGTGTATGTGTGCAGGTGCTAGTGTTTGTACACGTGTGTGTGTGTCTGACTGTGTTAATTATATGTGTTTACTTGTGTGCCTGAGTGTATGTGTATTTTTGAATAACAACTCAAAACGAGCTATCTTCAATTAAAGATAGACATCTGTAATGATAGAAATGGAGAGAATTGTATTATTCTATTCGGAGTTAACATGTGTTCAGCGGTATTAGAAATGTTGTAGAGGGAAGTGGGTGGAATTCTAACCTGATATTGTCTGCTACAACATTCTTATGTGTTTTGGCAGAGTTAGATTAATTTTCAATCACAATGACGACATATTAAGTGGTCGGATCAAACGGAATTATATCTATATTCTAAATCTCATATTTTTTTTATATTTCTAATTAATGACTTGATTATTGTTCCAAGTTTCATATTTATATGTATTTCTTATGAAACCCAATTGCTTCTGATACATTCAGCCTCAGAGCTACCGGAAACACGTTGAAACTTAAAAAATACTTAATGGGAATTACTGCTTGCACCCCATTTGTTTGATCGAAATTTTGCTTTTGAGGTCATTTCTATAAGTAGGAGGAGTATGATATTTTTTTTATCCTTTGTCATTGTTTCATATTCGGATGCATTACGTCTACCAACTTTTCAAGTGTTTACTCGTTTTTGCAAAATGTAATTTCTTTTCGTTATCTAAAGGCTTTCATTTCGAAATCTCAGTTCAAGTAAATATAAAAACGCAATATTTATTGCTATTCTTTCCAATTTTTGTCTTTTCACTGACTTCTATTCTGTGTTGAAGTGTTTGCGCCAAGGGCCTGGGAATAGACATCTATTCTGTAGCTTGACAGTTGGACATATAAAAAGATGTTCAGAAACTGTTTTCTATGTTTCTTAGTTTATTCCTTTCTTTGAAATAATTGCTTTTATTTTGTTCTATTAATGTTTTCAAATAGATTATCTTCTTTGCAATAGTATTTGTCTGGCGACGTCGAAATGTTTATTGTCTACAATTTTGATGCAAGTATTTATATCTATAGGGCTGATAAGAATAGTTGTGGACTTCCTAAGCAGTGAGAAATTTTTTCGTTATTTTCCAAGAGATCATCATCATGGCACATTCATTCAATATCATCACTTCATCATTTTCAGTATGCAAATATCAGATTCTTTTTGCAATGAAATTAAACTACAGAAAAATTGGCCGGACATTTTCATGTTCTTGGTTTCTTGGAAGTCTTGATCGATCTTGAAATTCTGCAAAATGAAACAGATACATTATTTGAGTCGAAGTTAACTTTACTACGAATTATCTGTCAAGAATTCGGTCTGGTATCGTCGTACTGAAGGGAGTTTGGTGCGGTTTTTGACGTGGATAAAAATGCTTCGCTTGCACACTTTTTTTTTGCTATTCTTGCTTTTGTCACAGAGGATATGTGTTTGTTCATTTTTGTTTGTAATGAAACATCTAAAACCTGACCGATGTGCATTTCTGAACATTGGAGTGAAATCAATAAAAGCTTTGTGAAGAATACTTCCCAAATTTTGTACAAGAAGAGGCAATGGAATATTTGGCATTGAGAACTCATCTGACTCTCCATCTCTTTGTCTAGGCACGCGCACGCGCAAACATACACACACACACACACACACACACACACACACACACACACACAAATATCACACACACACACACACACACACATATGTATTTATTGGACATTTATTGTACAGTCCTATAATTCTATTAACAAAATTATCTGTATATGTATGGAATTAAATAAGAGAGCAATGTATTACATGCTCAGATATGAGATAATATATATATATATATATATATATATATATATATATATATATATAAGCTTAAGCTAACAGGAAATATGAATAATCACAAGCTGTCATAATTATGGCATACGGAGCATAAATCCGGTCGTTTTGCAAGGAAATTATTAAGCTTAGCATGATTTAACATTGATGTATCCCGAATCGTACAGTGTTGATAACAACCAATCTCAAGTCATTTCCTGTCGTTTCACATTGACCCACAGGAAATATACAATATTGTTCAAAAGCATCAGCAGCACAACATCCTAACAGAGCAGGTTCTAATCTCGGAGTGAAACGCTTGGAAATCTTCAAAAAGTGAGAGGGAGTTATTAATGAATGAGTATAAAATGAGAGAAGCAGATGGTGTTGGTTGACATTCATCAGCAGCATCAGCATTACAGCACCTGTCTTTGGGCATCAGCTTCTCAAAAACTCGCCAGATCCCTCTATTAAAGTTGTTGTGGAGCCAATATTTCGTCCCGCAACAATATATTTTAGCGTCCACAATTTTGCGTATGTTCTCTTGAAATTCACGTTGTGAGTCGCGATGTTAAATGGTTGTCTGAAATGTTTGCAACATGATCAGCCCATCACCATTTGAGTTTCCTAATTGGTTATATATCTCAGACTTGTTTTGTCTGGGCTGTTTTGTGATTATCCCGTGTGGTGTCGAGCATGATTCCGTCATGTGCATGTTGCATGTCTCTCAGTTTGTGTGTCAGTGTATTGGTTAGGTTCCGTGTTCCAGATCCATAGGGGACTATCGGAATGATGCATAGATTTTCGGGATTAATGTGATTCTTTTCGCTTGATTTCTTCTCCCTCCAAAGATTACATGGAGATTTGTTGTCCTATGTAAGTGTCTACTTCCTTCAGCTGTGTATTTTCGATTTTAATCGATATGATCTCTACATGCCTATTGTACATGACATATGTTTAACTGAGGTTCATGTAAAGACCTACTTTCTTGCTTTCTTCAATCTGTTCGTTTACCATCATTCATAGATAATGAAAGTTCTCAGCAAAAAGGACAATGTCACCAACAAATCCGAGATTATTCAGGTATTTACCGTCCATTCAGACACTTTCATTTTCTCAATCTAATTTTTTAAAAGTTTGTATTGAGGAACGCTTTGAAAGATGTCGGTGAGTTGGTATAGCCTTGTCTTACTCTTTATTCCTACCGACATAGATCAGAGTCTTTATTTAACCTGATTAAGTAACTGCTGTGTCGAAAGATATGTTATATGGTAGCTTCAATGATTCGGGGGATCATTACAGCAAGTGACATTCTATATTGTCAGGCAAAAAAGAAAAAACCAAAAAATAAACTGGAATAATATTAAGTGCAAATAAATATAAACCAAACACAAAGATGTGAAATCGTGAGAAATCTCTGTTGATAAAAGCATGGATATCGAACACGGAATTCTGGGAATCGCTTCAGGGATATCTAAGTCTGACTCATGACCAGATGCATGCCGTTCTCAAACTCATTACATCAGTAATTGTCTGCTTGATTAATCTGCAAACCATTTGACCGTATTCAGTTTGCTTGGATATCAAGTATCAATAATAGCTTAGTCAGGCACAAGGCAATAAGTATAAAGCACTTATGAGGATTGAGTTCATGGATATAATAATAGAGTCCGAAATCAGTCTGCTAACTATTGCTCTGTGGCAAGGTGATTACGAATTATTTACAGAGATTACCCCTATCTACCACAACGGGCACCTAAGTGAATCGAACCCACAACTGATGTGACTGTTCACTTGGTGACCACTCAACACAAGTTCAAATCAAAAGGTTATAAGTTAAATGTATGTAATAAAAAAAAAGAAAAACATCTGATTTTCAAATATTTGGTAATGAAATCACTGTAAGCTTTAATGGGTTATATGTTTTGCATAATATCAGAGATTATGGTTCTATGTGTGATTTTGTTTTTGTTATTGCTCGAATAATCAGCTGCTTCCCACTAAACATCTTCGGGTATCATATTGAGTTTTTTTTTTCCCAAACGAAATTCTTTTACTTGTACTGTTAATTTTTATAATGCAATTATGATTCTATCACTTAATCTCTATAACTCCATATTATTTACTAACTGAAGGGAGATAAATATTGATAGTTTTATGATAGGCAACGGACGCTTATATAAGGCTACAAGGTCACCTGGATGATTTATGCATTGCTATAATAGAGAGATAAGAAAGCTAATTGAGGGGATGCTACAAAATTTGTTTTTCTGTTTATGGTTCACAATCCAATGATTAAAAAAAACAAACAAAAAATATTCAGCTCTGAATTCAATTATCTGGAGAGTAGCATTTACAATGTACTTCCATCTTGGTGTGGGAAATTTTCGTAATTATTACAGAAAACTGACCAAGTGATAAAACTGATTTATCTTCTGTACTTACTGTTTTTAATAAGATGAAAGTTAAGTTCCGATGCAAACAAGAATTAAGATGAAGGTAAATAGTAGCAAAAAGAATGATAAGAATATGATTAAATCAGTTTTTGGATAAAAAATAACATCTTTACTTTTATATTAATCTTCTTTGAAATAATATTTGCTAAATTATAGGACAGAGCATTACACAAGTTCCTAAATAAATATCTATCAATTATTAATTTTAACAACTGTTAACCAATGGTGAATGCAAGAGCGAGAATTTGTATCTGATAATAAAAACAATGAATTTCTTTTAAAACTTGAAAATCATGCAAAACATTGAATGCAGGCCTGGGAATGCAAATCTTAATATGATAAAGAAAGAGATTGTAGAAGTTGGTTTTGCTAACCAAGAATAGATTTTAAAAAAGAGAGAAATCAATACAAACTATTATAGGAACATTGTACGGATGTAACTTGGTAAAGACAGATATAAGAATGATGAATACGCATAATGCAAACTACTGACATACTTAAGGATACTTGCTGTCACCCATTTTCCAGTGATGATCACCAGAACACATCAGGTGTGAACACACAGATGCATGAATAATGATCATATAATTACAATGATGATGATGATGCTCGTGCTATTGTTGCGGTTGCTGCGGATAGTGATAATCAGTTACTCAACAGATATTTCAATTGAATATCCTGAAGGGAATCGTTGGTGAATCGATATGGACACAGCTATGTAGAGGAAACCTGTAGCGAGAAAATGAATCACTTTCTCAGAGGCTCAGAGTAATGCCATCGGAACCAATCATAGAGGATAGAATACAACACATAATAATTCATTGCTAAATGTAGATAATGATAAAAAAAGGAATATAATCACATAGTAAGCGACTGCAGTGAATTGGTCTATGATGTTGATAAACAAAGTTATGACTTGGTGGGAGAGTGAGAAGCGACTGAGTTTGGATCATGTAGACCAATGGTATATGCATATTGATATTCTGTGTTGTCTTATGATCTCTCCATGTGAGGTTGAACATCATTCTCTCAAGTGCACGATGCATGCTTCTCAGTTTGAAGGTCAATCATTTGGTTAGGTTCTATGTTCTAGTTCCATAGTTGGTGACATTGGTTGTATCCCCTACTTTTTAGGACTAATAGGATTTTATTGTTCTTGAATTCGAGCTTCCTCAACTGGAAGCTTGTCAACCTATTGTCATTCTACACTTTATCAACGAACTCATTGAAAAAAAAAACAAACGACTAAATGAAAAAATAAAAGCGTTCATATCACTATAAACACTATAGCAAAATTACACAATAATATAAGAGAAATTAGAACCTCTGTTTACCTAAACTGAGTCTTTATTTATGTCTTTGACAGGACATTTTTCCAGCACGATTAGGATTTCCATTCCGAATAATGAATCAAGCATCATAGAAAGATTCAAAAAGGGTAAAAAGACATCAAATGAAATTGGAATTCTACAGAAAAAGCAAAAGAAAGTGCATGAAGAGGAGGTTGCAGCAGGCAATAAAACTAGTGTGTGACTAGCCAATGATAGAATAGAGGTATCATTGACTAATTTGAAAATGATAATAACATCAAAATGAAATAGGAATTCCACAGAAAAAGCAAAAGAAAGAGTATAAAGTTGATAATGGAATGTGACTCCCATACGTTTCACTTTGGTGGGAAGTTAAAGCGTTATCTGGATGAAACACCTGTCAACTCTTGATCTGAGAGCATCATCATTACTTTAGTAGGCGAAGCAAATTATAGCTAAGTTGCCATATGTGAAAGCATTTTTTTTTAATATTTCAACAAATTTTCATTCCTCGAATGTTATGTTCATGTAGAAATTGGCTCTTTATCCCTCTCTCTCTCTCTTTATATATATATATATATATATATATATATATATATATATATATATATATATATTGATAGATATATGTGTGTGTGTGTGTGTGTGTGTCCCCTCAAATCTTTTTTTTATTTATATATTGAGCATTCTTAATTTAATATAGATAATTAGATAATGATGATTCAAACTGCACTACTTGTTTTATCAGGATATTCTATTGAAGTTATTTTTCAATGGAGTATATATATATATATATATATATATATATATATATATATATATATATATGTATATATTTATATATATATATATATTGTCTTATATTCATGTGTGAACTGTGTTATATTATTTCTAAACTCTACGTGAAATGATTGCTGGTTATCACTCGCTGAATGTATCATCTTGACTAGACTGCATAAATTGGATAAAAAATGAAAGAAAATGATGTGTTGTAGGAATGGAACCTGAAATCAAAATGTTGTCAAACTTGGCCAAGCTGGACACGTTCTTCTCCGGTTATGATCAAGTTTTCGGCTGCCTATATTTACTACGAGAGAGTGAATGTATTACAAGAGAATATTTACCACTTATGATATATTTCAGCATCTGGTTAAGTTGACGGATCGACCTTTACTCAGAGAAACAACAAAATATATTGAATACTTTAGAGATATTATATATTTTTGAAACAGTCCATGTTTGAAATCTATCCTGATGACCGAACATTATGCATTGGTATTAGTACTAGATTTCCGATCGACAGATATTTTTTTTTCTTCAAGCTGATTATAATGCTACAGTCTTTTACAATGGTTGTGATATACTCTTGATCGAGCTGTATCAAACTCCAACACTCATTAAAAAATGACGAAAGAAAAACGTTACCACTACATGGAAACAGGAAAGTTAGCACAACCAAATCAAAAAATACTCGGCGAGACGGCGGCCATTTTCGAAGCCTGTGGCAGCAGTTTTAGACTTCGAACAGGAGACACCAGGCCACAAGATGGAAAGAAGGTAAAAAGATGAGAAACTCGAGAATCTCCATTTCTTTCGACCGTATATAAAAAAAAAATGAAAGATATGAAAAAATTTGAGAAGGGAAACATACATACACACGGTGATAGCATATGTACACTCATACGGGCAAAAAAAGAGAATCAGCACATAAACATATGGCTAGAAAAAAGGTAAGATATATACACATGAAAAACACACACACACACACACACATATATATATATATATATATATATATATATATATATGAAACCAAAATGAAAAAAAGGAGAGATATAAAAGAAAGGGATAAAAAGAGAAAATCGTTGAAAATATGCGACACGTAAATAAAGAGGATGCTGAACTTAGAGAAGAGAAAAGATGGGAAAAGGTAAAGAAAGAGAATGAAGTACTCCGGGAAAAAATTATGAAGACAATAGAAAAGGAGTGGTTTTGTCATTTTGTTCTGTTTCTAAGTATTTGCAAATCTTTTCCAAAGCTTAATATTTTACCCTAATCAGATTATTTAATGCAGCATCGCACCTTACACCAAGATTGCCTTGATGTTACTATTTTTTTTTCTGGTGATGGGTATAGTGATTGGGATAGATTTTTGCTGACTCAGAAACATTTGAGGTAAAGTTTGTTTCGCCATGGTTATTTTAAAAAGATCTGTCGGAGTATGTTGGCGTGTATACTAACGGTGCTTTTTTTTAGGGTTAGCACCTGTTCTAACTGTTGGAGAAATTTGATTACGTTTTAGGCGGAACTGTAAAATTCCTGATATTCTTCGAAAGTGTTGTGAACGAATTCAGTCTATCTTGATCATATCAAGA
Organism: Thysanoteuthis rhombus; assembly: GCA_963457665.1. Lineage (NCBI taxonomy): Eukaryota > Metazoa > Mollusca > Cephalopoda > Oegopsida > Thysanoteuthidae > Thysanoteuthis > Thysanoteuthis major. Next base: position 36,806,886 of record OY735200.1, on the reverse strand, counting down.
CTGTCTATGTGAAAAAGCAAATTTTTGATTGCCCTGTTGAAAGACTGTTTGTAATGATTGGTAGACTTTGGATTGAATTCACTATTTGATGAGAGCAAAATATAACTTTACATTATGCGATTCGGTTTTGCATGTTTGCGTTACGAGAAAAATTTCATTTTCTCTTAAAAGTAATGAAGACAACTTTTTAACCAGGTCGATTTGAAAATCATTTCACAGGGAGATGATGGTACTTATTGAAAAAGGGATTGCTTTTACGATTGGTTGCATTTAGGTCACTATTAAAGGGATATGCTGAAATACTGGATAGAGTCTTTTATTTATAGAAGATTTGAGAAAAAGAAATAGACAAATATATTGTTTGCATTTTCGACTGTAACTGTATCAATTGGAAAGGGAGATGAATATGTATCAGAATCAAATTGCATGCCTTTCCGCAGGTTCTTCGAAATCGCTCTCCGCTGTTTGGCGAGGCCGTCGGGACAAAAGGCTTTGGATTTCGGTGCCAAAAATTTCTGAAGAACAAAGAGGGTTACAACAGGCAGTCAGTTTGTGCCAGATAACCTCACCGATAACAGTTGATGCTTACAGGCTGGTGGTTTTGGCACAGAAGGGTGCAGGAGAACCTTAGGAGAGATGAGGATAGCCTGTAGTTGAGGAAGGAATGCAAATAGCAAAAAACAATTTAATTTAAGTTGAATTAAGAGTTTTTTACGAGTGATTATTTCATTATTGGAAAATCACGTTCCGTTTATACATATCGGATACAATTAGAAATAAAACAACTCAAACATTTTTATTTTTTCTCAGGACAAAAGAAGGTTATCAAGTTGCTATTTTCTTGTATTTGCCCATCCAACTGACAATTGACATGAACTCCTGTATTCTGGATATATCTCCCTCTTCTCAATGTGTTTTTAGAGGCATCCAGGAACATTATTCTTGGTTTTTGGCGTCATCATTCCAGGATTGATTGGGAAAAAAATCAATGAATTGATATACATGCATCGTCGTTGGAAATTCAAATGCAACGAGGCTCAGGCAAAAGGATGAATTATGAAACATTTACTTCTACGTTGAGAAACGAAGTATTTATCCCGAGTGCAGGCCTTTGGACTATTTCACCGAGAAGCATTGTCAACGTAGAGCCGGGAAGACTCAGAAAACACTCCTGGATTTCTGTTCACAAAGCCAAACAATCATGACACATACACACACACATATATATATTCAATATGATATGTAATATTCAAAACACGGAACACACACACGCACACATATACACACACATAAACACATATATGTTTGTATATAAATGTGTGTGTGTGTGTATGTGTGTGTGCGTTCCGTGTTTTGAATATCCTGTATAACGTTTGATCAACGTGATTCATGCAGATGCATTGAGTCGAGAGTAATAATAAGAAAGATGATTGTGTTGAAGAATAAATATCTTACCACTTTAGGTAAGTATATATATATATATATATATATATATATATATATATATATATATATATATATATATATATATATATATATATATATATATATATATATGTGTGTGTGTGTGTGTGTGTGTGTATGTGTGTGTGTGTTTGAAAAATTACCTGGGGATCCAACTCTACAACACCAAACCTAGAGCTGTCCATAAGAATAACATGTAGCAATCAGGTGAAGGCTAGAAATATTGAGAGATTGTCTTTGTGCCTTATTACACTATTAGAGTTTAGTGTGGAAATATCTCTCAGTGTTGCACAATCGTTTACTGTCATTGGAAAAAATCAATTTTATTAGTCCCGAAATCTAATCTAATCTAAAAATTGACCGGTGCTCGCCTCCGATGACCATGGTGGTCAGCGTTACCTATCCCGTCGCCCTTTTTTCGCAGTAAGTTCAATTGACTTCCAGGAATAGTATTTCCTGACTGCAATATGGCCTTTACCGACCTCCAATGATCTTATCCGTCGCAACTATCTACGCATCGTATTTTGCATCTATACACTGTTTTATAACGTACGAAGCAATCACCATGAATGTAAGTAACTTGCTGCAAAATTGTTGAAAAAGTTGTTCTAATTCTAATGACGTCTATATTAAAACCTCAGTCCTGAATACCTTGGCTGTGGATGAATTTACCCTTTCACCAGATTTCAGTTTTATTGATGCAAAATTTTGACTAACAACTTGAAAAATTGGTTTGAAGTCACTGGAAATGACCTAACTTGTTTGATCAGGTCAATATCACATTAAATAAGTGCAAAATTTATGCCAAGACTTGCTATATTGGGTAGAAATCACCAGAAATTAACCTTTGGTATCTTTGAATTTACCCAATCACGCCCAACCTTTTACCTTTGATGTGCGAAGATTTACCCAAGTGCTACTTTCAGCAAGTTTGGTTCAAAATAATTGCCCATAGATTTTAAAAATAGTGTAAACATTACTTCTGTTGACCTCGAACGACCTCTGATATCAACTTGCATATTCATTTCATCGGAGAAAGAATATTCTTTAGGCCAGATTTCAGTTTTATAAGAGCAAAATGCAAATAACAACGTGGATGATTTGGTAGGAATGACCTTCTCCATAGAATAATTTAAACCCCAACAACACTGCCACCTCAGTATTTATACTAATATTTGAGCCTTTTGGTTTTCATGTTTTCCCCTCTTGCCTTTTCTCTGCAAAAACTACATGGACCTAAAATTTTGCCTATACATACTAGGAGCTACGGCTTGAATACAGACCTGGATAGAACTGGGCAAATTTTGGACACAGGACTCAGTAGTAGTAGACTGAGGAGATATCAGCTTATTGCAGAGGCTGTGTGAGATTAACTTTGGGGTTATTTGAGATCCCCATCTATAATTTCCAGAATACCAGGCCAAAGATGCTGAAATTTAGCACTTCTTTCAGAACAAAGGTTGCATTCAACTTGATGTTTTCTTCTCAAGTAATTCAAGGTGATTTCTGGTTATTTCATGCAACTATTAAGCGCCCACCAAACAAAAATTAAGTGCAGAGGTATATCCTTCAATGGTAAAAATCGAATATGTAGATGACCTTTGAGATCATTGGGGTCACAAGATTTCTGGTAAATTCGAGGCAATTTCAAAAGTTTGGACCAAAATTTAGCATATGTACATATCTTTTTATAGCTAAGATCCTAATCAACGTGATGATGACTCCTAAAGTAATTCATAAGAGCTAATTTCTGTTAATTTCTAGTCAATTTTCCAAGCATAGGAGAATAATTTCGAATCTATGTAACTGAACTCTGACGTAAGAGCAAATCGATTTTTGATACTTAGAACAGTGAATAAGATATACAATTACAAATCGAATGCATCCAAACCGGATAATATCACTATCGACCGATTTAGGAACCTGGAGAAGTATCACTAAGGAACTAGCCAATCTATTTGACCAAAGCTGCAAACAGGAAAGGTCTACTCCACTGCATCTACACACCTTTCACCAGAGAGATCTTCAACGAAAGCATCGAAACACAAGATGAAAATCCACCAGAAAAAGCTCCTCGACCTTTGACCTCATCCATTTGGTGAATTAACAGAAAGAAGAACCAATAGAATAAAAATTCCTTTCACGGTAGAAATTGTTGATGTCAAGAAGACTTTCGACTCCGTTAAAATCCCCCAAATCATTGATGCTATCACACAACAGGGTGTACATCAAAAATATGCAACATATGTACTGACACGGCAGCTCAGAAACGGGGATAAGACAAAACGATACAGCTCATCCAAAATCTCCACTTTGCCCCCAGATTATGATCTGGAATTTAGATTGGTAAAAAAAAAAAGAACAATCAGAACAGATGGTGCATATCTACCCCCCCCCCCATTTGCTCATGAAATTGTTCTTTTACTGATAGCATTTATGATACACTGATTATGCTAGACGATCTGAAATGGAGAAGCAAAAAGATGAATTTCCACAGGTAAACAAATGCCATGTGCACCAAACTCTTTGAGGACAAAAACACGGCCATCAAAATAGAAATGCAGGGCTGAAGGAAGTGAAATATTAGATCTATCTAGGACAACGAATCTCAATGAAATCCACGAAAAAATGAATAATCAAACAAAGAATCAGGTTGGCATCCTTTAGGTAAAGCTTACTAAACCTTAAAAATTCACTAGTTCTCAAAATTTTCCTTCCAATGGTCAAATATGGAGCAGAAAGATGAACCCCAACTAAAAGATTGGTGCTCGAATTGGGGAGTCAAGGGTTATCATAGAATACTTCCGAAAGCATAAAAGGCAATGGGCAGGTCATGATGCTAGAAGTTCAGAAAACTGCTGGACATCACGACTCACAACGCGGATCTCCGACACTGTGACCAGCAAAAAATGAGCGTGACAAAGTAGACAAGTTTAGATAGTAGGACAGCGTGACTTCCACGGGAGAGAGAGACCAGTAAATCTCGGGGAAGGCCTATGTCCAACGGCAGACGCTAGAAGGCTGTTTCGGCTGGTACAATTTACTTGTACTTATATGCTTTGAGGTTGCATGCAGTTCTAAGTAAATGTACGATTCCTGACATATTAATACCATTTAATTTCGAGCTTCCCCTATCCTAAACTCTCGCACAGCCGTTTATAGTTTGGAAATATTAAAATGGAATAAATGACTCTCTCTATATCCATCTATCTATCTATCACTCTCTCTCTCTCTCTCTCTCTCTCTCTCTCTCTATATATATATATATATATATATATATATATATATATATATAGATAGATAGATAGATATATATATAGATATATAGATATATATGCCATTTCCCACTGAGTCACAGACATGCACTGGCTACTGACATGACCAAACTGTTCATCTAACAAAATGAATGCTATCGCAAAATATTTCTGCTAGGCGTTCGTATCAGACAACTTGTGCCCAATGTGCACCGAGTGTTTTCTTTCACTAACACAGAAAGCAGAAAACAATCCATTTGTGCAAAGTGTACATAGCTTTTTACCGGTCCTTGGATGGCCTGTATTTGTAGCAGCGTTGTAGATATGTCAGGGTAGATCAGTGCAAAAGATCAGGAGAGGATCATTGAAGCAGATAGCTCCACTTTGACATTGATTGATTCTGAATTACGATTAGAAGCTTTGTAGGTGTTTAGATGGTGGAGTAAAATACCCATTGCTGCTAAGAGGCTGGACAGATTGTTTGGATAGTGAGATTGGGACTGAAGTGAAAATGTGTTGAGAAAAAGGGGAAAATATTGAAGGAGGGCAAAACATTAAGAGGGAGAGAAACATCGAAAGGATTACTCGTCGGAGCAAAAGAAAGTAAGAGTATCGAGGGGAAAGCGGCAAAATAGCCGGATTGAATGGAAGAAAAAGATAAGTAGATTCAGATAAATAGTAAACAGTAGGGAATAGACTGAAAGCTAAATTCGGCCTTCAGATACCGGCCAGCTGAACTTTTTGGTGCTTGAGCTTGAAAAATTCGAATAAGAAGTATAATTCAATATGGCAGTCGTGAGATTCTATTTAACGGTAATAATTGGATCTTTGTGTTCACAATGATGAACGGTGATCTCTTGTTTAGATTCATTTAATGAAAATTCCCTTCTTTGGAAGGGAACGATTGCAGGAATAGAGCTTGGATAAAATTGAAATGTTTCGTGTCTTCAAACTTCAAAAACTTCTGGTGGTCGATAATTTTGAATTTACAGCCCGACATTCACACTGTTGTAGCGTCAGCTACTTTTTCAAAAAAAACAAACTTCAGGACTAGAAACAGTATTTCCACATCAAAAGTGTTTACACAATGTGTATATTCTAATTAAAAAAGTACAGCTTTTAAGATTCGAACATTGAAACTAAGTTCATGCAAAGATATATATATATATATATATATATATATATATATGTATGTATATATATATATATATATATATATATATATATATATATACATATATATATATATATATGTATGTATATATATATATATACATGCTCTGGTCAGTTTGGATGTCATTGCCTCAGGGTAATTTGTAGCTTTGTATTTCCAAAGGGCTCTCTCCAGTGTGTATTGTCGGTTTTAGCCTTGACATAATTAGTCCCGATGTATTTGTTTTAATATTCTGTGGTGAGCAATTCCTTTGAAAAGCCATTTGTAAGATTCCTCATCTGCGATATTTTGTACCCATCTTCGAAATAGTGTAGATTTTTCGGTTGCCTTTTTCCCTTGCTTGTTTTCTCCTTGATTGCTCCATTGTGTAAAACTTTCTTGTTGTTTGTTGCACTTTTTCTGGCGCTTTTTATACTCCACTACTTGCTTTTACATACTTTTCTGATCCTGTGCAGCTTATGTCTAGGGTGTTAAGTCTTGTGCATCGTCGTAGGATTCATTGTCCTCCAATTCATTAATTGAAGCACTTTCTATGTCCATCTGAAGAATGGACTTGTGTATATTTGATACTGGTATTTCCCACCTGTTCACTCCTTTCATCTGATTTCTGGTAATTTGCTTGGGCTTTGATATTTTTCTAATCCCCTGAAGGTATTTACTTTTTATTTTTTCCCTTCATTTTTCTGTTTTACTGCGTCAGATACAAGAAGTACTAGATATATGTATCAGTGAAGTATGGTCAATGCTCCATACCAATGTCATTGCTTAGTTGTTTCACTTTGTTGAACAACGTTGGACGCTCTTTCCTGTTTTCTGTAAATAAATCCATGTTGTCCATATACATGAGGTGGTTATCTTTCTTTTTTTTTTGAACATTGGCATTCTATACTGTTTTCCACGCTTTTGATGTGTGGTATTATCATTAGTTGGGACAGAAAGTCCACCTGGAAAAATTCCCATTTATACTTACCTCTGCCAAGTTATCACGTGTGGCTGTCAAATCTATTTGCAAGTTTTTAATAGAGTTTGCTATGAATCTTACTCCTGGTTCAATAATCATTGAAGTTCTAAGGCATTCGAGTATCCAGCAGAGTAAGATCATAATGTGTGTTTTTTTATAGTTGATTCATTCCATTGCAACATTCTTCCTCTCCTCCCTACTTGTTTCAGGATCATCTAGTCAGTGTAGAGGAAGCAATTCATCCCTTTGGTTTCTTGTATTACATTATTTCAATACTGGTATTTGTCCTTTGATGGAAATATATTTTTCTCTGCTTTATGTCCGATCAAGATCTTGTACATTCGTAGGAGGCACGTGATTGGTCTATAATTGATCCCCTGTTTCCTTTTCACACTATTCTTTTGGATGGAAGTCGATCTGCGATTAGTCATTCAGTCTTAGACCTAGCTTTCATTGGGGCAATTTTGGAGTTTGTGGTTGAGCCTGTTATGTAATGTGGTGGATTTCTGAGGAGCCCATCTGGTCCGGCTGCCTATTGTTTTGAGGGTGTGCTTTTTTTCAATTCTAAATCATTTCTCCTCCCTGAGATATGTATTGGGATTCTTTTTTGATATCATCTAACCATTCTGCACCTTCGTTGTGTCTTTTTAGGCATTCTAATACGTCGTTCAAGTAGTTTTTTCCTCTCCGTGGCATCTGTTCTGTTTTCTTTCTCTCTTCAAGTCTCGGCAAAATTTTCTTTCATTATTTTGGAACTCAGAGTTTTACGTGTATTTGGCTGTCCTTTGTCAATATCGATTTGGTCTTGCGTTTTTCACTTGTGTTCTCTGGTGTATTCCTCCACAGCAGCGGGTACGCATTTTCGTCCCATCTTGTATTTGTACCATAGACTTGCACGCGGTCTGATCATGTGCAATGTATTTTCTAGTAATCCTACATCTTTCTGCAATTCAGAGACCTGTTTTTGTAATCTCATTTCCCAGGTGGGTTTTTTGTTCCTGTCGTTCGAGGTTTCTCCATGTGTCGTGAAGAGACCCGTTACCATTTTTACGCCAGCGCAGATCAGGTTGTTAAACGCTGTTGTATCGTGAGTTTCAATATGCCGTAAGAGGCAGTTGACATGCTCTTTTACTTTTTCCCAGTCCTTATCCCTAAGGAATGGCGGAGATTTTTCCTCTCTTTGCATCATTTCTCTCAGGGTTTGTATCTGTTTTTTTAAAATTTTTATTATTATTCCTCCGTTGGGTTGTTGACGTCCCTTTCTAGTATATAGTTTGTATTTTGTTCCTTTTGTTCCTTTCATTTGAATTTGTTCCTACTTTGTCATTTATTATGTTAGTTGTGTCGGGGAATTCCTCTGCGGATGAACCGTTTTCTTCTTTTATCATATTCGATTTCCTGCAATTCCATCTCCGAAAGCAATTATTTTTCACGATGTTTCCCTTGGTCATCCAGGTGCAGCTGCTGCTGATGATATTATTATTATTATTATTATTATTATTATTACTACTACTACTACTACTACTACTACTACTACTACTACTACTACTACTAATAATAATAATAATAATAATAATAATAATAATAATAATAATGATAATAAAAAAACGAATCGACATGAACTTAAGAAATCTTCTAGCGTGGTTATATTCAGAATATGATTTCTAATTATACCTGATAATTCATCTTGCTGATCTATTTTTAAAGACATATTAAACGAACATTTTTATCCTTTTTTGACAAACTAATTTTCAAACTCAGAATGTGATGAAAAGTTGTGTTCTTTAAAACAATTTCAGACATACTTTTAGTCGTAGTGATAGGGTCTATGAATACGTTGGGAAAAGTTGTTATTATTTGTGCAAGTTTGGATGTAGTACCTTGAGTTCACAAAATTTGAGGTTTAGAGCCTATGAAGATAATATGGAGTGAACTGTCATTTTTCATTTACAGGTGTCAAAATGATAAGGAACCCTCATGCTCCACTTTTTGGATTCAAAATATGGAGGATTTTTTTCACATGTAGGACTTGAAATATAAAGGATATTTATTTGTTACATACAGGAGTCAATATATCAGGGAATCCTTTTTCAGTCGTTGGTGTCAATATTGAGAGATCGTTTTCTCTTTGGGGGTCGAAATCTACGAGACTTTCTCCTTACTTTTAGGGGTCAAAATCGTGGAAGACGATCTGTTCTCTATTCTTGGGAACAAAATTGAACAAGGACATCGATTTTTTTACTTTTAGGTTCAGAATTAAAAAAACAATACTTTTTAAAGATTTTTCGGGACAAAATCGAAGAAAATTCTCATCTATTTCAGGTATTAGAATCGACAGTAACGTTTATTTCCATTCTTTGGGGTTAAAATCGAGGGATAAATTTCATCCACTTTTAAGAGTAGAAATCCAAGGGGAATTCCTTTTCTTTTTCCTAGTGTTGGAATTTGTGAGGAATATTTCTTTCACCTATTTTAAGAGTCATAATTTCCATTTTTCACTTTCAAAATCAAGTGAAATGTTTCATTCACGTTTAAGGATTAAAATGTTGTTTTTTTTATAGTTCCACATTTAAACGTTGATTTGTAAGAATTCATCTTAAAGATGCCTAAAACAGCATGTTAAATAACACATTTTTTTTAAATCAAAGGGTGAAACAATTTTTCATTTATAGGTCAAAATCAAAGAGGAGTGTGTCCTTTTTCCTGACATTATTCCCCCCTATTTTAGACATTTGTTACATTTTCCAAAAAAAATCTCTGGCTCCAATTCTTCCGACAATAGCCTCACTTGTGGAAAAAATAGTTTGCCTTCACCCCTGAACGCCTCTTTTTACTATTTGCCTCCTTTTTTAGCCCCCCACCTTTTTATAGATTTTTGTACTTCTTTTAGCACAAGTCCTCTTTCTTTTTTTAAAAGCAAACCCGTTTTTCGGATATTAGCCATTTATCCACTATACCACCCCTTTTCTCACTTTAGTCCCCCTATGACTACCTTAAAAAATATTTCCCCCTTTTCGTACATTACTCTAATCAGTTTTGAACGTTATCCCACTCATTTTCAACACTAGCCCCCATTTGTTACAATGAAAAGTGAAAGTAGTATTAAATCTATTTTTAAAAGGAAATCAAACGATATCTCATTCCAATCATCCATTTTTGCATTTTTTTTTTAGGAGTGCAATTCATTTCTCCTGTTAGCGTGCGTATTTACCTGAGTTCATATAATCGAAAAGTATCTTGAAAAAGGAAATCTTTGCACGAGAAAGTTAACCAACATTTTTCTCCAATGAATGACCTGGTTTTTCCTCACCGTTTTTTATTTCCCTTTCTTTTCTTTTTTCAACCTCTTGAAGACATAAACTGTCTATATTCGCAAGTGTATGCTTTTTTTTGATGATTAAGTGAATTTGTAAGTTGAGCAAAGTTTCTGCTTTGGTGAAAAAAATTCTTTTCCCTGAGATTTCGAGACAAGCTGGTAAGATTGATAAACCCACCGAGTGACGAAATGTGAGATATGTGACTCTCGTGGGTCAACTTATCAAATAGAATGAACGCATTAGATTTGGAATGCAAGCGCTTTTTACAATCCACCCAAATCTTGTGGTCGTCGGTGTGAAGTTGTTTCCGAAAAAAATAAGTGACTGTCGGGAGGTATCATCTAGTAGTTAACGATCGGGGGAAGATCGAAAGACATTTCATTTTGGGATGAAGAAATAGCTGATTCGGTCCCAAACGGCTATTGCACTTTGGTTTACTTTCCCCCAGAATAAGCACAGGTTTAACCGAACAGGACGTGTCACAGCCCCATCCAACTCTGCAGCCAACGGTACAAGAAAGCAAGTATGTTGTAGAGGAAAAGCAATTGGAAAATAAGGCAAAAAGAAGCATCTTATATTCATGAGTTCACCGGACACTAAAGTAGAGATAAATTTGAACACGGCGAGGTTGTCAATGTTAGTTACTAATTTTGCTGCTGGTGCCGTGGTAGATGAGCTATTTATAGAAGAGTGCCAAGTGAATAAAAACAGTGACAGCAGATATTGTAACTAATCTCTTTGTCATATCTATCTATCTATCTAAACCAATACATACCTATATATTTTTTATACATTTCAGGATCCGATACTGCCCATGTCTAATGGCCATGTTTAGGTGTAGGTCAGGGATTACGGTTTTTACTAAATAAAAAAACACGTTTCATCGTCGGGTTAAGGTTGCGTTCCTTGGGAAGAGTATTACCAGACTGGAATAAGTACTGAGAAAGAGTAATTTACATCAATAGATTAACTACAAAGAATGAAAGGTAGGGTCCAGTATAGCATGATGGTTGTATTGTGAATAGAATCCCTCATTAAACTTTTCTATTTTTGTTTTTTTTTATTTTGCTCAACAATTGACAAATGTTTGTTAGGTTTGGAGGTCAAATATAACGAAAGCACTTGAAATGAGAAAAAGTAAAAAGTTTCAATTTTCTCAAAGTTTGGAATCGGCCTGTCAAATCATTCATCCGTGACACTAGTCATTAAACCATTATTGATACCTATGATTATTTAAAATTTTTACTTTTCGATTTTCCAATCAATGCTCTCAGGGACCGAGAAATGAGTTATCACTTCAATGGTGTCAAGTTTAAATTAACTGACCAGACTATGTTGTCAAGACGCAAAGTGGTGAACATGGACTACAGTTGGAAAGTCAAACCGAAATATCCTATTAACAGATCAGGAACAAGTGATATATATATATATATATATATATATATATATATATATATATATATATATATATATATATATATATATACATATATATATATATATATATATATATATATATATATATATATATATATAGATATATATGAATATATATATATATATATATAGAGAGAGAGAGATATGTGTGTGTGTGCATGTATGTACATATATATATATATATATATATATATATATATATATATATATATATGTATATATATATATATATATGTGTGTGTGTGTGTGTGTGTATCTATATATATGTATACTGAGCTTGATTTTTTGCAGTGATTCAAAACTTTCAATTAATGTATCGATTATATTTGTGGTAATTCGAATGAACCTTGTGATACCTAATGTATATGGAACCGTTAGGTTTCAGAGATTAAGCGTGAGGGCAATTTTTTTACAAAATTACAGTCCAATAGATATTAGAAAAACTTATCTCATTGCAGCAGCATCCTAATATACCTGACGTCAACTTCAACATGTGTTCAATAACGATCACTTGTGTCATTTGAAGAGTTAGAGATAACAGGTCGATCTATTGCTCCTTAAAATTTATAAGTTTAACAAAGACCTCGAGTATGGAAAGTGATTTTTGTCTAGCTGATTTTCACTCGCTGATTCTCGTTGTTGCAATTCAATAACTGTGGTAATACGGTAGTCAAATCAAACATCGCACCGTTCTCTGTATAATGTAACAATGTTTCCTTAGTGGAAATTTCAACTCGACAAACAGAAAAAATATAACTCACAATTTTTCTCTTTGTCAAACATATTCCCTTTTTTTTTTAGGAAAACTGAATAGAGGTGGTACAAGGAAGAGTTATATGACAGGAGAAAAAGTGTTTTTTTTTATATGTGTGTATAAGCATCACTGCAACGTCGTTTCCCCTGTATAAACTCAATAGTATTTGGGATTTTCTCTCTACCCATTTCAGTGATTCTTTGCTCTGACATATACGGTACGCTTATCTGCAGTCCGTCCATCTTAATTAACGTCACTTTCTCTCAAAGCTGGCGTGGCACACACAATAAGTAGACAAACATCAACCATAACTTTTTAGATATATACGCGCCATAAAACAGTTTCAGCCATTATGTTGTATATTTATTTTGCTCCATCGATTTGTTGATTTCCTTTTCTTACAATCATTGCATTCGATTGGGAAGATGAATAATCATTATCATGGAGATTTTTTTATGTTTCTTCATTGGATTATGGATCTCTGAATGTCTCGAGATATCACCATAGAACGGAAGTCAACTTTAAAACACAGTTCAATCAATAAAGTCTGCGACGATCACGTCTTTTACAAATTTATTTGGTTACCTCAGGTATATAACGAACAATTTTGTACAGAGTTGTATTCATCAAATCATATGATAATTCACGACTGAACCTGACACTGAAGCTTTCATTTTATCTCAGTCTTGTTGATCCAATTGCCTGTCTCTGATTGATATGACTATTGCTGGCGATATACAAAGTTCCTGCCTTTCTAGAAACATACTACCAGGAGCTATGTGCTGCACATTTCCACAGAATATTTACTTACTTATCAGGATTGTTGTGGGCTGACAGAGCCTGCTGATGAGATTTTTTGCTGAAAATCTTTGTGACGCAACTCAATGCAGAAGAAAATGAACGGTCAGGAATTAATTGATTCCATGAAGTTTTAAAAATCAGCAATCGATATCCTCGGTTTAGCATGAGCTCGAAAAATTATCACAAAGTCTGTGTTGAAAAAACAGAATAGAAAAATTTGATGAGAGGCTGTTGTGAATTGGACGGTATGTAAAAGTTGCATGAACAGCTTCCGAAAAACAAAGTTGAAAACAATACACAAAAACATAAGCCGGGCAAAGATTTGACGAGGAAAATAAAGAGTTCAAATCAGACTGGAATATAGAAGCGTCCAGATGAGAATTTCAAGAACTAAATCCCACCTATACGTAGTTGGACAAGTAGCCGCTTGCTTTTTCCTCCGGGGTAGAAACGTAGAACGATGTGGACTCTTACTCCATCTTTTGGTACTGCTCCAATGCCTCGCCATCCACTGGCTGGTGAGTAATGCACTCAATTTTTTGTTCCACTTCCTTTTGAAATTTATATTACCTGTTGCAGATGCAGTCATTATGGAGAGCCAACAAATGAGAAAAGAGAGATACTTTTAAGCTGTGTGTTAGTCATCGAGGCGAGTCAAAACTTTTAGTAAGGGACACTAGCTTGTGCCTAATATACCTTACAACAAATTCACTAAAACTTATCGTCCTATTTCTTGATGACCATCAAACCTTGTCGCCTCCCTATCTATCAATCGTGTGAAGAATTTGCTAGGAATGATATCTGATCTGTATTGGGCGACACAGCTCCGTAATGAGATCTTTGGCTAAAAAAGATGATGTGCATTCGTTGATCAATTAGCTTGGTTATTGCGGATATCATAGGTCACACATCAATCTAGTTCATCCACTTCCATCTCATTGTTGACTGAATAACTCCACGGGAGGAGCTATCTTGCTACACGCAAACCAAGAGTGCTTCTGATTGGTCAGCAAGTTACATGAAAACCAAGTAACCGTTGTGAAACTCAGGTGTAATTTGATCAAATTTTGACATTTTCATTTGTAAGATCACAAATGATCTGTTTCAGTTTTAATTTTTGACTTTTGAGTTCTTTCAAAATTATATTTTTCAAATTTTGATAGCTCTCCTACCTTATTCATGAAACAATTTTCATGTAAAGAATATGGATAATTGTAGATAAAGCACTTCTAGAAGTACTTCTTGAATTTTTTAGTTTTAAAAAGTTTCAAAAAATTCTAAATTTTGATATTGATTTTTTTAAGCGTCAACTGACCGAATTTGTTCATTTCTTTTTCGAAAAAAAAAAACCATTCAAGAACAAATTAATCAACATGTATGTCTGAATAATATATTCAAATTCCGATTCTGTAGTACAAATATATTCACTCAAAAATACGACAGAATCTTAAACTAAAGAAAAAATAATCGACAAAAATTGATAAAAATTGTTTTTTTTACGTCAATAGAGTATAATAAAGGAAAACCGTTGACAAACCTCGAATCACCAACAACCACAAGGGAAAAAATATAAGGAACTGAACTAAACTAAACCATAAAAAGGAAACTAAGAGAATACAGAAGAAGGTATACAACAGCAATCATCGAAACAACTCTCAAAAAACGTCGGGGCTTTAGAGCAATAAACCAAGCACTTAGTATAGGAGAGAATCAAATAACTACCATACTCGAAGAAAGCAAAGACATAACGACGGAGACAGAATTGTTGAACACATCCAAGAATTCTAGGAAGAATTTCAATCTTCAAGACACAGGCGCATTGTAATCCTTTGGACTCTTCCTTAGACTCTTCCAATATTACTCGGCCTATCTTTGGATGAGCAGTCCGCCCCGGGGCGGTGTTGTCCCATTGCACTAAAAAGGACGGATCAGGCTCGTCCTGACGCTTTTGTGACTGCAGTTGCTTTTTGCAACCACAGTTGCTTAGCAACCAAAGTCGCGTCTGCTTGAGCTATTTTTGATGGGTTAATCCATTTATCCCCAAATAAAGCCTTCACTTTGTGTCTCATTTCGCTCTAGATGGAGAGTAAATTGATAGATGCTCAACTTCACATGGAGAGATCACAAGACAGCACAGTATATCAGGAAGAAAATGGAAGTCGGAGACATCATAGTATCTATTGGAAAACTTAAATGGCAACGGATAGGCCATTTTGCAAGAATGGCAAACAACCGATGGATATCACAACTCGCAACATGGATCCTCAGAGATCACATGCAAAACCGAGGCCGACAGAATACAAGATGGTGAGGGGAACTATTCAAATTGATAGAATACTGGCTCTGCGACGCCCATGATAGGGAAATGTACCGGAACCTGGGGAAGATCCATGTCCAACGGCGGACGTTAAAAGACTGATGATGATGAGGAGGTGAAGGAGGAGGAAGAGGACAAAGAAATTATCAGGGGTGAGTGCCCACTTAAAAACAAAGTTTTGTACTTTTGAAAATAAACATCTGAAATTGATTTTACCAAATCCCATATGAATCAACCTTTTATGCAATATGGTACAAGGCCCAAATAATGGGAGCAAGACTTGATGACTCAGTGTCCAGCTCCACATTGACTGAAGCTTAAAAGACGTAGCTGATATGTTTTGATAAAAACTTTTGCGAAAAAAGGGTTTCGTTAACCAAAAAGGATAGATAAATTTTGCCATGGAACTGGTCGAAATTCTGCTCCATTTTTAAGAGAAAAAACCGTCTTCTTGGACCCTTAAATGTAAAAATCAGGATAACCAGGCCATTTTGACCCCTGAAAGAGAGAAAAAGAATCTCGATTTTGAACATTGAAGAAGATATCGTAAGTCAACCAGTAACCAAGCTCACCCAGTTTCATTTCATTGTTGACCAAGTTACTCCGCGAGAGGAGATATCTTGCTACATTCAAACTAAGAGTGCGTCTGATTGGTCAGTAATTTACGTTAACACTGAGCAGAGATAGGGAAACTCATGCACACTTCGATAAAACTTCATCATTTTCAATTGCAATATCATATATCTTCCTCATAAAATATCCCTATTATCGACCATCAAAAATAATAAAAACTCTACCATTTTCGACCCCAGAAAGAGTGAAAAAAAAATCCAGCTCGATTTTGTCTCCGGCAAGTAAAACGTAAATTCCGGCTCAATTTTCATCTTTGGGAGAGAAGAGTTATTTTGGCCCAATTTTGACCCTGAAAATAACCCTCTACAATTTTGACAATTAACATTAGAAAGAAATCCAGCTCCTCTTGGACTTTTGAAACTTGAGAAAAATTCGCTTTCAGTTTTGATTCTCGTAGAAAAAATATCTTTTCCATTTTTACTTTTACTTTTATCTATTGCAGGAAAAGAATTTCACCGTCAATTTTAACCCCAAAAGTGGTTAGATATTCTCTTATCCATTCTGATTCCCAATGTTAAAAAAATGAATTTGACCTCTATTTCGACTTTTAAAAGCTGGGAAAAAGATTTCCCTGCTATGTTAATCCCTACAATCAAAGAAAAAAAAAAGAATTCTCCTCCATTTTCACTCTTAAAAATGAAAAACAAAAAGAATTCTATTCGAAACCTTGAAAGATGATTTTGTTTGGCAAACTCCTTGAAGAGCAAGCTTTCCTTTCAAGAACAAGAAAATCCATTGGTCCTGAATGGATGGTATACCACCAATGCATCTTCCGTAGTCACCTATGGAGCTGTTAAATGGGATCTAATCAAAAGATGGTCCCCTCGAACTGAGAACAGCGTGCACAAGAGTGGATCATGCTCAACACCACTTGGAGAGACCAAGATATGATAGAAACGAAAACTCAAATGGCAACGAGCAGGACATGTTTCGAAAATGTCAGAAACCGGTGTTTCACAGCATAGATCCCCATGGATCATATACAAAATTGTGGCCGACTGAAAGTAAGACGGTTTTATTCTACACAAATTCAGAAAGCGCTGGCTCTTTAACGCTCATGATAGAGAGATCTTGTGGATCTTGGAGAAGATCTATTTCTCACAACGGACGTTAACAGGCTGCTACTGATGAAGTGGATAATGGTTAATCACATGGTCAAGAAATTATTCAGTAATACAAATCCGTATTGGGAACAGAACAACCATTGTACTGAGGATCACTGTTTGGATAGCTGCTGTTCAGCAATTTTTGGCTAGGTAATTGAACAGTTTCTGGGTAGGATATGCATTTTGACTTCTGACGTGGGAAATTTAATTTTTAACCAATTGTTATCGTCTGTATGTGCTCTTTGAATAATCAAAACGGTGCATTGCAGAGTTTCTGGATCAAGGTACACTTATATAATAAATCCGAGGGATTTACAATATTAAAATGTTTTAGAGTTGGGTTCAATATACTAATTAACTGTTATCTTGAACTAAATCGTAAGTTTGTTCCCGCGGCTAAGAACATTGTCATGTCATAACAAAACGCCTGAAAAGATACTAAACCACTGATTCTATTTATAAGATAAACTTAGATTCTATTTATGATGTATCAATGTATCTACTAGACTGGACCATCACTTCCTGTCCATTGCACAGAACTATGGCTTTGATGTAGTCTGGCTACTCCATTTTATTGTATTCAGAACATCTTTCTGCAGTGTTTGGTTTGCTGGCTCTATTCAAGATGTAAGTATAATGATGAACTCACTATTTTACGAAAATACATTCATTGAAAAAAACAATTTTCATTCCTATTGATTCATTTACCCTCCATATGGTTCTAATTAGTAAAATATTTCCAAAATAATACTTCAACTATTATTCCTTATAATAGTTCTATTTTGAGCGGTTGTTGGAATTCAAATCCGTCGAAACCATATTCTCACATCGATTATTCTAATGAACGCCGGTATAAATTAAATCTATGTACCAGGCCATATGCAAATCAGTCATTTAGTGCAAAACAGATTTTTTCTGGCTGCTAAAATTATGGAAAATTCACAATGTCCAAAATTAAATGCATTTATGTTGAATAAAATACAAAAGCTGTTTGCGTATAATTATTGGCTTCCATTGAACATAAATAGGAATTTTGCCTTTTAAAGATTTTTTTTTATTGAGTATAATTACTTATTAAAATTCGGAGAAATATTTCTATCTTTTCGCGTAATTTTTGGTCAAAGGAAAAATTTTAATTACCAGATTCATTTCTTTATCCCACCCCTCGAGTGTTTAATATGTATGTAAATTGAATAAATTGAAGGGGATTTCTTTTAAAGACGAATGTGCTGATTTGTGACGAATAAGTACATGTATATAATTCAAGATTTAAAAACATGTTAGTAAAAAAAATATGCTAGGTCTCACATGGAGAGACCACAAGACAGCACAGTACATCCGGGAAAAGACAGGATTCTGGGACATCATAGAATCCATTAAAAAGAAATGGGCTGGCCATGTTGCACGAATGGCGGACATTGCAACTCACGACATGAATCTCCCGAGATCACATTCGAAACCAAGGTCGGCAGAATATTAGATGGAGAAACGAGCTAGACAAATTCAGAAAGTACTGGTTAAACGACGTCCATGATAGAGAAGTGTGGCAAATCTTGGGGAAGGTCTATATCCAACGATGGAGGTTGAAAGGATGAGGATGATAATGATGATGATGATATTCCACTTGAAATATGTATAGAGAGAGGTTCTTCCACTCGTGAAATCTCTCTTCTGGTATTTCAAGAATAATCAGTCAAAATATATGTTTTATGCAGAGAAAATCGAACACAATCAAAATTTAAAAAATCATTGGATGAATTGAAAGAAAATTTTGATTTTTCCTGAGAGAAGCAATAAAAACTTAATAATTTTTTTTTTTTACCCCCAACGGTGTTTTTATTATGATTTTACAAATGAATAACCAAGTAAAATAGCCTGCATCTTGACTAAGATAATTGCATGATTTACACTTGTGACAGAAGTTAATGTTTCAGCCCGAGTAAAACTCAGAGTTTTGAAAGCTGATTTTCAAGTCGAGGGGCGCTAATCTATTTTTTTAATCTACTGAACGCCATCCTCCACCCCTGATCCCCACCTGCTTTATCAAGTACAGTACAGAGCTCAGCTTAATGAGTATCAATAACATCAAATAAAAATACATTTTGATAAAAAGTATCAGTGTTCCATAAGGAACGATAGTTCAATAACTGGATATAGCATTGCAATCTCATTCTTCAATGAAGTATTGTCAACTGTACAATGCTGGTCCGGAAACTGTAATAAAAAAGCAACATAAATTAAGAAAAAATTGATACTAATAAAACCGTCTATAATGGAGGTTTTAAAAAACTGAATGCCAATACGCTAGTAGTCCCGTGTAATATGTGGACATACACAGTGTCTTGTGGTGGCATTTGTAGTAGCAAAAAATATATCCCCATACATATATATATATATATTAATTATGAAACAGCTGGTAGCAATAAGAAATCTCAGATCTAAGTGCATTTTTTCAAGTCTATCATCGTTGCATACAAGTTACGAGTTTGCCTCTATATTCCCGGGTGCTTTGAAAACGCTTTTGAGTAAAACAAACGCATACAATCCTACAAATATTCAATATGAATTTTCCGTACCAAACCTATGAACTTATGCATGCATGTTATGATAACGTATATATTTTTACTTCACATTTAATTAAAATGTTGAATATTATTTATTAGAAGATAGCATCCATGAATTCCAGTATACATTTTAGCTACAAACGTAGAATAATATCTGCAGATTCTAACAGACAAAAAAGAAACATGGATGTAAATGGGAAAGGAGAAACAATGGCGTCTCAAAAAATAATTCACACCTCAACAAATACACGAGATACCCTTGAACTAAGGGCAATTATAGAGAAAACCTTGATAAACACATAAGTTTGAAAAATATTGAAACATCTTTTGTTTTATTCAGTTTTAACTATTTGAAGAATAGAAGAAAAGAAACAAGCTAAACCACTGGGAAGCATAAAATGATATTTATTGAACATATAACTTATGTAATAGACATTTTGTTACGAATAACATTTGTGTACAATGAAGATAAATCGGAAAGTTATTCTGATAATGAGAAATAGATAAGCACGTGTAAGTTCTATCTTTGGTTCTTCCCATTTTTCTCTTGATTAATTCAATATCCCCAACCGATCTTCATCTACGATTAAGTATTTGATATTGATACTAATAAAAATGATAACGGTGAGGATGAGGATGACGATGATCTTTACTAAATAGTGCTTGGTCATAATTGTCCTTTTTACATCATAATCTTGTATACGAATTCTGCTACGTTTCCTCAAACCATATTTACTGAACTGTAAGCTACAGCATTACTTTACACTGTTTCATTTATGGTTTTACCAACGCATTTAAAGTTTGTACTATGCATTCAATAAGCGTATTGTTTGGGGTATTGATGTTAATAAATATGGTGACATGGATGAGTTCAACAGTCTCATTTACATGTTAAGGCAGTATTATTTTTCTATTAAAAGACAAAAATCTAGATGCAAAGTGCTTTTGAGTGTGCTAATATCGTTAAATTCTTAGTTATTTTTTTACTAATCAATATTTCTATAACCATCTGTTGATGGAGATATTGTGACGAGTGCAGACCATTTTGAACTTCAAACTCCATCTTATCCAGTCAAATATCTCCACTGAGTTGTCAACATTTCATTTTGGGCGTAAAAGTTTTGTTACAATTCCAACTGATTTTCTCAACAAAGGAGCCAGATCCCGCCAAAAATGTACATGGGCAGTGTTTATTTTTCAATTCCCGAAAGGGTGGGTCGTTCTTAAAAATTATATATCTTTTGAAATTAGAGAATGGTACACATGCAAAGATCCCCAAAAGCTGGAATACGTCATGACAACAGGAAATTCGATGTTTCAAAGAAGTAAACAAAGGGGTGTTGTAACATTTGTTATTTGCTATTAAATCAAAGAAATGTACTTTTCCGCCTAGCATCTTCGTATTTCCTTTGGTGTTTATTCTTTTCTCGTTGTCCTCTCCAATCTATCCTGAGTTTTTTTCTCTTCAATTCAATGGCGTTATTCTTGATCCCCTACGTTCTCTTTTACAGGCATTTTTTTTGACGTGCGATCTCAAAGTTGATCGCATGTTCCTTTGTCCGTTACTGGGTCTGCATTTAAGTACAAGTTGAGAGTCAAGATTTCAGACAATCATTTTCAATTCAATCCTCTACTACATCATCATCATCACTATTACTATTATTATTATTATTATTATTATTATTATTATTATTATTATTATTTGGAATCTCACACCAGTTGCCTGGTGGTAACCGCTGGAGTTTGAGTGACAGCAAGTCTCCTCAAGTCTCCAGCCCTCCTCTCCTACTACTCATAGGTCGCAGTAATTCTACGATTTACAGTTTCAAACCGGTTGCCCAGTGGTTATCGCTGAAGGCTGAGTGACAATAAGTCTCCTCAGGTCGTCAGCTAACGTCTCCTCCCTCTTTCGCATATCATGACAGAGCTACTATTTGTTGCAGTCCTTATATCTCGAGCACCTTCCTCAGTACCCGTGCAGTTCCAAGTAGCGCTGTGGTCTGTACGGTCTCTATCATTCTCCTAATCCCGATCTCCTCCAGTCTCTCCCTCAGCGTTTTGGGGACAGTTCCTAGTGCGCCCACTATGACCGGTACTACCCTGGTTTTCATGTTCCACATTTTCCTTAACTCCCTTGCTAGGTCCTGGTATTTTTCCCTTTTTTCACCCTCCTTCTTTTTTACTCTATGGTCTGCAGGTACAGCAACGTCTACTATTTGGCAGGCCTTCCTTTTTTTGTCTACTATTACTAAGTCCGGCCTTCTTGCCTGGATGCGGTGGTCAGTTTGGATGTCAAAGTCCCACAGTAGTTTGTGGTTGTCATTCTCCAAAACTGCCTCTGGCTTGTGCTGATACCACTTTTCCCCATGGTTGAATCCCATTTGTTTACTTAGTTCCCAGTGTATCATCGTTGCTACTCTATCGTGTCTATGCTTATACTCCTTCTGGGCGAGCTGACTACATTCACTAGTTATGTGGTTTACTGTCTCATCTCTTTCACCGCACATGCGGCATTTGCTGTTTGTCTGTGTTCTGTCGATTTTTGCTTTTATGTAGTTTGTCCTTATGCTTTTGTTTTGGGCTGCCATGATGAGCGATTCTGTTTCTCTCTTAAGGTTTCCCTTTCGTAACCATGTCCATGATTTCTCGTCTACTATATCTTTTATCTGTCTTTTAAACTCGCCTTATTATTATTATTATTATTACTATCATCATCATCATCATCATCATCATCATCATCATCATCATTATTATTATTATTATTATTATTTGGAATCTCACACCAGTTGCCTGGTGGTAACCGCTGGAGTTTGAGTGACAGCAAGTCTCCTCAAGTCTCCAGCCCTCCTCTCCTACTACTCATAGGTCGCAGTAATTCTACGATTTACAGTTTCAAACCGGTTGCCCAGTGGTTATCGCTGAAGGCTGAGTGACAATAAGTCTCCTCAGGTCGTCAGCTAACGTCTCCTCTCTCTTTCGCATATCATGACAGAGCTACGATTTGTTGCAGTCCTTATATCTCTAGCACCTTCCTCAGTATCCGTGCAGTTCCCAGCAGTGCTGTGGTCTGTACGGTCTCTATCCTCCCCCTAATCCCGATCTCCTCCAGTCTCTCCCTCAGCGTTTTGGGGGCAGTTCCTAGTGCTCCCACTATGACCGGTACTACCCTGGTTTTCATGTTCCACATTTTCTTCAACTCCCTTGCTAGGTCCTGGTATTTTTCCCTTTTTTCACCCTCCTTCTTTTTTACTCTATGGTCTGCAGGTACAGCAACGTCTAGTATTTGGCAGGCCTTCCTTTTTTTGTCTACTATTACTAAGTCCGGCCTTCTTGCCTGGATGCGGTGGTCAGTTTGGATGTCAAAGTCCCACAGTAGTTTGTGGTTGTCATTCTCCAAAACTGCCTCTGGCTTGTGCTGATACCACTTTTCCCCATCGTAGAATCCCATTTGTTTACTTAGTTCCCAGTGTATCATCGTTGCTACTCTATCGTGTCTATGCTTATACTCCTTCTGGGCGAGTTGGCTACATTCACTAGTTATGTGGTTTACTGTCTCATCTGTTTCACCGCACATGCGGCATTTGCTGTTTGTCTGTGTTCTGTCGATTTTTGCTTTTATGTAGTTTGTCCTTATGCTTTTGTTTTGGGCTGCCATGATGAGCGATTCTGTTTCTCTCTTAAGGTTTCCCTTTCGTAACCACGTCCATGATTTCTCGTCTGCTATATCTTTTATCTGTCTTTTAAACTCGCCGTACAATTTTTTCCCTTCCCACTTTTCTTTTCTAGTTTGCTGTACTGTTCCATTGTTTTCTACTTTATTGTTTGTTGCACTATCCCTCGCGCTCTTTATGATTTCTACACTATTTGTTTGCACATATCTATCTAGGACTACTTTAGCTCTCTGGACACAATCTTCTATGCTGATGAGCCCCCTACCACCATCTTTTCTCTTAACGTATAGCCTATCTGTATCATCCCTAGGGTGTAATGCTTTATGCATCGTCATAAGTTTCCTTGTTCGCCTATCCATTGATTGGAGCTCTTCCTTTGTCCATCCTAGGAATGGTCCTGTATACCTAACTACTGACACAGCCCAGGTGTTCATTCCTTTTATTAGATTTCTGCTATTTAATTTGGTTTCTAATATTTTCCTTATCCTTCTGAGGTATTCCCTCTTAATTTTCTCCTTCATCTCTTCCCGTTTTATCGTGTCACATTCAAGGACACCTAGGTACTTGTATCGGTCTTGTGCAGTCAATGCCCTAATCTTGTTGTTGTCCGGGAGTTCAATTCCCTCAGTCATTGAAAGCCTTCCTTTATGCATCACCATGATTGCGCATTTTTCTATCCCAAACTCCATTCCTATGTCCTCACTATATTCCCTTACTTCGTTGAACAGAGTCTCAAGCTCTCCCCTGTTTTTTGCAAACAATTTAATATCGTCCATGTACATTAAGTGGTTGACCTTTCCTTTTGTTTTAGAGAAGTGGTATCCTTTGCTGTTTTTCAGGATTCTGTTAAGCGGTATCATTGTTAGAACAAATAATAGTGGGAACAACGAGTCTCCTTGGAAGATTCCCCTTTTTATCCCTACCTCGGCTAGTTTGTCCCCTGCGGCTGTCAAATCTACTTTCCAGTCTTCCATTGAATTACCAATGAATTTGACCACCGGTTCGCTAATTTTGAACATTCTAAGGCATTCGAGTATCCAGCTATGTGGAATCATATCGTATGCCTTTTTGTAATCTATCCATCCCATTGCGATATTCTTTCTCCTTTTCCTTACTTCTTTTAAGATCATCTGGTCTATGTAGAGTAAATCGTTTGCCCCTTTGGTTCCTATCCTACACCCTTTCTGTTCTTCTGGTAGTAGCCCCCTTCTATCCATTGACATGTAACTGACTCGTGTTTTCCCTCAACATGTACTTTTCCCTGATCTACACCTCACACTCACTGCTGTAAAATTGATTCGTGATAAAAAAAAACAACTAGAAAAATTTTACAAATCTACTAGTCAGAATTTTTAATTGTGGTCGACGATGCTTCATTTGATTAAAAATGCAGGTATTCCAACCGAATACAGATAAAAGGCTGGCGCAACACAATCTCCATAACTTGTATCGGAACTGATGCCGGGTTAAGTTTTGTGTCGTGAATATGTATACGCTCTCCACTCCTGATTGAACATTTTTTTGAAGGATTTCGACATTTTCAAATTTCTTTCCTCTAACATTTTTCATATTGGTCTTCTTATTGTTGGAATTGTCCTCTGCATCTTTGGTGTTGTAGTTTCATTTTTTCATAGTTCTACTCCAACGTTATGTTTTCGTTGTCTTTTTTCTTTTACATTTTCTTCGTTCCCATTTCACGATTCTTGCTCAGTTTTTATTCTCCAGCATCCTCTTTATTTCTGTAATAGACATCTATTTCGTCCCTTCCATCAATCCACTTCTCCAATGGGGAAGTCGGAACAAAAAAAGAGAAGACATTCTGACTTCTTGACCCTACTAAACGGGAAATTCTTTTAGAAGTTCAGTCTCATCGCATCATCCATGAGAAAAAAACCTCTATCTAATGCCTATTGACAGTTCTAAGATGGAAATTTATGACAAAATGTTACCCGCCTTCCGGTCGTTTGAAAAATGACATAAACATTAATTGAGAGGGTTTCCCGGGGCATAAAAAGCAAAAAGTTATATCGTTAAGGAACAAGCGTTTGGAATCTTATTTTTCTCCCGAATTTTAGTTTGACATTGACACAAAAAATACTTTGGTTCATAGAAATTCAACGGAGTAGAGCTATCATCTAGTTGTTAAGCAAAATCAGGATCCCAAAATAAATTACTAAAGGAAAAAGAAGAAATTTTCATTTGTGTTATTTACTCATCGTGAAAAATAAAAACCTTGAAACGTATGCTGCTATAAAGACTTCAATCACCCTCTACATTTTAAGTTACCGCTCATTAATCTCTAATCGATTTCATATTAGCCCAGAGGGTCGCCTGATGCTAATTTTATATTACTTCTGCACTCTCCAGATTAAAAAAAACACACTGATGTGGCTAATATGATGAAATCTTATGCTACAGCTCATGATATGTTTAAAGAATAAAATTTCATCAGGTCGTTAAATATAACAAATTATCCCAAAAAATTCCTGGTCAACTAATGAAATAATGGTCAGCTATTAAGATCGTTATATTTTGATATTTTTCCTTTTTTTATTACTGAATAAACATAGGGGCAAGGTAAATATCACCTTCATACTATCCCAAGTTCTAAGTGAATATCAATTATTGATAAATAAATAAATGAATAAATAAATAAAATAATGTTTTGAGAGGGAGATGTGAAATTGTGTGCTGTAGCAGGTAGGTTGAAATAACACACAGAATACCCCCAAAGTAATTTTTACTCGTTTTCCCCCTACCTTCTTTTGAACTGGATGTGATTTCAAGTTACCATGGAACGAAGGGAAGCAGGGCTGATCCGGAATTGCTACATCAGCTTCACTTCTGTCATGTCTTGGAAACTTCTTCTTTCTACTATTCCATTGTTGTGTATTTATTCATATAGAAGCCTATGGGCACAAAGGTTTGAACTGTCTGTGACAAAAGAGAAAATGCATCAGATCAATGTAAACTGGAAGAGATAGATAAAGAGATAGATCAGGCTGAAACGAATACAGAGGATAGACACTGAAAACAAATAAATTGACACTGATACAAACTAATTGATTGTAATTGACAAGCACGTAGGAGTAAGATGTAAGAAGCCAAACATAGATTGATATGAAAGTACTGAGATTGGAAGAAAGATGTCGAATTGTGTGGGATTGATAGAACAAATGAAGTTATATTGTTCATAAATTTCTACGAACATATGTATTTGGAGAGAGAGATGGAGGAATAGATAGAGAGAGAGAAAGAAAAAGAGAGACAAAGGGAGGGTGAGAAGGGGTGGAGAAGTTTAATGGACTGATAGATAGTGGACAAACTGACAAAGGTAAATGATAACTATGAATAAATTATGAACGATAAAATGGAGATTTACCTGTATACAAGGATATATATATATATATATATATATATATATATATATATATATATATATATATATATATGTATATATATATACACAAAGGATATCTTATACCATATTCTTGATGAGAGAAGTTCAGCTACCTCAGTATGAGTGCTTCTGAATAAATACGTGTATGTGTGTGTGTTTGTGTCTGTGTATACAAATTTGAATTGATATAAATTAACATAGCATGTTTATGTATCTTTCACATCTAGTGAAAAACAGTAAAAGGGTATGGGCTTGGGTATGAGTGTTAGCCCCTTAATCCTTAGTCTCTGTTTAATATATATGCATATGGTTTCACTTCCCCTTTGAAGATTATCCGGCCCTTTTCTTTTCATAAGGAGGCGCCTCATGTCTCGCATTTCTTTGGCACCAGCCCGTATGTTTTTCTGGTCCAATCTTGTTTGCCCTTATTTGCTTACGAGAAAATTATAGGATCTAATCTATTCATCTTGCAGAGAGTTAAAGTCTTCAACTAGTTACATATTATGTGTATGTATGGGCCTATGTGTGTGAGTAAAACGACAGTATCAGAAAGACAAATTTCACAAATGAATTCTTATCTTTCTATCCCGACGTTTGGCCCGAATGACTCATCGACGAAGATTTCAAGACATTTTTTGAAAAAGTCATTCGAGCAAAAACTTGACAAACAGAGATAAGATAATTTGTAAAAAATGACTTTTTAACAATGCAGATAAACCTTACTCAGTACACAGGTCACACACACACACACGTATATATATATATACACACACACACACACATATATATATATATATATATATATATATATATATGTATATGTATATATATATCGAGAGATAGATAGATAGATATGTATATATATATATATATCTGTGCATATATATATATATATATATATATATATATATATATATATATATATATATATATATATATATATACAAATTTGTATCAATGATTTCTCTGTTTGTTGCACTTGTTTGTCTTACATTGTCGTTCCCTGTATTGTACCAATCTGTTTACCGTCGGCGTTTCCATGATCCATTCATTAGTCGATTTTGTCGGTTCCCTATACTGTCTGCAACGGGTAAAGTCTCATATAGAATATTGTTAGATAGTTTACTGGTTTACATTGCTGGATATGCTCATCCTGAATCACAATCTGGTTTCGGACCCGGTCCTTGAACCATTGATATGATCTTTTCGGCAAGACAATTACAAGTTTCGAGCAAGGTATGAACTTGTACTGTATCAGGTCTTTGACTCAACTATGACAATTGATAGTGTAAGAAGGATAGTTTATGGAAGATTGTAAAGAAAGTTGGCTGACCAGAAAAATTTATATCCTGCAATCATTACAACTGTTATAACTAATATTTGTTGAAAATGGAGTGAAACAAGGATGAATTCTTAAACTTACACTATTCACAGTGTACTTTGCCAATGCTTTCTGCTTGGTGTTCAAAAAGTGTTATTATGGTGTCCATATTTGCTAGAGTACCTCTGGCCATTTGCTTAAAAGACCAAAGTACTGGTATCTTCTGTAAGCGATGTGTCGTGATTTTGTGACCCATACATTAGATTATATAAACAGCATTGCTTCGACTGATTCACTAAAGCTTGTTCTGGGAATCACCATTAGTCTGCAGAAAACCTGACATGTTTCAACCTGCACTTGGCAAGTCATACAGCGACCCAAATGTCTGTTCCTGGCAAATTTTTGGCCGTGGAGAACAAGTTTATGTCATTCGAAAGCACTGCCAGCAGGTGTTGCACCCCTGACGATGATGTCTCCATAGGATTACTAAAGCCAGTAATGCATTTGAAAAGCTGAAGCAAGCCTTTTGGGGACAACTTGCTATATCACAAAGTACAAACATAAAGATGTGAAATAATTGTGCACTGACCTCAGTGGTTTAAGTATGTATGACAGGTGGCATATCTTCTTTATAAAAGAGAGCTGAGGAGATTTTATCAACGATGATTGCGGAGAATAATAAATCTACACTGGGTAATACACAAAAGTTATGTCGACGTGCTTGGGAGATGTCTCTGTAATGATAGTGAAACCACATTCTCGAAGAGTAGACGACGTTGGAGAGGTCTTTTAGCAAGAATGTGATAAAATCCCCAGAAGCATTCGTCTGAATGTCTCATTGAAAGCTAGAATCATCCCAGTTGATAACTGGGAGACTCAGGTGAGTGAGTGTTATTTTGTTTGAGGAGATACTCTAAACGAGAAAAGTTGCATTCGAGGAATTGCATATGAAAAAAAGAAAATTCAAGTGAAATACCCGGAAGGAACTTGACTTTGAACATTCTGCTTACTAAGGTGTCCACCAAAAAATTAACCTCTCATATCATTTATAGGTTTGCTCAAGCAATGTTGGAAAGAAATGATCTCTAAGAAGCCACGAAAGCAGACAATTGATCTATCAAATAGCTACATATAAAATTACCTGTCACGTCTGAGGAAAGCTAACAGGTGGGGTAAAAAATTATGCTACAGTACATGAGAATTGCACACCGGATTACGAAACTATCAATTTGCTTGTGTATATTTTTGCACCAGAATATGATTAAATCTATTTAATCCCTATTTAAGATATTTTTTTTTGTGGGGGATCGACTATCTTCTACACGGAGAAACTTTGTCTTATTCAAT
The DNA here is from genome assembly GCA_963457665.1 of Thysanoteuthis rhombus. NCBI lineage: Eukaryota > Metazoa > Mollusca > Cephalopoda > Oegopsida > Thysanoteuthidae > Thysanoteuthis > Thysanoteuthis major. The sequence continues at coordinate 36,777,365 of OY735200.1, read as the reverse complement.
TCATGTATTTTTTCTTTTTTTTTCTTTCCCTTGTTTAGTTGTTGGTCACTGCTTGTTTTACATTATGGGGATTAATTATTTTTTGGTAATTATGAATTTACAGGGAATGCTATAGACACTTCCTTTATCAGTGTGTTGTTGAACAATCAGCTTTTCGTGGTATGTTTCCTATCAGAAGGTACTGTAATCTTACTCTTTAATGCTCCCCAGGGTGGGGATTCACTTACATGACCCAAGATATTTGATTAATTATTCTATGTATTGTTAGTTCTGTTCATTTCTACATATTTTAAGATAATTATTTAAAGTTGATTGGGTTATTCTTGAAGTGGTTTGGTGGCATCAAATGATTATAATGTTATTGATAATAGTAATGCTGCTTTACTATTATTAATAGAAACAAGAAGGATTAGATAGCTATAATGAAAATGAAAAATATTCAATACTTCACATGGCAGATGCATAAACGTGTTTGTGTAGAGAATCTTTCATTTCATCATGATTCAAGCTTTACTCTAACTTTATTTAATCTTGAATGTATCAGCCATTTTGTGAAATAAATACATCAGATATTGCATGATATAGTATTTTTTTCTGATTTGTCTTTCCATATATATATATATATATATATATATAGAGAGAGAGAGAGAGAGAGAGAGAGAGAGAAAGAGAGAGAGAGAAAGAGATGACGAAAGCGTATGACAATTATTCGTCAAGGTAATTCGTGTGGCTCTTGCTTCTAATCTGAATTGTTGGTTATGTACGCATGTCTGACCAAAGACGAAAACAACTCACTGATTCGGAAAGGAAAGGGTATTAGGAAGATAATTCGTAGTTTTAGAATATAATTGAGACGCATAATTAAGTAAAGAACTGCCTGCAGTACAAAAGTCAGGAATGAAAATCTGAATCGGTCAACATACCTGAAATGCTTAATGGTTATAAGCCAGGCATTGCTAAATGAAGGAATACCAGAGGGTCATTAATAGCATCTACTGAAAACAGGAAAATTATTACACTTTGGTACATTGGTCTCACACTGACATTGTTGTCTATATTAGATATGATATCCAATGATTTCTTGTTAAATCCCCGACATTCTTCACGACTATTTCAAACTTAATTTTCACTCTCATGAAAGTCATTAATAAAATCAGCTGTCACTCCCTAGACCTAGTAACGTGTTAGCAATTACGAGACGATTCAAGGTAAGAAGACTACATTCGATGACCTTCAACTGTACACTGACCATTGCTAACCTGATCGCTTGTAATCGAATTTTCAAACCGACAATTACTTTGTCGGTGCAAATGGAAACAGCATCACAGACCATGCCGGATTCGTCATTAATTTCTCGCGTTTCTGCCATTTTTCAACATGAACATGACGTTTATCATGAAAGACAGCGCACGCCTCGAGGAGAAATCTGCTTCATATTGGACACCGACTCTTTATATTGAATTCAGTAAGCCGGTGCATCAGTAAGTCTGCAGCCTGGCATTTAGTTATTTGCTGAGTTTTGATCCGAAAGGTTAATTGTATTATGTTCGGTCAATGTGATTTATATTTATCTCTCAGTTATGTGCATCGGAAAGGAAGTAGATGGTGATGAAATATAAATAATATCTGCGTAAAATAGATGACTTTTTAATCTTTAGTCTGACAGCTCTCAACGTAGAAAGAATCGTTAAAATATACATTTTTACGTCAGTGTATAATTGGACATATTAATGCTTAGATGCATTAAATGTTATCATCATCAATCTTGTCTTACTCTTAATCACCTAATCTATTTTTGTGAGTTTTTCCCCTTCGTATAACTAAAGCACGGCTATAACTATGACCAGCAAATTTTCTACTATAAACAATGGAACCCCTGAGAATGTTGATTTTTTTTTGTTTCTTGTTTTTTTACAAAACTTTGAAAGCTTTAACGAAGGGGGTTGATTTACATAGTATGTATGATGTTTAAGTGAAATCTTACCATGTGTGCAAGAGGTTAAGCGATTACATTCAGCTGCTGCCATGCAAATAGGAAGACTTTTGGTTAGTAATATTGATATTGATATCAGTTCTTTCGATTCATGAAGCTTTCAAACGTGTATTATTTGTTAGCTTTCATCGAGGATCAAGAAACAGCAGCATCCCGTTGTACTATAAAAAAATGCCAATAATCTTGCTTCTTTTTGTAAAGCACTCTTCTGGGTGTTTTTTTATTTTTCAAGGGTTTTGTCAAAGTCTCTTAACGGCTGTTCTAAAGGTTTTCTCTCAAATAATGATGAGCATAGTAAAATTTCAATTTGAAACTTGATTCAGTCCTCTGGTAAAGTTCAGAAGCTCTTCCCATTTTTCTGGTTTTATTTAGGAGTTTGCTGCAAAAAACAACCAGAAGAAGAGGATGTGTGTGCGTGTGTGCGCACGCATGTGCGTGTGTGTGCACGCATGTGCATGTGTGTGTGTTGGTGAATGTGTATGTGTGTTTTAAAAAAGTCCCTCCCCTTCCTGTCTGCCTGTGTTTCAGTCAGTCTCTGTCTCGGTCTTTTTCTCTGTCTCTGTCTCTCTTCTCCTCCCTTCTCTCTTTCTCTCTCTCCCTATCAATACATATGTAAAAAATAGGGAATGAGACAGACTGTATATGCGCGTGTGAGTGAGAATCATACGTGCTCGCTCGTGAGTAAGGGTGTAGAGACTTTGTTAATTAATTAATCAATCCATAAATGATTTGATTGGTGTGCACTAAATGTTTTGGGAGTGGGTGTTCCCATCTAAAGCAGTATGTCGTTTGTGTGCACCTCTCAGTGGATGAATGGTTTCCATAGAAAATGAATTCAACATCAGATGTTCTGCTTTGGAAGTAAGAGTTATCATTGAGGACGAGGAAGATTCCTTTAGGGTCACTATGACTTGTGGGGCTTAGTTCTGTATTGGTGAAGTTTGTATTGGTCAATAATAGCAGCAGTAGTAGGTCAATGGGAAGTCATAAGATGACAGGGTTGTAAAGTAGTGTAGTATTAGACTGTGTGGGTTGGTTGGAGATAGTACAGATGGTAGGGTGATGGGGTCAAGGAACTTTATATGTGGTATCTTAACAGGAAAGTCTGATGGCCATGGATAGTCAAAACGAGATACTGTAGAAAGTTTTATTTTCAGTCTCCAATATTGGATATACACGAAGGCAGGTAGGATGTGTTATTAGTTGGAGGATTATGATGTTAGAGAACTGAGTGGTTAGGGCCGTTAAGTTCAGTGTTAGGTCCATTAGGGAGTGAGTTCCAAGTATGTTATTCCATATATTGTTATTCCGCATATCTTCATAACTTTCTCGAATTTTTGTTGTGTCTATGGGTGTTTTTTTTTTAATTTTTTGAACGATTGTGAATCTGACGTCTGTGCTAAAATTACAGGAGTGTAGAAGCACTATGGGAAGGGAACTGGGATGGTTGGGTTATTCTGATTCTGTATGTTTCTGTCCCTGTCTTGCTCTCTCTCTCTCTCTCTTTCTCTCTCTCTCTCTCTCTCTCTCTCTCTCTATATATATATATATATATATATATATATATATATATATATTCCAAATCCCCATGTCCTGATAAATCAACTGATCAAGGTAAGATGTTGAAACAATAATGCTATATTTTTGTGAAACCGATCAGATGATATATTACGTAGTGTCAGCAACATTATACATAAACTAATAGTATGGATGGATTCATAGATGGATTCATACATTTCAGAAGGGTATTATGCAAAGTGAATCTAAACTACCTTATTCAGAATTAGAAATCGACACATCAATTCTTTTCCTTGCGCAGTAAAAGTCTCAACAAATATTGTGCTCTAGTTTAATCTATCTATCTATCTATCTATCTATCTATCTATTTATCTATCAGAGACTGTAAACCAAAGCTGCCACCAAGCATTCTCAGCATAGGTCTCTCCAATGTTCATGTGAGCCTGTCTGACTGATTATTCATGTATGTGTAGCGCGTTTAGGCCGTACCAATGGAACTAAATGGCTGAAAATCTAAACATTCACTAGAAAAGAAAACAAAAAAATGTCTTCTGGAAGAGAGGCATTTTCGTATTTAGAAAATACAAATCGTATAAAAATATAAAATCAAGGAATGAAAAGTAAGGAAAAAATCAAATGAAAGTCTAAAGGGATAAAAAAGTAATCAACGGAGAGAATCAAGATTAGAAGGAGAAAACAAATTGATAAAAATGGTAGAAAACAGGGAGGTAAATGAAAGCTCAATTAACATATATAGATATTCATGTGCGTGCACAAAAGGCGTTATGAATCGTGGTGGATTTATATATGAGGTCAGAAATAAAAACATAATGATCAGAATAGAACGTTGTTGTTGGAAAGAGAACAACAAAAAAAACGGGAATCGATGAGGGGAAATATTACTGATGAAAGTGAAAGATAGATTAGAGAGGAATTATGATATCATCATTATCATCATCATAATCAGTCATTTATAGTGACGTAGACCTTCCCCAAATCTGCAAGTCCCAAGTTCGTAGGAGAAGTTGTAGACCTAGATATTTTTCATCAGTGGATACTATGGAAACTAGTTGTCCTCTGTAGATGTAAGGATCTTCTGTCTTCAGCTCGTCATTTTCAAAGCTGAACATTTTTTTCATTATCCTCCCTCAATCCCGTTCTTTTCTCATAATTTGGAGATTATGAAGTTTGAAAAAAAGGGCCATGTTGTCTGGGAATCTGAGATATAGTGAACATTCAGAATCAACTTTAATTCTTTTTTTCAGATTTTAAAGTTTTAGAAGACCATTTCAATGCAAATAGTGAAGAGTTTGAGTAAGCTGATGACACCTAAGCTTATTCAGTTTTCGAGATTTAAGGGCTAAAATAATTTAAATGGGCTGCAATGTTCATACATAATAAAAAGAAATTTTGTTCCAGTGGGACATAACTGAAAACAATGAAATTAAGACAAAGGTATGATTGGCAGACGGAAGAAAAATAATGTCTAATCCAAGACAGACAGTAAAGGAAAACCCAAAAAATCTCTTACAATAAGAAAAATGAAAGTTCGAATATTTGTGTATATACGTGGTTCTCTTCGATCAAAGACAAAGATCTTTTGCATACAAAAAATTAGCTTCTTGGATCATCAAGTAGCGTCGAATGTCATATTTTGCCCAGAGTTACAACTGTTTATTCAAAAGTTGAACAATATATAGACGGATTGTATTATGAAAAAAATTAAACGAAAATCTAGTAAAAAGATTATCAAATTGCAGAATTTCAGAAATATGTGAATGTGAAAATTATACATGTCCGTTTGTGTGAAAGGGTGATTGGGAATTGGTATGACAATGTATTTGTACACCTGAGTTTACTGAGATTTTCCACATTGAGCTTACTCTAACAGTTCCGTACAGTTCTTGAATAAGTCATCTTGTAGGAATCCTCATCGCATAAACAATGGTTTATGATGACAAGGCATGTCCCAAGTATTGCACCATACATGCATATATATATATATATATATATATATATATATATGTATGTATATGTGTGTGTGTGAGTGTGTGTGTATATATATATATATATATATATATATATATATATATATATATATATATATATATATATATATGTATACGGTACGGATCAGGCTAGCAGTATAGCATGATATAATAATATGTTAATGCGATAAAGCAACTTCTGGTATGTAATGGATTTATTTCATAGAATGCTCGATACATTCAACTTTATACAATGAAATCAAATTGTTTTAGAGTAGAGCTGAAATTAAAAAATATATATATACATATATCTTTGTGTGTAGATGTGTTTGTTCGTGAGTATGTGTGTTTATTTGTACGCGTATATCTATACATGTGTAAATGTATACATGCTTTTGTGAGCCAGAATCCATATATTTATGGATATGGATATATACTGAACTTGCATAGTCTCTCTCTCTCTCTATCTCTATCTATCTCTCTCTCAATCTCTCTCTCTCTCTCTCTCTCTCTCTCTCTCTCTCTCTCTCTGTCTTACCGGTTAAAATTTCGAAACGGAGACGAGCCTTGAAGACTTCGAAGTATATCTGTGATTGACGACATCCAGTAGAGGGTCACTATTGAGGCTAACCCACGCATCTCAAGAGGCTGCAGATGAATTGAACGTTGACCATTCAACAGTGTTCGACATCTGTACCAAACATGAAGAGCAAGAATGCCCGACATATCCTGCGAATGACGTTAAATGAAAAGCAAAAATTCTCTCATGTAACAGGAATGGCCCCGCGGAAATTGAACCAACTTGGCTATTGTACCCCCGGCCTACTCATCAGATATCTCTCTGATCACAAATCCTATTTCAGAGAATGTTGACCACTTCCTGCGAGTCGAAGTCTTCTACATCCAAGCAGCAGCTGAAAGCGCCCTCCGAAAACTCATTCGTTCAAATAGCCTAGACGTCTAAGCTTCTAAAAGAAATGGTCTTGTTTCCATTTGGCGATTTTGTACAATCAAAAGCTTCTTATTTCGATTAATAACTTCTATTCTCAGATGAGGCATATTTGTTTATAGTTGCTGATGGAAAACTGCAATCATTTTTGCATCGACCTCATAAAACAATCGGTGAGAAGAGGTAACAGGCGGAAGAGAAGAACTAATGTTGAGTATTGATCAATGGATATGGACACTTAAAATGAGGCATCATATCTGACCTGATCTTCCAACATGTTTGTCATTTTATTCATAAATAATATGTTTTTAGCATATGCGCACATTCAAGGTGCGCTACTCGTATTGAAGCTGATTGTTTTTCATCTTGAATAATGAATGGTTGTATTTCAAACGATATATATCTATTTATATATTTATGAGCGTGTCTTCATCACTCATATTGACACAAAGATGGGAGATTGCAAGAGAAAGAGTGTAAAATAGGATATGAATACAAAATACTAATCTAAAAATATGGACCGGTGTGTCTATATAAGTAGATATTTACCTATCATAGGTTTGCTTCACATAGGGCCACATTTGTTGAATACACATTGAAGCCTTCACACGCTGCTCAAGCATATGTTAATAAGATTAGCCTGCCATCCACTTCTGGCTGGTATCAAGACATTTCACAAGAGTAGGGTTTGAAATAGACACAACTCTTTTCTGCTTTGGTCTGTATAGGATACAGATATTTGGTGGAATAGAGGATCAAACTCTTCATTTTGGAATTTCTCAAGCCTAGCGAGAGGATCAAACCTGCTAGGGCTTATCTTCAAGACTAACTCGCAAACTACCATCCTGCAACAGCGTTTTAGTTAAGATTTTTTCGTAACAAACAATTTTTTCTTAGGTTAGACTAACATTTCTGTCCTCCTCAAATTGCCTTAAAATCATAAAACATTGCTCGCATCAGATCTATCAAGACAGCTTCCAGGCAGTGTTGATCAAACACCACCTACCTTTGTTCTATGATTTTAAACTAAATTCTTCGTAAAAGCATTCTCAAATGAAGAAAATTTGCAATATATATATATATATGTATATATATGTATATATATATATATATATATATATATATATATATATATATATATATATATATATATATATATATATATATGTCTGTGTCTGTGTCTGTGCCAGGGTTTGTGAGTGTGATTGTTTACGTATATTGTTGGTCTGTATCTACGTATCATACGCATCATAGTTTTGACATTGTAGCTTTAAGATCTACGTACATATAGGAATATCATTGTGATTCTAACATGTTATAATTTTATACGTACATGCATACGTATACACAACCATGCACACACACATGTATACACGTGTATGTGTGTGTGGAATTATTTAAGATACAATAGAGTGGTGAAATTATATTGTATAAATCAAATCTGCATTGATTCATTCACTGTCATTCTCTAAATTAAATAATGAGCTGGACCATAAACATTCGGGCAATTGTACAAACTGCTGACTTTAACATATAAATGATTTTACTTTTTGCTGCACAAATTTTCACCTAAATTTCACCCAGTTTGGCATTGTGCAGTAAGAAGCTGAGCTTAATAAGTCACAGCTATTTATAAATTTGCAAAATATATTCTGTTTATTTTCCAATTTAAGGGGATAATTTTTTGGTTGTGAGTTTCTCACAAATTTATATTTAGATTCTCATAACAAACTTAATTGGACGAAATATTGATTTAGAATATTGTGATGAGGGACATTTATTATCCTGAACGTAGTCATTTTTCCTTAAATGACAACATGTTTTTTCACGAGCAGTATTCCAGGAAAATGGAACAATTTTGTCGAAGTTTCTGACCATTTTGAAATTTTCCATCGCAGAATAAACATTTTGAAACTCCGGATGTTTACACAGGCGATTTGTAATTTGTGTCCTGCTGTGAAATAAAAACAACCAGAAGCTGCAAAAATCTATTCGAACATCATTTTTATAAGTTTATATGTACGTGGTTGATTTATTTTCATATACATAGATGACTCATAATCTTCATATGTTCGATGAAAAACAGAATATATCCATCGATTGTTTTGGAAAATCAGCTTGCAATCATCTGGTAAAGAATGCGAACGTGCGATGAGAAAACTTTTACCCACTGGGCAGGTGAACAACGTAAAAATAAATTTTATGTGGAAAGTCATCTTTTAGTGCATATAGACACATCCAACACACACAAATGTGTGTATTCTATCGATTTTGAATTATTCCTGTCCATTTCCCATCCTATTCCCTATGTTTCATAGTCCGACCAATGTCCCTCTGTTGGTTTTTCTTACTTGTTGTACCCACTGAATCCCTGAGCTGCGGTCAGACCACTTTGTGAAAAAGAACTCAAAGATCAAATATCTGCTTATTTATGGTTGGTATAGTCTTAGAGAACCTTCGTTTGAAATACTTACAAGTCTTCTGGCCCTACAAGTAGTTGAACATCTAACTCAGTAAGTAGCATACGTGTTATACAAGTCTATGTTACTATTCTAATGACGTACAGATATCTCCCCAGTGCTGTTCATCATTTATTTTTCACTCAAGCCCTCTGGTGATGAAGGAGAGTTGACCGATTAGGAGCATGCAGTTACAATACGCCCATAGCTGGAAACTTATCTTGATGTTGTTATCATGTCTTCATAGACAGAGACTGATTCGAGCCCTCTGCTATGGAATATAATACAGAGTCTGGGAAGGTCCTGGAAATGATACACGAAAAAGGCCTGATTTTTTATGTTTACTACGGTTAACGTCATTTCATTATTTGTAGGAATAAAAACGCCACAATATTTAAACATATAGAAAAGAACAAATATCACTTAACGTCTTTTGATACATGATTCATCTGAACGATCAGAACGCAGAACAGCACTTGTAACTAGCTTGTGACAAAAGAACTGCAGTAACATATCACAGACAAAGCAGCACACTCTTGAAACCCACCTCTTGCTTCACATTGTTTTGGGGTGGAGGATAAGAAGAACAAAACAGGGAAAGAGGTGTTGTTTTTTCCAAAAGAATTAATCTTCTTAGACAATTAAGACGCTCACATAGCATCAATGGGTGCATTACGGAGCCAAGATTCCTTTTATATGGTGGAAGACATGAATCTATTTTTCTAGGTTTATTGTCCAACTCCCCAGACTAATGAATATTACATATTGTCATTCTATGACTCCCTTTTGTGCTGCCATCTCATCTGGTCTATATCATGAAAAAATTGTGAGTTTTTGGTGACTTTGATGCACGAGTTGTAGCGCAGTATCTGCAACACCTTACAAAACTGAAACACAAAGTCACAGGGCCTCATCTAAGATCCACAGGATCGATTCGATAGTCTCTTGAAACTGATATATATCGGATATTCGCAGTGTACTTCTGCTACGTCGTGCAAATTTTGACACATGACCTCTAATTGCTGCAAAATGTAGGCTTCCAATTCTGAAAGTTCGAAAGTTCACTCCAATGGGATGAAAAGTCTTAATACTCAATAGATCCTGCTATCAGACTGACTTTTGTCAGTCATGTATGCTTTGGACCTTTTATGCCAACAGCTGGTCTTAAGAGCCATCTTAAAGGACATGGGAGTTGTAGAATGAAGCCGGGTGGCAAGGTAAGTGACGGGATAGCTATGATCCGAGAAGACGAAGCAATGATATATATATATATATATATATATATATATATATATATATATATATATATATATATATATATATATATATATATATATATATATATATATATATATATGTTGCAATGGAAACCTGCAATTTGTGGAACTGACCCCTGGATAACTCCATTAATATTAGCTGGCAACCTTTTCTCGAGATAGCCATTACTATAACCAAACCAGTTTGCTGACCAACACCAGCAGAATGGACGTGAAATGTTTCATTTAATGATTTTACATAACCAAATACTGCTCCACCTATGGTATCGGACCTTTCTGCTGAAGACGAGTTTCTTTTCACTTTGAAACATATTAGTAATAATATGAATGGACAACTCCATATATACAACACACTTTGGCTCTATCTCTTACAGTACAACTCCTCTCTCTCCTTCCCTCTCTGTCTGTCTGTCTGTCTCTGTCTCTGTCTCTGTCTCTGTCTCTCTCTCTCTCTCTCACTCTCTCTCTCTCTCTCTCTATATATATATATATGTGTGTGTGTATATATATATATAAAGGTGTATTATAGGTATTCAGTGCTTATACAGATGACTGCAGAAGTATATGTTATAACGATAGTATTAGTCACAATAAAGATGATATACAAATACAGATTAAGAAACTGCATATGTTGGAGGCTTGGGTTGCTGTTGAGTTTGATAACGTGTTTTCATTATCCAAACATTCCCATAGAGAATTTTTATAGAGAACAAAATATGAACTCTAAACAAAATATATTTCTCATCCCAAAGATATTGACATTTCCATGAAAACGAGTCCATAGAGAAATTAAAACAGTTGAAATTCTATTTGATGCTACTGACTGTTTTTAATTGGCCCTGAATCTAGAAATACGAGTGCATAAAATCAAAACAATTTGTTTTGAAGGTTTTTTGCTGCTATTTTTTCAAAATTGATATATTGTGTATGCTTCTTGTTTTAACAAAAATAGTGTCAGATGCGTCTTTATGCTTTTCACAAAATTTTGTCAATAAATTATTGTCTAATTCCAACAATTGACTTTATTATCATGAATTCGCAGGCCTTGGGATTTCAGAGCTCAATTTTAGAATTTAAAACATATATATATGAGAGAGAGAGAGAGAGAGAGAGAGAGAGACTTAAAAAATGATGTCATACCACCGCATCGTCTCAGCTCATATTTGCAAATGCTCGGTATTTTTTGTAAACTTTGAATTTCTGATATTTAAAAAAAAATGTTTGTTTTTTTAACAAAATAACAAGTAGATATGTTTTCTTTTTGTTTCTTTTTGAGAAAAAGAATGTGCTTCTAAGAAAGTCATTAAACAGTTAGCATAAAAGAACCATGAAGCAATGTAAAAACATGAATCAAAGTTTGTATATTTGTTCCGCGGTTATGATCACAAATGAATTCCAAGCCTTCTTTTGTGTGTCCTGGTTTTTTGGTCTAGAACGTTCTATTTGGCACCAGCAGACCTCAGGATCGATTGCAAGCGGAGCAAGTGCATTTTTTAAATTCTTGTTTTTGAGGACAGTCGCGAATTAATCATTTGGCTTGATATGCTTCCTTTTGTCTAACTCCTGATTTCTGACTTTTTTTTTGGATGTAATAACAATGACGGATGATTGTAACCAGATGAAAAATCAGTTACGTCATGGATGTATAACAGTTACACAGAGACGCAAAAACTGATTCATTCCCACTCCTGAACCCAAAGTCGAGTTATTTTGTTTTGCTGAAGTTTTCAATTTACATGAATTCTGGTGTATACATGGTGTATTTCGAAATAATATCGTATGAGAGAATGAATTCTGTTCTGATTACCTTTTAGAATTTGATAAAAAAAAAGGTTTTTGACCTTAGCTCCCCCAGGCTTGTTAATGCTTATTTTTCTGAAGCATTTTCAATGTAGAAAAAAACAAAAAAAATTGTTTTACTAATCGACAAATGTAAAGTTATACATATTTTGACAAGACAAGATTTTATAAAAGCAATTATTCCATTTTGCTCAATCATGTACACCGGGTATAGTAACGCATAATTCAGAAATTTACCTCCCCTAACTGTAGAGAAGTGAACATTTTTTAAATAGTGTTTGATTAGTTGTTGACATTTTCTGAACTCTCCACTGACAGTTGATATGGTTGGAGGAGGTAGAAACTTTATCACATAACCTTTGAACTGTTATAATCATCAACCATCATAATTTCACTGTTTGACCAGGGGGGGGGGCCTTCCGATTTCCTTCCATAGCGATCGGGATCTTGCTAACCTCTGCCATGATTTACTAGCAAACCCCTTCCATTCCATCTCCTGTTATCGTGTCTGGCCTTTTCCCACTGCATTCACTGTCTTATGGACATTAGTTAGACTCTTGCTTCATTTGTTCTCACGTGCAAGTATCTCGACTATTTTCTAAGCCTTTCTGACGGAGACAGGACCTCTTGGCTCCCGTCACGTTTTCAGGTGACGATTAGAGAAGGCTTCGTGGAGATGACGGGTACCGTGGGAGGCAGCTTGAACCACATAGAGACCCACTGAATCCACCAAATAAGATGGCACAATTCCTCTTCATCATCATTCTTTCAGTTTCTGTCAATGAACATACACCTCCCCCAAGAATTGCTTCACCTCTCTATTACGGGCTCATAGATAGATAAATATATACTCATTACTGCCTAAGTATCTTTTATGCTCTGACTTTCTTGCTTAGTAACCAAAATATTTACATCAAGTTTGTCATGTTTCCGCTATTGATTACCGGTGATTATAGATTATAGATATAATGGAATTAACAACAGAAAGGATATACAAAATTAAAACAAAACAAAACGGATGCATGGGTACTGCGCTCTCTCAATTCATCATCAATCCTCATGAATAAACTCATTCCTAATTATTGGGTATACCTGAGCTAAACCTTATTTATACACTTCTGTGTGAAACTATTTCATTTCTCCTGATAGATATTACTAAGAATAAACATTCTGTTTAACCGATGCCTTTTCTTTTTCTCTCTTCATGAAAGGGGGTACCCCTATGTTCAAAATATTAAAGAATGGTTTTTCATTAGTTTGGACGTGTTCTTACATGTAAGTGAAGCTTTTGGAAAGTTAAAGACTAAAGTGGAAAATATGAAAGCTTTTGCTGACCATGGAATTCTTTATCCAAGTACCTGCATATAAAAATCAATTTTCTATTATCTTTAATAGTCCCTCCTTTTCACAGACTCTTTTCTTCTTCTCTTTCACTAATTTTGCCTCTGTCTTTCCTACACACATTCAACGAAACAAATAACCAAAAATATCGAGGGAAAAGACTGCCAAAATTTTGGCTAGTCATCGCAAAGACCTTGCCAAAGAAATCATTCATTGTTAAAACTAAGAGAAGAGAAAAATAATAACAATTTCTCAGGAAAAAGACGCGTATAAATAATTAAATAACTTGAAGATATTTTATCTCATTTTGACAGTTCGTGTCAGTCAACGCGGATAGAAAAATATAATAGAGGCACATTTGTCAATAACTGACAGTAACTGCTGGAATTGTGGATTCAAATTTGATTCAATGACAGATGAATCAGTGAAATCGCTAGAAGATTTAAGGTCAAGAAAACTGACATGGGCTACGAGCGTGTACGTGCATTGGAGATGTAAATAAATACTACAATGCAAGACGGCAAAGAACTATACTGCATTTCTTTCGCTGATTCTCTCTCTCTCTCTCTCTCTCTCTCTCTCTCTTTCTCTCCATCAATATGTCTCTTTCTTTTTCTCTTTTCATATCGCTTTCACTTTCTGTCTCTCTCTCTCTCCCTACACTCACACACATACAGATACAGACACAGACACAGACACATATGTATATATGCATGTGTGTGTATATATATATTTATATATATATATATATATATATATATATATATATATATATATACATATATATATATAGAGAGAGAGAGAGATAGACAGATAGATAGATAGATAGATAGATAGATAGATAGATAGATAGATAGATAGATATACATGTATACATACATAGATTGATAGATAGACGGATAGGAAGATGTCAATATTGTTCCGAGAGAAAACCAAAGTATAAGATAGCAGAGATCGAGCGACAAAAATTGAGGTGGGCAGGGCACATACCAAAAAAAAACATGGCGCAAAAGGTTGATCAACTGATGCTCAAGAGACAGTAAATGTAGCAGGAGAAGCTCAAACAAAAGATGGAGACAAGAATAGAAATGTTCGTGAGAGATGGCATAGGTAAGCACAGTCACACTCGTCACTGAAGGAGCTGGAAAAGCACATGTCCTAAAATGGTTTATTATGATGATATATGCATTTGCATACAGAAAGATGGATACATTTGTCAGTTTTCTTTTTTTTATGTTTCTCTGCATCAATTTCATTTTTTTTTTCACTAAACTTTTGATATTACAGCACGAGGAAAAATGTGGCAAGTAAGGCAGGAGGATTTTGCTTTGCTGAATTTCAAAGTATACAAGATTTGTGTACCTGGAGAATCCCCATTCGAAGTCCTCTTTTCTCGGGGGCTAGAACTCTAACCACTGAGATATATGTAATGATTTCTGCCCCGGTAAGGATCAGAATCTTTTTGATGATTTTTCATCCCATCTGCAGCGCCTCTCTGTTATGCAAATCAGTAAACAGTTAACCGTATAGTAGGGTCGTTACAAGATGGTATTCTTCCTATCGTTGACATATGGCTTGCCTGGCTTAGACGTACCATCTGCAGCAAAAAAACTTTACATTTGATCTTGAAAAACAATGTTTGTAATGGAATCACGCCAGTGTTGAATGAAAATACACATAGGCAATCTTGAACTTGCAGTTGAATCGTCTCAGATCAAAGACACTTCCTGTATTTTGAAACCTTAAGTTTATATCCCAATCACAATCTCGGAAAGTATGAATTAGAAGCATAGTAAAGAATATTTAAAAGAGAGCAGAAGCAGTGATATCACCCTGTTTTACCCCATCGCAAACTTCAGAAAGTTCCCCATTATATGCTACCAGAGCTTTCATGTCCATGTGTAATTACCTAAGCGAGTAAATCTAATATAATCGCTATACGAGTCGTTGGAGAAAGTGGAAGCTAACCCTGAATTCGGCACAATAATGGATAGCATCAAAAGCAGCTGCTTTGTTGACTTAAATCACTGAGTCTTTCTTAGAGTGTGCAAAACATTCAATCTCTTTTCCACATATTTATCTCTCTAAAAACTTATTTGAATTGGAATCTACTTTTCCTGCGCCTTGGGACTATATTCATAAGCCGAAAATTAAGATAAAAACGCCATTAACAATTACAAAGAATCTCCAATCCATAGAGTTGAATACATTCGTGTACTGTTAAATTTTTCTGTACCAACATAATCTCCCCCTCTCTCTCTCTCTCACTATCTATCTCTCTCCTCCCCCCTCTCTCTCTCTCTATTGATCGATTGATGGACGTTACTGGTAATGTCGATTTATTAATTATGCATCGGATTTAACGCACACACACAAACACGCACACACACAAACACACACACACAAATATAACTATATATATATATATATATATATATATATATATATATATATATATATATATATATATATATATATATATATATATATATATATATATATATATATGTTAATGTACCCATTCCATCGAAAAGTAGAATGACTATACTTAAAAAATTATTTTTTGTCCCGAACGTTAGTTGTTTCAACGTCTTGTTTCCTTCCTCAAACATACACGATCTGACTGACATACTTGACGCCTAAAATTCCAATGTCATCAACGTACCCTTGGCCTATAGGTGATTCATCAAGCTGCTACGGTCTGCGTTGAAATTCAAGTCGCAGCACTTCCACTTTATTTTGTGTATCGGTTTCACACTGCCTGTTAGAAAACCAATAAATAAAAGAACGTTGATTTATATATACATACATACATACCTATATATATATATATATATATATATATATATATATATATATATATATATATATATATGTATATATATAGTCATATAGTTAATAATAGTTATATATGTATATACGTATATATATATAGAGAGAGAGGGAAAAAGAGAAAGAGAGAGAGAGAGAAATATATATATATATATATGTAGGGATATATATATATATATATATATATATATATTTATATATATATATATATATATATATATACATATAAACATAACAGAAAATTATTGAGGCCAGAGAGAGAAATGTTGGAGTAGCATTAAAATCAATGGTTTGCTATGATGAAAATTCAAAATTTGTTCGTATATTATCTCTCCAAAAGCAGTCGGCACTAAAATGTGACCGTGGTTATTAAATACTGATTTTGATAAGTATATTGTTCAGTTCATTATTTTTTTTCTTTTTCCACTATTCTCAGGTTTTTTAACATTCTACAATAGTTAGGTACGCACCATTAATCGGAAAAAAATATTTGTCTCTGACTTTTAAATTTGCATCCTTTTTCTTCGGTAACCTGTCTGACATGATTGATGCTGTACCGATTTAGCAGCTTCATGCGAGAATTATCCTTGTTCATCAGGTTGGTCTCACTATGGAGAGTAAACATGAATATATATTCATAAATTCTTCCATTGATGACATACATTGCAAAAACAGCCAATCTCTCTTTCCCCTCTCTTTTTCTCTCTCTCTATATATATTCCTTCAGACTTGGTTGCAATTTCAAACCAGTTTCAGTATATGAACGTTTCAGATCAGAAATGGATGTTCAAATGAGGCTAGCCCTGATGCAATCATTTCAACTGTTAAATGCTATTGTCTCCTGCTTCAATGTTGGCTCATAACTGATATCGCAGCATAGAAATCGCATGCACGTGATTCCTTCCTTATTTCACTCAGTGCCGCGTCTTTCATGAAACAATCTCTATAACAAGGTCGATAGATATTCCCTTACATGCGTACTTACATAGGTACCAGTCACACGTGAAGAAATCCACAACGTCCGAGTACGTGTCACTATCCTGAAGCCATGTCAAAGCAAGCAAAAGGTCGTAATCTCCTCGCCGTATCAGATACCCGTAAACTGCCACTGTCAGTGTCACTGTCCATCACCTGCCAGGCGGATATCACGTGACGGGTCATGTGCTGATATCATTGCTGAGAACATGCAATTCTTTCGTTCGCTCTCGATGACGACTTCAAGGAGATGTCCTCGCTGTCCCGTTTCAGTGTTACAGTTTCGATAAGCAATAATTAAACGAATGAGATGTTGATGAAACATGACGAGGTTAGAAGGCCTCATTGTGTGGTACGCAGACAGGAACAAGGGAAATCAGTGTAAAAAAAAGTATTTATTGAAAACTATCTGTACCTATAAAGACTACTTTCACTCGTGATACTGTATCGTATTTACACAAATGAATATACGTCTGTACAGAGTGACGATTACTATCCTACTCCAGGATATAATTCACAAGTGTTACAAATAACCCTGCTGGCGGTATTACATTTCGTGATCCTGTCCAACATCAGTATGAGTTCGATAAATCACTATTTTCGCAAATGCAGATATGCCCTGTCTTTTCCAGTAGCTATCTCTCTCTCTCTCTCTCTCACTCTCTTCCACTATTAATCTCTCTCCCCCCCTCTCTCTCTCTACATACATGAGAGGTAAGGGTTGGGGTGTATGATCAGTAGTGATTAAAAAGTATTTAGAATGAAGAATATTCGTGTAATATGCTTCTGATTCTTACTTCAAGTTCATGCAGATGGTGCATTTTGAGATTGAAATAACAATTACCAAGACAAAATACATGTTTACAAACATGCAATGCAGAATAAAACGTAAACAAAATTAACGATATGAACAGAAGTAACAGTAGAAAAAATTATTTTGGACCATTGATTTCATATTTTGATACATGGTTGCATAGCCCTATTTTGTAATTACTGCTCATAACCCTTCATGAACTCTTCACAACTTTTTTTCAAAATTTTGGCCAAGCTTCCTGAGTAAACAACATCTAAATCATCAATTTTTCAAGGATCCCTCGATGGAATTGATCTTCCATGCTTCACTTTGAATTTTTCCGCACCCATCTTTTCCTTATGCATGACTAGGTGTATGGTAACGAAATTTTCGATTTCTAGTCCGTCTGACCGAGGGACTTCCGAGAAAAAGCCTCTCCAAATGCTCACAACCGAACTTCAGCCGCAATTCTCAGATTCTTCTTTTTTTTTCAGCAAAAGTGTTTTCAGTTGGGGACTAGATTTTGAACTATTTCTGTGCAGTTCATTACGATTAGTTCCTTTAGTAATTGACATATTAGCTGGTGTTATATCATCCTGGATCTCCTTTCAGATTACTGCTTAGTTGTGACGATTTCCTCCCACTTCAGAATAATGAATCTAATGGCAGTGACAGGAACATTCAGCATATTGGCCATGGCCCTGAAGCCCAAATCTTCGTTATGTTGGTAACGAGATTCTTTTGTTCTGTTGATGGCCCCTTTCTTTCAATCATGACAGCCTCTTTGCTAGAAGGTTTAGTAGTAAATTATGATTATGTTGAAATCACAATCTGGTGAAGTATTGCTAGAAGGCACCAAATCTTCATATGCGTGTGATGTGCAAAATGATCTAGACTTTGATTCATTCTTAAATTACATTTCTATCGCCATTTTCTGATATTATCTGAATGGTTTTTTGCACCATCAGTTAACTTTATAATTTATTGTACATTGTATGTTTGGACGTATGTATTTTTCTTAGCAATTGTAAATTCTATATCAGCATTGTAGATTCAAAATCATTGAAAGGATCGGTATTATATTAGATCAATATTTTGCACGAGTCCGAATACTTCTTTCCCATCACAATTGAATATGTATATGTATATATATATATATATATCATAATCATCATCAGTCTTTTAACGTCCGTTGTTGAATATTCCTCAGGATATGCAACACTTCTCTGTTATGGGCGTCGCGGAGTCAGTACTTCCTGAACTTGTCTAGCTCGTCTAGCCATTTAATGTTCTGCCGTCCTCGGTTGTGCATGTGATCTCGGGGGATCCATGTCGTGAGTCGTGATGTCCATCGGTTGTCTCTCATTCTTACAACATGGCCATCCCACTGCGATGTGAGATTTTCAATGGATTCTTTACAACTGGACCAGAATACAATGAAGAATGATTCCCCTTCGTTGTCCTCCGGGACGGACCCAGTTGTCATCTTGCGACTGCTTGCCCAAATCCTGGCTCGCAGTCCCTTGATGACATCCAGGAGGATCACAATCATCAAGCAAATGTTGACCAAAATAAGACAAGGAAATAGACAGGAGAGGGAAAGACCCGGATAGTAACCTTAAATAAAAGATAATCGAGGAGAGATAAACCTATTCACTCGCCCTACGAGTAAAACTTTAAAAAAGTGAACTGAATGTGTCAACTGCCTCTTACTGAATATTGGAACTAACAATATAACGGAGATCAACGACCTGATCTACACTGACGAAAAAATGTTAAAGATCTGCTTTGCAATACAATGAAAAACTCCAAAAAGAAAAAATAGGATTACTGAATTATACTTCGGAGATGAACAGAACACATCCAAAACTATGGTACAAATAAAAGTTAAGGCAAAAAGAAGTACCCGCTGCAGTGGGAGGAATAAGTAGCTAAAAAGCAAGACTATCACCATTTAGACAAAGAACTATGCAATTCATACTGAATCGCACTTTCCAAAACAATTACAGAAAAAAATAGCCAGAACATAAAATCGGATACCAGAGTGAGATCAGATTGAAGTGAATCGAACCCGATTGAAAAATACCATAAAAAAATAACCCCCTAGAAAGCACTAGGACTTGATTGGATCTTCGAATATTGGTGTAAGAAATCAACTACATTACGTGACTGACTGGGGGACTAAAGGCAGGACGAAGTCCATCTGAGAGGATAATGAGAAAGGAAACTGGGCAAGCTAGTATAGACCAATCAATTGCGTGCCACTGATCTGGAATTTTTTGACCGGGCAAATAGCAGAGAGAACATGTATTTTCAAGGAAAGAAGATGACATATCAAGAGGAATGCAGGTAAGGAAACAAAAAGTCAAATGACATGCTTTACACTGATCAGATGACCGTAGAAGAAATAAGAAGAAAAAAACTAGAATGGTCACAATGGATTTACAGCAAAAAAAAAAAAAACGAAACAAAACAAAAACAACATATACATGATCCTACATAGCTGAATATTCGAATGCTTCATGGTATTCATCGTTAGCGAACCAGCGGTAAAGTTCATAGCCGACTCCATGAGAAATAGAAAAGGTAGACATGTGTTGTCTCCACTACTATTTGTACCGACCTTGATACTGCTAAACAGAATCTTCGGGATTGAGTTTAGAATAGAAAGAAATGTGCAGTAATGGTAATGCACAGGGGTAGATTGACAGTGTCAGGAAGAATCAAATTATCAGTCATCAAAAAATTCAGAGCATCAATAACACCGTTACAAATACCTGAAAGTTCTCGGACGTGACTCGATAAAACAGGAAAAATGGAAGGGATAAAGGAAAAAAAGAATGCTTTGGAAGTATACTAAATATGTGAGACTAAGCTGAATAGGAGAATTCTAATAAACGCAATGAACACACGGGATCAGTAGTAAGATACAAAGGTTTATTTCTTTGAGGGACAAAGAAAGAGTTTCAATCAATGGACTGGCGATGGAAGAAACCTTATGGCAATGCACAAGGCTTTAGACCCCAGAGATGAAGCAAATTGTTTGTATATGAAGAGGAAAAAAGGTGACAGAAGACTCATCAGCATAGGACACTTCGTACAAAAGTTGAAAACATGATTAGAAAAGTATGTGCAAATAAGTAGGGAACATATGAAAAAAAGCACCTGAACCAGGGCAACAAGCAATAGTTATAGCAGAGATGGGAGCAGATGCCCAGGAAAAATCGGAAAAAAGAAAAGAAAAGCTACAAAACGAATCTAAAAGACAGGTAAAAAGTCCGAAATATCATGGACATGACAGCGCAAAGGAAACCTGAAAAGAAAAACGAAATTAATCATCATGGGTGCCAAAAATTAATGCATCAGGACAAACTGTCGAGGCAAAAATCGGCAGAGCCCAAACAAAGAGCAAATGCCACCCTCGGAGAAACAGATGAGACAGTAAATAATATAACCAGCAATTGTAGTCGACAAGCCCAAAAAGAATACTGGAACAGAGACGGTTGGGTAGCAACAGTGATACACTGGGAATCGAGCAAATAACTGGGATTTTAGCACGCAGACAAATGGTATCAGCACAAACGGGACACAGCCCTGGAAAATCCAAGCCACAAATTACTCTGACACTCTGACATCCGAACTGGCCTCCCGATCCAAGCGAGAAGGCTAAACCTGGTGATCATGGACGAATAGAGCTTGCCAAATTATAGACCTGGCCGTGCCTGTGGATCATAAGATCAATAGGAAAGAAAGTGAAATGTTGGGGAATACCAGGACCTGATGATGATGATGATGATGATGATGATGATGATGATGATGATGATGATGATGATGATGATGATTAGATGAATTGACAAAATATAGTGCTAAAGTAGATCCTTACTTTGTGTCCAAGAGTATGACATCGAAACAGAAGTTTATGATTGAAATCATTTTTTATTATACACTATTGGGAATTCGAATTTCGAACTGACATCTCAATATGATAATCTTCCTTTAATGTCAAGGGTGGGGTCATTTCTTCTCTTTTAGAAGTCAAAATTGAGCGATTTTCTCCTTTTTCGGAAAAATGCAAATTATAAAATAGTTTCCTCAATTCATCTATTTGTACATAATTTTGAAATTAATTCTGCAAAATATAATTCTGGTAACTTGATGATTCAAGAATAAAAAAAGAAAGAGAGGAAGAAAGAAAGAAGCAATGACTGCAAAGCTAAGACTGTAATCGAATGAACTGATCTTAAAGATGTTAGATGTAACTTGAGCGTGGAATAGCTGTAGGTTCTCAACCAAAGTTAGTGGTAGTTGTCCAAAACCAGATACCAGTCAGAAATAAAAAGGTACTATTCCATCTGGACAGGCCCTTTACAATATTCTCGCCTCGTTACCTCTGTCTTATCCAACTGAACTTCGCCTAAACTATGCTGTTATAATGTGTATTTTCTAAAGCTAACAGAAATTTTCACGTGTTTTCAAGGAAAACAGTTCAGACTAGATTAGGAAATCCAACACTCCACGACAATCATCTAGAGATTCGAGTACTATTTTGTCAGTTGAGAAAGATTTCTTATTATCATCTAGCATGATTTATTTGACCATCCATTTATCATTATCTTAATTCTAAAGCTTTTTACTACTTTATCTTCCAAGACATATTCAAAGAATTTTGTATAGTTTCTACTATTCACTGTCCTTTTTATTGCATGCATGAAACTAAGTGACTCGGCAACAGGGCATGAATGATTATACAATGTGGAAACAGGATTGATTGCAAGAAGCATCCAACTACACAAACATAATGCTGTATTACATTCAATCAAGAGAAGAAGAGACAAGAATTGATATATATTATACGAACACCGCAAGATATTCAGATAGAATCAGTTTTAGTCCAATAAAGCCGAATATTGATTAATCTTGAGCAAACAAAACGATCATATATATATATATATATATATATATATATATATATATATATATATATATATATATATATATATATATATATATATATATATATATATATATATAGAGAGAGAGAGAGAGAGAGAGAGATAGATAGATAGATAGATAGATAGATAGATGAATAGATAGAGAGATATAGTGAAGTTATTGTGGGATATATCCAAGACATGGTGAGTTTAATTGACAATAAGGAAATACAAAGCTTTGGCGAGTGAGTTGAATTTATTTCCGTTACATGTTTTAGGGACAGTGTTCTCTGGTTGTCCAACTCCAAATGGGAAAAATCATATAATTTTGCGAATAATAAGGTTCGGAAAGGAGGGGGAATGATGCAAGTTTATAGCTTTTTTAAATTTGTTTTCTTCAATGGCTGAGAATGAGATTGTTTTGTGTCAAAGTTGAAATCATTTGTGCACCAGTGAAATTATCAATGGATTTGTATGTATATATAGTTTCATCTGATGACTGTTATCAAGAAAACTGTTCGTGTGTATGTAGCTTGCGTAGGTGTGCATTGTTGTTGGTATATTGTCAAGGGGGGAGTGTTACAAAATTGTTATATTCTGCGTAAATATGAATGTTGGGTATCCAAGATTTTACGAAAGTGTTGGTTGTATATTTTAAAATAAAAATATATTCTGTGATATGTTGGTTTTATATTTATTTTTTGTACTAAACGGTTACAGGAAAATTTGTCAAGCATTAGTATTTGCTCTATGAATGTGTGTGTGGGTAATCCAAGATTTTGGAAGAGTGTAGGTAGAGTGATTTTTTATTTCTTTTTTGAGTTTTAAAATGTGGTGTTTTTTAATATTTTGATTTCTGTCCTGAATCTGCCAAGAAAAGAATGTTACTGCATTGGTATTTTGCTGTATGGATATGTATGTAAGTTATCAAAAATTTTATTAGTGTGATAGATAGTGCATTTTTGTACTAGCCTGTTGGAGGAGAGAAAATATGTCTGTATTGATATTTTGTGATGTGATTATATGTGTGGGTAAAGAAATTAAAAGACAGTGTAGGTAGTTTATTATCATTCAAATTTTTAAGCCGTGTTGTTTTCTGTTTGGTTTGTAAAAAAAGATATTTATATATTTTTGTGCTGACTTGTCTGAGAGAAAAATATGTCCTTACTGTTAGCTTGTGGTGTGAATTTACGTGTAGGTAGTCCATGTTTATGAGAAGTGGCAGTTTACATTATATATTTATGTTTCAGGCAACCTCTATCAGAAATCATTTGGGATAAAATTTGATGAAAACCATGTGTTTGAGTTTGTTAGTACGTTGTACGTGGCACAACTTATAATTTTCATGCAATCGATGCAGAGAAATACAAAACGCAAGCAAAATGACAAATCAAGCGTCAAAGAAGTCATTGGTGTCGTTATCATTTTCTTATTGTTTTCGCATTATTGAGGACCACCCACATATATTTCCACGTGGCGTACCTGGTGGTCATCATATCCCCAAATTTATACTTTTCACTCAAGTACATTTTTCGGTCTTTTATGAAAAAAAAAACAAAACATTTTTTCAATTAAATTACTATACCAATGAGAGCTAGCACAAAATTAACCTGCCAAATCAGATTGAGCCAGCATTCCCTAGATATAGGGAAAGTTCGGAAACATTACCACACATATTAGCATTTTAACGGATAGGGTTTATAGGAAGTCAAAGTTAACTAGTGCTTGTATCATATCATATATGTATATATATATATATATATATATATATATATATATATATATATATATATATATATATATGTATATGTATATATATATATATATTTATGTATGTATGTATGTATGTGTGTATGCGTGTGTGTGTGTGTGTTTGTGTGGAAGTTTTCATGATTCGATGAACGTGAACAGATATTTGCTGATACGATTTCAATATATCGAAAATGTCAGGTTGTAGAATATATTGATATTTCTTATGTGTTCGTACATAGCAATTAACTACATATATACTTACATTGATACAGAACTATATATATAAATATATATACATATACATATATATATATATATATATATATATATATATATATATATATATATATATATATATATATATGTATATATATATATATATATATATGCATTCTGAGGTGCAACAATATTTCTGCAGCCTAACGATAAAAAAAGCACCCGAATTCCCAATATTTTACTCTTACTTCGTTAATAAATATAATTCATTGGTGATATTGTGAAGATCCCAAGTGACATTTTGCTGATCAACTATGTATCGAGCGACAGACTTGATAATCCACACATACACACTCACACACACAGACATACACATACACACACGCACACGCACATGGACACATGCGCGCACCCACACTCACACACACACACACACACACACACACACACACACACACACACACATATATATATATATATATATATATATATATATATATATATATATATATATATATAAACCTGTTCCTTCATTCTTCTGTGTATAGATACATGCATACGCACTTGATAGTAAGGAGGATGAATTGAGGGAAAACCTTTGTAAATAGATAGATCAATTGATAGAAGTGTGTGCATGCACTTGATTATATGTATTCCACACGAATATATCCATTTTATCGAGTGACATTTGTTCATTTAACGTATGAGGAAATCAGGAAGCTGGAATGAATGTTTGCCAATATCCTATGTAGACTTCACCAATTTCCAATGAACTATTCCACTTCCCACTAATTATGGCATCACTTTCAATGTGTTGTTTCTTTCTGCCCTCTCTCTCTCATACTCATTCATGATTCTCCTCCCCTTATTCTTTCCCCTTAGTTTGTTCTTTTACTGAATTTGTCACTGACCTTGTAGAAAAATTATTAATGGCGAAATTAATTTGCTGAGTCTAGTAAAGTTAGCATTGTTAAGTTATTCTTCGAAATATCTCTAAATTAATTTCATCACAAAAGATCAAGTACGATTTTTATTATCAGGAAATAATTGATGTTATGGATAGTTTTGCGTTGATTACAGTCATAGAAAGACAGCATGGATCGTACTAGCTAAATTGACATCATGTGGTATTTTATGTATTTTCCAAAAAAATATCTTTCATCAGATTTTCCCAGTGCTTACAAGGAGGGGGGCCTGGTGCTTTTGCTGGTGTGAAGTTCTGAGAAATCAAGACTGGTTATTGATTAGTTGGATTGCTGTCTGGTTGGTTGTAGTTAGTGAGTAGCTCACTGTTCGTGTTTGGTGAGATAGATAAGAGCGATACCCCCGCCGCAGGGTTTATTGTTTGAATTACCTTTGTACCAATCTCCATACTACCGTTCTTTTGAAAACTCGTTGCGTTTAAAGATGGCGCCCGTAGCCAGTTTTGCACATAAAGAGGAAGAAAAGTGTGCGGAAAAAAAAGCATAGCAGAGAGGAAGAGAAGATAAAGATTCATAAATACAAGAATAAAAGAGAAAGAAGAAGAAAATTAAAAGAACTAACAGGGAGGGAAAAAGTGAAAACGCATGAACCAAATGGAAAAAAAAAACATGTGAAGAAAAAATATGGAAAAGAACTGAAAAAGATCGACACAAATAATTCTATTTCAGATGGGAAAAACGAAGAAGTGATGCAGAATTTTGGAAATGTTGGGGGAGGGATTGATATCGAAAGAGAAAGGTTTCCTACAAAAATCAAAGAGAGAATGAAAAATTGAGGTTAAAGAACAAAAGGAAAAGTGGGAAAATAGGGACAAAAAGAAGAAAAACGGTGAAATATGTTGAAGATATAAGCATGTAAGGATGAACGCTGAATAATAATAGGCAAAGGATAACAATGAATGAGAATTCAGGATGGAACGAACAATTGGATTGAAAGAATTCGAAGAAGGAAAGAAAGGAACAAAGAATAAGAAGGAACAAACAATTCAGGAAATATAGATTGAGAGGGAGAAGGAAAGAAACAAAAGGGATGATCGAGATGGAAAAGGAAGTATGTACAGAAGAAATGGTGATGTCAAACCGAACCAAGTTGAGTAAATATGTATGAAGAAAGGAGGAAACAAAAATAAAAAAGAGCAAGATAAAAAAATACACAAAAGAAAATAATGACAGGAAAAGAAAATATCTAAAACAAAATATGCAAAAAGATTAAATAATGGGGTTGAAAATAATTAGTGAAAAAGAGAATTGAATGAAATAAAGTATTCGTAAATGAAAAAAAAATAGGAATGAATACATGAGGCCAAAACATAGATCCTGAACAAAAGAAGGGAAGAGAACAAGGGAGAAACAAAACAGAAAGGAAAGAAAAGAGGATCAAGTTGAATGAAACAACTTAAAAGAATGAAACGGGGAAAGAAATAAAGGAAAACTAAGGAAAAAAGCAATAATGATGGTAGTGAATGGAAAGAAAACATGTATAAATAACGGGAATTGAAGCTCAAGAAAAGGAAAAGAAAAGACAGTAGGAAAAATTGTTCAAAAACAAAATAAAAAAAACTATGTACAAGTAAAAAGCAAAAATTGATGAATTGATGAAAAAAGAAACAAGGAAGAGACAATATTGTGAAAAGAGGTAAAAAAAGATAAGAGAAAATCGGATAACAAGGAAACAAATGAAAGAAGGAATTGAGAAAGACGAAGGAATGAAGAAGAAAATAGAAGGGAGATCAAAAGAAAGAAAGAATAGATGATGGTAGTGACATGTTGTTGAAACATTGAGGAGGTCCTAGAATCAGAACGGAAATGTTATCACACCTGATACTAATCTATCACCTGGGCTTTTTCATGCTATAACTCCAAACACGGAAGAGTGTCAAATCGATAACGGTGAAAACTACTATTCAGAAAATGTCAGCCATTTCCAATACTATTGTCGTTACTATGACGACTACTGCTGCTACTAGTACTGTTTATTTTTCAGTTTTATTCTGCTTCGCTGAACTCGGCCAAAAAGGGGTAATAGTGGTAGGGATATAGTGTTGTGCCAATCGCCCAAGAGGGAAGGGTCAACCTGGCTTGAAAATCTGTATCGAAATTCTATATTTCATCTCGGTTGAAAATCGATAGCGAACGCCAATGAAAAACCCACAGCTCTCTGTCCAATATAGCAAGACTATATCATCTCATCATAATTATTATTCCCAGTCGGACAGCTGAAATTTATTATTATTTACAGCAACTCTTAATGATCCTCATATATTAAACGTAATGTGAGTATTGTGAGTGTGTGCGTGTGTGAGTGTGGGTATATATATATATATATATATATATATATATATATATATATATATATATATATATATATATATATATATGTATATATATATATATATATATATATATATATATATATATGTATATATGTATATATGTATATGTGTGTGTGTATATATACACACATATATATATTATGAATCCCTTATATTATTTGAAACTCTATTTGAAACAACACCCAATTGTTACACTGAGTCACTTGGCTTAAGCAGCGTGAATAGGAAAGACAATAAGAATAAAAATAGGAAAAACATGGGGCTGCTGCAGTAATCAAACCTGCCACTGATAAGATAATTGTTTCAACGTAGCACGCTTTTGGGTAAAATAATTGTCTCTACTGATCAAAGGATTGCAAAAAATCTCTTAGCGTTGCATGCACGAGGGGTAAACGTATATATATATATATATATATATATATATATATATATATATATATATATATATATATCTCAATACTAGCAGGGAATCTAAGTATTGCAGAACTATTCTGATTATAAAGCTGACCTGTGGTCAGACCAAAGATCTGAGCAATCCGCAGTTGGTAGATGTCAAGCAGCCATGAATTTATGCCGTCTTTTCAAAGGTGAATGGGGACAATACAGCTGTGTGTAAGTTTAAGCACATAACCTCTGGATGTTACGATAGTTTGCCATTTTAGACACAGGTACTACGGATAGTATGACTGACAGGAGCAAAATCACACATGTTTCCTCAAAACAGATACGCGCTGACTTCAGAAATTAGCTACCCCTAAGAGTATTGATCCGACAGTGTAGCAGCCTAGGGCCCAAGTTCGAGTTATACCCAAGTCTAAAAAGGTAAGGTTGCTACTTAATAATTCCAGACATCCCCTCCCGACAAATCCTCTAACAGTTCATTCGGTCTGGCAATAATTCAGCAAGAGTGTCTTGCCTGATTTTGAGGAGTTTTATGCATCTTTTCTGATTGCTCTATTCAGTTTTCCTATATACTAAGAAAGAGTAGGTTCTGATACCAACAATAATGAACTGCATCGAATGTAGTGATGATATTTGCTCAGAAGGAGATTTGAGAATATATTGGTAGCAATAATATCATGAGAGTGCGTTGTTTTATTATTTTTTACCACGACTGACTTGGATATCTCTTTTTTCTTCCTTTTTTCCTGTCACCTCTATCGAACACATCGTACCCTCCTCCAATTTACTGATTTTTATTAGAAACATTAGACATAAATTTGAAAGTAGTGGTTAGATACCTCAGGTAGCTATAGTTTTCTGATTTCATTTGGGGGCGAAGGAGAGAGAGAGAGAGAAGAAGAGAGAGAGAGAGAGAGAAGGAGTGATAAAGAAAAGAGGAGAGATATGAATGGAGAGGGGGTAGACGTATATGATCAAAACAATGTCGACATTTCGAAGATAATCTTTTAATTCTCAAAGATACTCTAGACGACAATGTGTTACGGTGATATCTCTTTCCTCCTGCTCTGGCTCTTCTCGTGGATCCGACAAAAGAGATGGTTTTGAAGATCTGTTTGTGTCACATTTGCCTGTCTGCAGCTGGAGCCTTCCATTCTTAAACTGTGGTTTGTCCAATGTAATCTTTTTCTGGACTTCATCGTCTTCGATGACGTCGTATTACTGAAGTTAGGGGATAGTGTCATTGCAGCATTGGCGAAAATGTTCGAGGAGGAGTATTGATAACCCATGATTCAGCAACGTATTGGAGGGTGACAGAACAACAGTTCTGAATATCTTTAGTTTGGTTCGTTTCTGCGGGTTTCAGTTACTCCGAACGAGCTTTTGTAGTCTACTAAAAGCTTCATTTGCTTCAGCCAACCAGTTTTCGAGATATTTGTTCAGTTTAGCTTCTGCTGATACAGTGCCTGCTACATTGGTGAAGTTTTCGACTACATGCTGCTTAGCTGCAGCAATAATTATGAAAAAGGGTGTGTACACTTCCCGTTGTGCAGGTTGATGGAAGATAACAGTTTCCCCCTTTGGCTGATACTGAGATCAAACAGTTCAGTGTCACCAGCAAATTGTATGACTTGCTCCGAATGAGCTCTGACTGATTCTGTTGCCACCATACTGAAGACCAGGCTTAACTTGAGGTTGGAAACGTAGCCTTTAAAACGTGGATGTAGATGTTTTTGGAGTTACTCGTCGTATATATATATATATATATATATATATATATATATATATATATATATATATATATATATATATATATATATATATATATATATATGAAGTTGGAGTTAAATAATAATGAAGGGAAATATCCACGTTGGAAATAACAACACGATGATTGAAATTGAAGACGCTGAACCATTACATCTATGTAAGGCAACAAATCTCTATGAGATCCTCAGAAAAAGAATAATTCAAACCAAGAATTGCTCTAGATTGGTGAGCTTTTGGCAGAATAGACTCAGTTTTCAAAAACAAGTTCATCCTGCTAATCCTAAATAGGACCAATGCATTCTACCGATAGAGCTAAAATATGGAACCTAAGCAACAGACAGATCTGCAAACTGAAAACCATGCAAAGTGCAGACGAAAGAGTTATGCACAACCTCACATTGAAAAACAACAAGTCGGGGCAATAAATCTCTGAGAGAAATAGGAGTCCAAAACATCATAGAATCCATTAAAATCCCAAGAGGAAATTG
Organism: Thysanoteuthis rhombus; assembly: GCA_963457665.1. NCBI lineage: Eukaryota > Metazoa > Mollusca > Cephalopoda > Oegopsida > Thysanoteuthidae > Thysanoteuthis > Thysanoteuthis major. The sequence goes on along the minus strand of OY735200.1, from coordinate 36,746,565 downwards.
GCTGGCCAGATTGTAAATTTGACCAACAACCGATGGATATCACGACTTACAACATGGGATCCCCATAGACCAAGGCCGGCAGAGTACTAAACAGAAAGACAAAATAGACAATTCAGAGAGTATGCGACGCCCATGATAGAAAAGTTTAAGAAAATCCTGGGAATGGTCTGTGTCCAACAGCAAGCATTAAAAGACTGATCATGATCATGATCATGGTGATCATAATCATGATCATCATCATTAGATTTGAAATGCATATTAACCAACCTAATAGCAATTAGAAATATATTAAAGAGTCAGATAGCTCTGATTAAAAGAAGTACAATAGACATTGCAATGGTATCAAATGATGAAAAACATAAATTTTCTTAACCATACTTTCTCAAAAGAAAAAAATGTGTACCAAAAGTTGGTATCTCTCACTCAAGAACACTATCAAAATGTTAAGATTCGTCAATTTTTGGGAGCCCCAACGCATATATGTGTTAATGTATAAGCATTGACTTGGATTAGCACTCCCACGCCAATTTAAAAAAAAAAATCTGTGTTATTTCAATAATTCCATTTTCATGTGAATGCTCTGTTTGATTTAATCATGATAAAAGCTAATTTTAACAGTTCAGACCAAATTCAAATGCCCAAATACACCAGAATAATATAAAGAATACATCCTATCAGTTGCATTAGCTTAAAGTCAACCTGTACTTGAGGAGGAGGAGGAGGAGAAGAAGGAGGAGTCAATGCTAAAGTCAGTAGTCAAGTTTATCGTTGAACCTAAGGATACACCATGTTCTACAATCACTGCTAGAATGCTGCGAATATTGAAACAGTATTAAGGCATTTTGTGGAAGGAAAAGAGGAAGCACTATGGCCGTTGAGAGGGTCAAGAGAAAGGGAGGAAAGTTGGAGAGGAAAAAAAGAAGATAGTTACGTCTAATCTGTAGAAATGTCCTTTCAATTAAAAGAGGATATGTTCGATGTATAATCCAACCAAATCTGAACAGAAGAAAAAGGAAAATATAATTATTTTATGGCTTGCACTGTGCTCATGTAAAGTATTCTTTAATAAATAGAGGAATGTATGAGGTTTCAGATGCCTAAGCATCGGAAAGCAATCAAGACAGCTGCTGATAAGATTGTATCTGATGTGCCACAAATGCCCACGGATCACAAAACATTTCATTAGAACAGAAAGAAATTCAACGCATTTTCCAGTTGTAAAGAGCATGAAAAAAGTGTTTTTGTGCTATAGAGCACATCTGATTCGACTGGACTTTTGCTTTATACTATAGAACGTACTATGTTAAACCGATGATAAATGGGACATTTGCTGAAGAACACCAAAAAATAGTCCATTTACTATTTGACACAAGATTCCCTTAGTTGTAAGTGTATTTGATACTTCAGCTGTAGATACTGGGGAAGTAAATCGGATGGTTGAAAGTTAAGGGATCCCCTTGATTATGCCATTTTGGAACTGGCTTATTGCCATTAGATTTGTAAGTTAGTTTGTTGTGTTGCTAGTGGGAGTGTTCTTCGAAAATTCGAGCCAGGGAAGGAAAGGAAAATAGAATAGCTCCTCTTTAAGGAGATGTGTAACTCATGGGAATAACTCAAAACAGGAAAAATTGTACACTCTGTATATGCACTCCCCTCTGATACATTGACAAGGCAAATGGTTTTCTCACAAATTGGCTGGAAAAAAGGAAACGAATAAGTGCAGATTACTTGGAGGATGCAAAGCTCTGCCTTGTTTATCTTGTTATTGTTCTTCCACAACAAATTCCCGAGCCAAAGCCGTATGTCCCATCTCCCTATCGCCATGCGCTATGGATGTCAAATCTTCAGTAAACGTTGAAGATATGCTTACTCCTCATTTCATTAAGGGCTTTGATAGAATCCAAAGTTTAGCCTTATTCTATTGTCTGAATTTTTTTTATCCCATAGCATTACTAATATGTATGGCTCCTGTTGCAGTGCTCTCACATAATCCTGCTTCTGTCAAATCTTCAGAGGCGATATCTAGTGATAAACGAACATGGCTAGCTGGATTTCAGCAAAATGGAAAAGATGCATAGAACAAAATGCGAAACCATACCAGGGAATGTCAAAATATCACTAGATACTTCATTAGAACGTATGGCAAAAAGGACGCCGGCAGAATGTTCTAAAGTTTTATTCGTGATTAATTACTAAAACTAATCGGTTAATTTGAACATGACCTTTATTGATTAAATAGACAAGAAATGGAATATAGCATAGAACTCATATAAGAGCCATATACAAAGTCAGACTGTTTCTGTGCATACTTACGTAAATAATACCATGTTCTTGCGTGACTGCTGAAATGTGCTTTTTTGCTTAAGTTCATCAGAAATATGCTACCAGGGATCATTACAATCATTCCAATGTGTTTGATTATGCTTACAATACCTTGATATTGCTTATTTGCGAGTAACAAAAGTTACAATGAATCTCAGATTAAAATTGTTATGGCTTAGGTTGAAAATTTCTGATTAAGAAAAACTTTGTTTAATTTGCTCAACAAATTCGCAGCGAAAGTAAACTGAAAATTACAACAATGAAAATTCTCAAATGAAATTCAACAATTGTTTGCTGTTTGTATCCTGGACAGATCTCTCTTCTATTTGTTACAGAATAATTGTTCGACATTGAAAACCCTCTCATTGTTTCGAATATAATCATCCCGCTCAAATGAAAACTGATTGTAAAAGAGTTGAACTCGTGGATTTTCTCATTCAAGTGTTGGCGAATTGCTATTGTCTTTAGTCCAGAATTCATGATCTGCTCAGGTTCCACACTCTGTAAATACATTCATCTGAAGTTGTAATTAATTTATCAGATTAATTACTTGTTTATATTGTATCTTAATTGTAAAGTAGACAATCGTTCGTTTTCTAAAACGTGTTGTTTGGTTCTGACCTTTACAGAACCTGTTTGTATAGTTTTGCAGTTATATCGTCATTTGCTGAGAGCCTTAATGAAATGAAAAATCTTTTAATATAGCTTGGGTGTCATCCTGACAGCATTTTGTAATCTTGTTGACCACCACTCTTCCCAAATACACTCCAAAATTACGTCACATGATGAAGAAGTTAACTGTTATCATAATGAATGAAATTGCGAGGCCAAATAATTTATATTATAATTACTTGACAATTTTGAACTTGAAAAACTTTGAATGAAATATTCTTCTTTCCAGAGTCTATTTATCTCGTGGATTGAAATGTAACTTTTTCTCTAGTAACTGTGTCCAGAAGCAACATAAAAAATAGGTGTATTTATAGTTCAGAATCGATGAGAAAAAGCAATTTGACTTTTATAAATATTTCTTCAGACTATATACTTTTTAATTGTTTGATTAATTCGACGGAATTAATTATACAAGACAATTAGCAGTGATTCGGTGTAAATGTAGCAGACATTTTCCGCCACTATTTCTCTCTTATGGCTGTCATGTAGAATTTTTTTCATCATTAGTCAGGGATTCTAAATTTCGATTTATTTGCAACATTTTTTTATTCATAAAAGCTGACAAAAATTAAAGTGAAATAAATGAAAAAAAATACTCCGAAATACTTTGATGAAGTTATGTCACTATTACAAACTTCAGAATAGTTATTTTTCAATCAACTGAGGAGTAGCCCATGGAAGGATTTGAAATCGTATCCTATAGTCTTACTGGTTTGGGTTTGGATAATCATTGGCAGAGAGATTACACTTTATGTAGGGTGAATTATCCATGCCATTGATATCGTTGACCAGACATTTTTGGGTGCATCATGTGGTACTTTGGTTTTCAAACACGTATCGTTAACCGATTCAATTGTGTCGTGATCTCAGTCCCAAATTGGTTATCCAACAATCGTGAACTTGAACTGGACTAAGCTAAACTTAGTAAATAACTATTATTCTTGGGCGTCAAACATTATTCGCTGCTTAGCAAGTTCGTTTCAGGAACTAATTAGGAAGTGCCGTGAATTTGATCGCAATAGTTGTTTTGATATTACTATACTCATGCATAAAAGCTATAATTCTTTATCAGAACTAAATTTCACTCACAGTTCCAATGTTTATATACGAATTTGAATCTATTGAGTCAACATTTCAATAGAAAGATATTAGACTTGATTTATTTCCGAAAAGTTTGGCACTCTCATTATTTGATTCTGAACACATGTAGTAAGTCTTAAACTTAGAAAAATACCACAGGAAATATATCTATTGATAATGATAGTCAGCTTCATGGAGTGCATGGTCGGGGAAATCAGTGGAATTCGAATCTTCGTTGTTCAGTTGAATCGGTTTGTTTATTTCCATTTATCCTTCCGGGAAAGACAAGAATACATATATTTTTGTACATATCATCAGCCAATATTTTGGCGAAATATCGAGTCAAAAGCATTGTATTAAGATCTTATTGAAAGAAATTGAGTAAGATTGCTTCGACATAAACTACGCGCTGAAACTATCATACGAGCTGCAAACTACTCTAACAACAGTCAACCCGACAACTCTGAGTTGAAAAAATATTTTCAGGGGAATCACTGATGGGATCATACTTTATATTTTCAAAATATGTGATTTCATGTATCGATCTTTCCCAATATCCACCAACACCCAGAATCATATTTTTACTTTTCGGGGAATTTTCAACGTTGAGCGGTAGATAAGCGTTCAGACGTGTCATAATCAACTGAATCCAAGCCTGGGTGTTTGCATTACAAATCAAATGTGATATAGGATACCAATGGTTGAAAATTCCAAGTAAAACCAAGTCATCAGTCCAATAGTTCAGGATTTATGCGTTCATAATCATAGATATTTTTCGTGTATCATTAGTTTTTAAACATGTAACAGTTTTGGAGATTCGAAAACAATACAGTTATAATTACGTGGTTCATTTCGCTTATTCCATGATATTTTGCATGGTCCCTGTACAAAATTCACTTTTCATGGCCCTTAAAGAATGTTTCAGGAACGGAACCTTTTTGAAACGCAAAGTGATTAACAACAAAGCTTGTGCAAATGATTTTCAATCAGAATGTTTGAAATGAGTACCTGAAGATAGAAATAGGGAAAGAAGGCTATTTTTTGCTATCGTGGCAATTTTTCCTATTCGATTCTTTTTATTCTATATTCAATGGCGATTCTATCAATATCGATTATATATTTTGTCTCCAATTATTGCCTCTTTTATCTTTCGTTTGTTTTTATTACTGTGTGTTGTGTTAATCGTTGCTTTTTTATTTGCAGCTCAGTTCAATATTATTCAATGATAATAATTCAGTGTCGAGGAAATTACATGCCAACAGAGAGAGAGAGAGAGAGAGAGAGAGAGAGAGAGAGACTAACAGACGCACATAAGGACTGATAGATGGAGAGAGCGAAAAAACAATTTCAACATAGACATTCAGAGTTATTCACGAAATTTCCTTATCCAAATCTGTGTGTCTGTAACTCTATGTCTCTCACTCTCAGTCTGTCTGTCTCTCTCTCTTCATCTTTGAGAGTTTGTGTCTCTCTTTTTCTGTATATATATATTGTGAAATAATAGAATCACCGTGCGTTTGCTCAAAATATTTCTCATTAAACTGGCAATGTAAAATCACTGTCTTTTAGGGCCCAGTTATGTGTTGATTTGAGGGTCACATGGAGATTCGTTGTCCTAGGTAGATGTTGTGATCCACTCTCTACAGTTCTGTTGTTGTTGCACATGATCTTCATCTTGCTGAAGTTCATGTATAGGCCGACTTCCTTGCTCTACTTTGTTCATCTGTCATCAGTTGGAGGTCGCGTAGGTTCTCTGTGAAAAGGGCGATGTCGTCTGCAAATCTGAGGTTGCTCAGATACTTGCTGTCTATTTTGATTCCTTCACTCTCCCAGTCTAGTTTTCTGAAGATCATCTCGAGGTAGGACATGAAGAGTTTGGGTAGGCTGGTATCACCTAGTCTTACTCCTTTCTGGAGCTGAGAAGGGTCCGAGTCTTTATGTAGCCTGTTGAAGGAGCTGCTTTGCACTTCGACATTTACTGGATCTACACCTTTTTGGGTGATTTCCTCCATGAGCTTAGAGATTTCTACTGAGTCAACGCCTTTTTGAAGTCGATAAATGCTACAGCGAGTGATAGTTCATATTATGCTGCTTTTTCTTTTAGTTGATTTATCGAATGCAGGTGGCCCATGGTCGAGTAGCTTCTAAAGCCAGCTTGCTCTCGTGGTTGGTTTTCATCGTGTTTTTGTGATCCGGTTGTTGATGATTTTTGTGGGAAGTTCGTACACGCAGCAGGATAGGCTTATAGGCCTGTAGCAGTTGAGGTCTTTCAGGTTTCCTTTTTTTATAAAAGCATTATGATAGAGTTCAAATCATCTAAGACTTTACTCTGTGTTAGACACAAGTTGAAAAGAACTCCAGTTTCCTAGTGATGATTTTACCCGCTTTCTGGAGTCGGTCGATGGTTATCTTGTCCAGTCCTGGGGCCGTACCTTTCTTTGTCTGTTTAATGGCTTGTTTCATCTCCCTTTGGGTTACTTCTGGGAAGTCCTCGAGCTGATTGCTCGCGTCTTGCGTATCCTTTTCATTGTTTTGTTGTCCTTGTTTTGACAAATAAAGTTTTTGGTAATTTTTTTTGGCACATTCAACAATCCTGTATCCTTTGTTAGTTTTTTTATTTATTTTCCCCGTGTATGCTAGTTATTCGCTTTCGTCCAGAGTTGAGGCCTTTGTTCATAGCTTTGAAGCCCAAACCTCTCTCAAAAGTCGATTCATTGACTGGCGTCGAGTATCTTCTTTCCTTCGTTTTTTTTTTTTTTGATTAGTTTATTAAGTTTGGTCTTCTCAATTTTCTCTCTTGTTGTCAGTGGCTTGAGGTTTCTGCATTTTTCCATGAGATTTCTGTTTTCATCTGTGATTTTACTAATGGGTTGTGAGCTCATTGGTTTGAATATAGTGGCATCTTCAATTATTGACGCCGTCATTTTGTTGCTTAGTTCGTTGATATTAGTGTCATTTTGTTCAGTGAGAATTATAATTCTGTTTTTCAGTTCGAGCTTGAAAGATCGATCGTGCACTTTTAGTATGTTTAGTGGTTGTGGTTTGGTGTGGAACATTTCCTGCGCTCTTGGTGTTTAATTGCATTTCACATCGTACCATTCTGTGGTCGCTGACTACATTGACTCGATTCAGAACTTGTTGCTTTTTGTACAATTGCATTCTGGTTCATTTATGTTTATTCCCCATTGGTATTATTCTTTATTGCTTCATCATTATGTTTTCAAAGATATATTTGAAACCGTCTAAACAGCTCTCACTAATTTTCAGTTTGATCATGTTGGATATTTTACACCGTGGGTTGCTCGGGGAAAAAGTGTTTTTATCAATTTGAGGAAGATTTTCCCTCCGTTGGTTCTCATGGATAGACTGTATAGCAATGTGTTCCAGATAATTTTTCAATCTCTATTTCTTTCTGTCATTGATGTGTTTCACTCTATTGGTTTTCGCTTTTTCATCATATCTAAAGGAAATCTCGGTGAAGCCACCGTTCCTTAGTATATTTTGCTAATATAGTTGTCTTTTTCGTTTGAGGAATTGTATATCAGCCAAGTTTCTATTGATGTAAAGTTATTTTTTTAATTGTATTTGGATGACTGAATTCACATATGTGACTTCAAAATGTTCTCCCATGTGGTCTATGCGTGCCTATCTATTTGAGTTAAAATTGATACAAAAAAAAACAAAATAAAAAAAACGTGTAAATTTTTATGGTGGCCTCAGTTTCAACTTCAGAGTTCATTTTTTGCATTCTTTAAACAATGTTTTCAATTTTTTTCACATTTTTGCTCATTGCTCTTTTTTTCGACAATTATGCGTATATACATCCATCCATCCATCCATATATATATATGTGTGTGTGTGTGTGTGTGTGTGTGTTTGTATATATATTATAGTATATGCATTTTTATGTATATTTGAATGCATTTGGACAACAAATCTCCATAAAAAGTCCACGTGTGGTTTGTTTGGAAGTAAAAGACAAATATTGATTTGCCAACTTTTAGAATACTTTCCTCTATTTTCAAAACATAGAATAATGGACGAAATAACTATTCACAAATATTTCCATATTTTAATACATATTGTTGCTAATCAATGTCAAGTAATCTTAAATAATACGTCAATATATATATATATATATATATAGGCCTTGAGAAACACGTCTATTAACATGTTTTACTAATAATTCTCTTCAGATGTTTTATAAGAGTCCGAACAAGCAGGTCTTCACCTATATTCTCACTTGCCTCGAAACTAGTAGATTCAAAAACGATTTTGCAATTTGGTGACAAATTTTCCCTGTGTACCTTCATCTTAAGTTGTTTCCATTTTCTACTTTGATATTTAGTTTCTCGATCAGTTTTACCCGTTTTCCTTATGTCCCAACAATTTTTACATCAGGTTAAAATTACTTGAATGCACTGAAATGTGTTTGGTTCCAAACGAAAACAAGTCACTTCCTGAGGCGACTAATCATGCGATAAATTTATCAGCCACCAAAATCAGTACGAATATTCGTTGATAAAATTAGACATAAATCGCCTACAGATTCTTACAGACCGACTGTTTATCGCAACATTTGGCTGAATAGAACAAAATTGGCGGTGTGTTAGCGTATGTAGTATTCCCTTGACTTTAACCTGTACGAAAGGTGTTACCATAATGATTCGGTAAATTGACTTATCCTAACAGCTAGTTACTTCTGTTTCCATCAATGGAGTCCCCCTGTGGGTCATCATGTCGGTTCTAAAATGTTACCATTCACAAAGGGCAGCAGCATATCCAGACTGTGTTTTAAATTACTTGGTTGCAGTTTGTATGGTATCGTATGTGATAGAATGTGCAGTGAAATAATGCGTGCACGATGCAAAAGTTCAAATTGTGGCGAATTATATATATATATATATATATATATATATATATATATATATATATATATATATATATATATATATATATATATATATATATATATATATATATAACTGTCCATTATAACCATTATAAGTCCACTGCTGGACAAAGGCTTTTCCAATCACCATCACTAACAAAACATTTCAAGATATGTTTCAAGAATCTTGTAAGATTTTCAACTCAGTCAATAAGAAAGCAATCTGCTGATCACGGGTTTTTTTAATGATAAAAATGCTCAAATTTCATATTGCAAGATCCATGGAAGTCCATGATGGTATAATGTTCAGCAATCAAGTTTGGAAAACTATAACTAGTATAAAGATATCACTCCTCAATGATCACAACACTTTTATAGCTTTGCAACAGATTAACTTGAGCTTGATAGATGCTTACGCACAATACAAACCGATGAGAAGCAGTATGTTCCCCACTCGTGTAGTTCTGTGATAGATAAAACCAATTCTCAAACTGGATAATCAGCGCATGATAATCTTTCTGCTCGATATTTTAATGTCAGACTCAAGTCATTATATATGTACAGTAACACGAACGTTAATTTTCTGCAATGTATGAATCTACATTTATGGGTAAGAAAAGGAAAATCAAGGTGAATATTTATTTAACCTATGAAAAATCAAAAAAGAATATTTTCACTAGAGTAAGTGAAAATATAGATTAAATCACATAAATAAATAAATGAGAATGATAAAAAAAATGCGTAAATTTATGTTACAGCCTAAAGGCATATGTTTCCGTGGAGGAGTGGGCGTTCATGTTTACATTTCTCTAAATATATACATATACATGTATAAGTGTGCAAAGAGTTAGCATAAGTGAACTTTATAAGTACACACCCTTTATACACTTTATAAGTACATGGGAACACGTATGGATATTTATATGAATGAACCTGCAGAGATAAATGTATGTGCATATTTGTTTATGTGCCAGGTAGTATGTTCTATATTTGCGTTTTGCTGCGTGTATACACTCATTGTTAATGACGCCCGTGAACACTTCACTAATCAACTTATAGATACTAGATGAATATCCACCTTTACAGGCGTTTTAAATGGCAGTCAAATATAAAATAATTAATAAAAATATAAAAAAATAAATAGATGGAAATGAGATTAGCACTTAATTCAATAAGTTTTTTGAAGGTGATTTTCAGACTTTTTTTCTCAATCTTTGAAAAAAAGCCTATCAAGGATATAAACAAAAAAGGGGCATAATAAATAGGTCAATTTGCATATATTTGCATAGTAAATCGAATGCTCTCCCCATAATCATATTTTACAGTGAGGGTGATTTTCATAAACTAATTAACTAGAAACATTATCCGATGATTTTACAGTTTTTTTATCTTAGAAAAAACATTGCGTGACAGAAAAATAAAACAAAAAAGTGGACACAGGAAAGGTGTTTATTCAGGCATAAATTTGCATTGTATCACCACCCCCCGAAAAAAATGTTGTTATATTGTCGCATGATAAATTTCATGGGGTCATGCGACTTTAAAAAAAAGTTTTTATCACCTCTAAAAACATCGATTCTTTTTTTTCAAAATACTGTTAGAGAGATATCTTGCTTATGTTGTTAGATTATTCATCTTTGTCTCAATGATACGTTTGTCTTCGCTGAGAAACAACGGAGCATTCACTGTCATGGAATGAACAAGACGCGAAAGTAGGGATAATGAAGTGTGAGCCAAATGACTGAGCAATAGATGACGCTTATATATATATATATATATATATATATATATATATATATATATATATATATATATGTATGTGTGTGTGTGTGTGCAACAAGAATAGACACGGGTAAGGCACATTGTGCCAAGAAGGAGCATCATATGGAGCAAAAGGCAGGCAGATTGGATCCCATGGGGCAGTGTGCGCAGTAGGAAAAGACCAGACACAAGATGGAAAAGCAAAACAGAGATTAGCGCAATCACACTCGTCATCAAAGGATATCGGGGATCTTTTTATCCAGGAGAGGCATTGAAATGGCTGATCATCTCTACCTCAGATCATTACTTCTCTCTTTTTTATCGCTATCCAACTCGTCTACTATCTTCTTTCATTTTCATTCGTTTTTACCTTATTTGCTTTGTATTCTCGTTTATTCTTATATTCTCCTTCATTTCCCCTCCTTTTGGTTCTTTTTTTTCTTCAATTTTTTTGTTTCCTTCTCTAGTACTTCACTTTTCCTCGTTTCTTTTCCTTTTTTCTATCTTTTTTTTTTATCTCCACTCCCTTTTGATTGTGTGTTATTATTATTCTTTTCTTCCGCTCTTAAATGTTGCTTCCTTTTTTTTTATATCCTTCCTTCTCTTTCATTGTCTTTCCTTACTACTCTTCTTCTATATTCTCTCAACTTGTCATATTTCTTTTTCTTTTTTTTCCGTTTCGTTCTATTTTAGCCCCCGGCCATAAATCCCAGACAGGTTAAAGACAAGCAATTATCTACAAATCAATAAGAAAGATTAAAAAGGGGAGAACAAAAAAGAAAACTTATAAAAATGTAAAAAAGAAAATAATTGTTGATCAGCAAAGATAAGTCGCTCGACGTGCCATTTTCACAGACTAGATCAATAAAAAGAAATCAACTTCATCGTACACCAATACACATTTTACTCGACATCAATTTCGTTGACCTCTTCCTACTACTCTGAGACTTGCCATTCAAATTTCTGCTTCCTATCATTTCCCTCATCTTGTCTTTCTTAGAACTTCTTCCTTTCCTTTGATGGTTATAATTCCTTTCTCACTTCCGGCATAGAATGTTTATATAACATTCAGAGAATTATGGATGCCCAGACATGAGAGGAAAATAATAATAATAAAAAAAAAGGCCAGACACCGTCATTATAAAAATATCGTTAATTATTTCTAAATTCTTCTTCTGTATTTTATCAATTTCTCTATCACTGTTTTTGATCTTTCTATCTCACTTTCTTTCCCTCCCAATAAATAGTTAGTCGTCTCAACATATCATTCAAAGAAAGTCCGCTCAGATTGTGTAATGGTCCGTCTTGCACGCAGAAGGGATCAATACTCGGTAGAACTAAGATAGTTGAAAACTCACGGACAATTTCTTCTGTGCACTCGACGGCAGCATCGCGCCTAGGGGATGGTCATAAAGACTTGTAGGCATAAAGTCATGGTCTCGACTAGACTTGAGACTTGATGCATACAAAAGAAATTGGGACTTCTTCACTTTGAGTCATGCTCCATTAGGGTTTGACCCTTAAAAATGTTATGCTTTACTACATACCCCTCATAAATTGTAAATTTTCTTTCAAATTCAAGTTGAGGCTTAACGAAAATTAGTTCGTAGATTTACCACCATCAGGATTGAATTAAAACTCCATTTTCTTGAATAGTCTTTAGTCTTGTCAAAATTCGACGGAGTCGACTTCATTTTCCTAACAGCGACAACATATTTTACAACAACGTCAAAAACAAGTTCAAAGTGTTGGTTAAGACGAGGAAGTTATGAAATTTAAATGATGGATAGCGAGGGTAGAGAAAAGAGAGAGACAGATTCTATTCCTACGTCATCAATCATAAGAAGAAATGAATAAAAAGAGAAAAAGAAAATGGAAAGCTAGAGACGCTGCATTGAATTATCTTGCGAAGCTAAATATATTCTTTTAATTAGAATTTATTACTTTTATTTCTTTTTTAATCTTCACTGAAATTATTTTCTTATTTCTTCCTCCCTCTACTCTTCACTTCTCTCACCATCCGTAGTGGGAAATAACAATTTTGCACAAACACCCCCGAACTCATTGAGTGTGAAAACGTTTTTGCATGCTTTTTTTTTCAATCGACTTAGTGGCTGAAATAAGAGCGTCTAGTGTGGAGTTTGAACCTGAAGCAGCCAGTATTGTTCCTCCTATTTTCGATACAAGTTTTTTCATTTTCCTTGATTGACTCATCATTCTATTGTGTCTTTCGTTGATGTCTTTTTGATTATTGTCCAATTTTTCCTCATTTTTTCCTGCAAAAGTCATGTCCAAGTTCCCTCACCTTTCTTTTTCAGTTTTAAATTTTTTTGGACCATCCTTAAATGTTGTCCTTGTGTTTTCATTTATTCAGACCTTAATTTCATATCTTTATTCTTCATAGCAAAAGTTTAGTATACACGTATTTTCGGCTCCTGGGGAGTAGCAGTCTTGGTCAAAAAGACATGACTTTTTTCTCTTCGTACCATAAGATGAGTAATGGTCGTTTTGCGTCCAGCCTTCGCATTTCCTCGTTCCTGAGCGAGACAACGGTCGGTGTGTATATCATCATCATCATCATCATCATCATCATCATCATCATCATCATCATCATCAGTCTGTTAGCGTCTGTCGCTTGTGATAGACTTTCCACATGATTCACCAGACGTCTTTATCATGGGTACCGCGGAGCCAGTGCATACTAAATTTATCAAGCTCGTTACCACATCCAACATGTGTACATATTAATTTAGCCGAAGTTCATATGAAGGCCAACTTTCTTGCTTACTTCATATCGTCTGTCTGATATCTTCTGGAGATCGTGAAGGTTCTTAGAAAGGGGACGATTTTGTCAGCCAATCTGAGGTTACTTAGGTATTCTCTGTCTGTCCTTATTACTTTGTCTTCCCATTCTAGTATTTGGAAGATCATCTCAAATCAGACTGCGAAGGGTTTGGATGAGTTTGTGTCACCTTGTCTCATTCCTTTTTCCATTTGAAATGGCAAAGAGTCTTTATGAAGTCCGAGGAAGGAACTGCTATGTCGTTAGATGTGCTGCAGTAATCTCAGATATACAAGGTCTACACCTTGTTGTATCATTGCAGCATTGACTTTTGGGGTTCCCTATGAATTGTAAGCCTTTCTGAAGTCAACAAATGCTACAGCAAGTTGCATTCTATATTCTGCTGCTTTTTCTCTTAGTTGGTTTACTGAATGGGGATAGTCGATAGTTGAGTTGCTTTTTCTGAAGCGAGCTTGTTCCAGTGGTTGGTTTTAATCTAGTGTTTTGCTGACTCGATTGGTGATAAATGGTCTGAAACTTTGTCCGTAAAATTCTTCTTGATGTCAGTTGTCCTTTCATATTTGTTTATACTCTTCACTTTGTTCAACACACAAACACACACACACACACACACACACACATACACACACACAACAAAACAAACGCACACAAATACACACACAAACGTATTTGTAGGCGAATGTTTTATGTTTTCTCTGGGTTTTTACTTTTAAACCACGTCGGGCTTGATAAACACTCATGTATTGAGCTTGCAAGTGGAAGTTCTCCAGAAAATCTACATCGTAAATAAAAACAACTTTTTAATCAAAATATATGTTCAAGATTATCGTACAAATCTAACTTAATCACACGTTTCCCAAGTGGGTCGTCAATTTTTATAGTAATCAATGATAAGCAGAGCTTAAAACGACACAGTTTCTCGTGTTCGTCAATTGATGTGAAATACATTTGTCAACTTTTTAACCTTCCTTATCACTTTGTATGACAAAAACGGCTATGAGAAAATTTCCTATGTTTTACTGAGAGATTTCGATTTGATCAGAAAATATCTTCCACAATTCCCTGGTTGTCATAGTCGTTGATGATATTTTTAGTTATTCATGTTTTGAATATCCCCATCTCAAAAAGCGAATGTTCCTTCACCAGAAATGTACTGTTCACTTGCTAGCAGTTACTTTCCTAAATCAATCCCAGCTTCGGCTGCCAAAAAGGAAAGGCACAGATCAAAAGATATGTTCTGCTAGCAAACATATTCTATAGACGAAAAAATGTTTATGATGAATTGGCTACCAAAGAAGTTTAGTAATCCAGGATAGAATATTATACACATAGACTTATATCCAACTTAAAAGGACTCGATCAGTGCTTGCAGTGAATCATATAGTTCATGCAGTACAACGTATATACTTATCTTTCCCTTTCAATTATTATTCATGATAGTGCAATGATCAACATAATCTCCTTGTAAAGGGTGCAGCTTTATTTCAAAGGAAATATAATAGATGCTATAACTATTTTTAAATCCATATTGCATTTTACTCATATCCATAACATTGTATGTAGAAATTCCTAAAACAAATACGTGTATTTCAAACTTGAGTTCTGCATGAGGCTAAAGATTCGGAGTCCCTACAGAAGTTCAAACGCACTACGGTAGTAATGATCTGCAAGATTACTTTGCTGACGATGAATCCAAGACTAAATAAATACAGAAGCAGAAACTACGTTCCAAATTTTAATTGTAGAAATGTTTTTCGTCGTTTGATTATTGTTGCAACACGATTATTAAAAACTCTCCTGTTGAGCATTGTGCGAAACGCAACTAAAATAAGTAAATATGTACATAAATGAATATAACATATATGCCTAAACACAAACACATGTGCGCACTCACGGGTGCACACACACACACACACACACACACACACACACATATATATATATATATATATATATATATATATATATATATATATATATATATATATATATATATATATAAGGTGGGTTACCAGAAACTGTTGGAAATGGATGGCCTGATCTTTTGGAAGAAGTGTGGTGGCGATTCAAGAATTTGGTGAGTTTTTAAGTTGTGACTTGTGATCAACCAGCTATACCACATGTCGTGCTAGTCCAGATATTCTTGACAATGTATATCGTGTTGTGATCATGTACTGATACGACAATCAAGATTAATATTTGCATGTGCCAAGTAAATAAGGGGATATGCATTTTAGCAGTTTTGGTCGGTAAGGCTCAATAGTGAAGTTCATATTATGTAATGGAAATTGTTTTGATAAAGAGTCTTACTACTCGGGGGTAAATATTTTTAAAAGTTTGGTCTTTGAACAATGATGTTACTTTTGAAAATAACAGATACATCGATGCATCCCCCCTGCTGTTTGTATTGTGACTTTTTTAGTAATGCGAGTGAGTTATAGTTGTCGAAATTTCGGCCCAATGTGTTTATTTGTGTGATGAATGCATCAGAGTAGTCATTTTTTCTGAGTGCTATTTGGTTCTCGTACATTCTTTTGTTGATTGATTTTAAAGTTTTCCCGACGTACACCTTGAGGCAATCCCGAATAGAGATTGCATATATGTATGTCTGAGAATTATTTCCTTTGTGTGGTTTTGTAATGAGGTCTTACATCGTCTTCGGTGTGCCCGTGGTGATATGTACGTCTGGGTATCTAATGCTTTTGGCGAGTATCATGGATTATGAATAGGTACGTAGTAAGATGTATCTATCAGTTGGTGCTGTGGTTTTGTTTTATTCCATTTTTTCAGGCACGGTGCATTTTGTATGCATTTTTTTTATTATTGTATTTTAGTATTTTAGTTTTGTATGAAACAGTGGTGTTTATGGAGATACTCGTTCAATGTATTTTTTCTTAAAACTTTGGGGACTGAATATACCGTGAGTTCTTAGGATGAATCCGTATGATGATTTGCTCTTACTGTTGTGATGTGAGTGAAAATTTATTAAATCATTTTTATTGGTTAATCTCCATTGAACACGTAGTTAAAGGTTACTGTTGGATCTATGCAGTAAGATGCCGAGGCAAAACGGAGTATTTCAAGAGTTAAGCCCATGAATTCAACTGACTTGAAGTTTTTGTGTAATGGCTTTTATGTTTATGTTATGTATAAATTAAGAAAGTAACAGCCATGAAGAGAGTGTATATTTCAGGTATTATGTATCTGAAAGGGCTAAATTCTATAAATTTATTTTAAAATGGTATGCAAGCACTCCACTGGGGGGGGGGACCCATAGTTAGCTTGAATTTTTGTTTTTAGAACTGGTCGTTGTAAGAAAAGAAACATTGATTCCAACAGAAAGTTGTCTATTTTATTAAGTTTCAATATGAGTGGAGGCAGTGTTATAATCTTTTTTTCTTCTTTTTGAAGTGATATTTGAAGAGGCTAGGGCATTTCTGTTCAGTATGCTTGTGTAAGATAATTTTACGTCAAAGCTGGTATTCAGTTTGTTGCTTAAATGAATGTTATGCAGTTCGTTGACAGAGTCATTTGAGTTTTTAACGTGTCAGGGCCTATAGTACCCAATACTGTAATTAATGATGCTAATTATCAAATAATACATATAGCTCATGCCTAATTTCAATCTCAACACAAGACCCTTCCTAAACATAAATACACGTTACACGCACACATCCAAACACAATACACACACACGGACACACACATAACTTGTCAACCCTAATGTGCTCGCAACCACTACACAGAAATATGCCCTACATATTTCTGCCTTGATCGACCGACATGCATGATCACAGGCTCATCCAGATTGTGGCCTTACTTATAATACAAAGTTTCCCAACCTCATATCATTGCACCTAGCTTTTGATCAATTCACACAATGAGGCATCTAACATCTCCAGGTCAAGCCCACCAAGTGATATCGCTGGCCTTACTGAAATGAAATACATCCCTTTTGACCTCAGCTACCATTCAAATTTCAATTAACTGACACATACGGTGATCGAAATCTATACGCATCAGCTACAACCAGCCCATTCTTTATGACCTCCCACACGGGGACGCCGCCGATATCCCCGATGACTTGACACACATATCTACTTAACCATCCACTATTAATTACTATTTCCAGCCACCACAAATCCCAGACTTCTTACAAATTCACCAGTTTCTTTTAAAATCTTGATACTTTGTGATTTAATTGTTTGGATGAAACATCAAAATAAAATATATCAATCATTTGTACAGTATTTAGTTTACTATAACCTTGTTAGATTAACCATAATCTGAACCAATACACTCAACACACACACACACACTCACACTCATACACACATACACACACACACACATACACACACACAGAGACGTGGAAAAGAGAGATATACAATTAAAAAAATCTCCAGATACGATCAACAGAAATTATATTATTCTCCAAGATGATCATGTAAAATCGCACTCAGTAAATCAAACATGTGAGTTGGATAATAGCATCATTTCAACTAAACAGTCTTGACACCCTGAGGATTTCTTTTCATTCTATAATGGCGCACATTCTTGTGGCAAACTATTTCTAATTATCATTCTTCCAAGCCCTTACTCCCTGGTTTGACAAAATTATTTCTGAGTGACAAGGACAATACTTCACTCTTCTATAATGTCTGGTGGCGGATCTTTTTCAAACGTTTTTCTGCACTGAGAATACAAATACATATTTCTCGATAGAACAGGGGAATGATAGGCGTCTTCATTTTGCTGAATTAGTTCAACAGTAGTTATTCCCTGCGAAAGAATCCATCGATATATTTGAATTCCAATGAGATATATTTTAAAAACGAAACTTTGGAATTCGTTTTAGTTGAAGGGTCTATTGCTTCACATTAAGGCTGAAGTATATTATCATCAACAGAATTGTTGCATATAAGTGCTATGTGCAGAGGAACAAAACACATTATGACAACTATTCTCCGTTGAAAAAATCAAGGAAATCTTTGAATTTCAAAAGAAAAAAAAAGAATGAAAACAGAAATAAACAAATAGTCAATCCGTTTTAGTGAAGTTAGACTCTTCATTTAAAGGTAACATTGTTACAGACATGAAAAAAAATCATACTATTCGTTACATGACTATATTAGCAAAAGTTTGTTTCAAACTTTTGATACTGGGAAAGTCAATTTGAACTGAAACCTCCGGCAACATGCAACCAGATTAGCCAGCTAATCATTGATATATGACGTGATAATCCATTCGTTCCTTGTTGAGGTAGGTACCTCTTAGGGAAACAGTATGTGACGTTCAAGAAATAAACTTTGAAAAAATATTTTTGTAGAAGTTTCAATTTCGGATTTAACTGCACGAAGATTTTTGAATTCCCAAAGATATAACACAATTGATAGAAAGATATAGACTTTGTAATTGTGATAATATCGAAAATGAAATAATCGCGATTTAGATATTTTCTCCTTTTTACTGGAACTAGTTGCTCTAACGTTAACTGTACCGACCCATCAACAATATTATTTACCTACATTTTACTTCAAATGAAAATTTATTCACATCAGGACAATCATTTGATGTAAATGATTAACAAAACAAAGTTGAAACCGGTCTTTACTGCCCCTTCAGAATTGTTTTGGATGATCATGGCAGAGAGAAAAGTCCAAACAGTTATACTTCGTGTGCTGCTAAAGAATGTATTTATTTTGTTTCTGTAAGCAAGAAGTTGAGATTTATTTTACGTATGTATTTGGGCAGATATTTTAAACTATTTTCTATTTATTTCAGGCAGGGAATAAAAAGGAAAAGAGAATAGATCGGTGTCCAACACTTACTAATTGATTTGCAAATATAAGTTAAAAACAAAGGGATATTTTTATTAAAAATATCCAATTCAGGGTTTTTTAAAAAATTTCACAATTTTCTTCACAAGGGATTTATAAAGATTTTAAAGAATGTTATAAAAAGGCAATGATTAATTTACAAAATATAGTGTTTTTTTTTTTTCAAAACAATACACATACCATAACAGGATACATCTGAACTTGAGAAAATAAGGAAACCTTTTCTAAAATACGATAGTAATTTGGTTTTTGTCAGAATTTTGAATTCGCAAAAGCGTGAAAACTGGCACAAGGTAACAGTCATACAGCACATGAGCTCCCTTATCGACTCTCAATATCGACTGAATAACTCTACGGGAGATTGTCTATTCACACATGCCCAGTTAGATCTCACTGATTTTTTGCTGAGATATATCAGCTATATGTAGCTGGTTCTCATGATTTTAAAATAGCTGCATAATTTCAGGAGAACTCTAACAATTCTATTTGGCATCTATCAACAGTAACAAGCTCGGTATAAAACGCGTTTCCAACTTATTGTGAGTTCGACCCTTACCAAGTATTTCAAACTATGGTAAACTTAAAATAAGTGGGTTACATCGCTGTAGGTTAGCAATCAATTAGTCATACTGCGGCTTCTTCATTTATCGGTACTCAACATATGTGGCCTTGTGCTTAAGAAATCTAAACTAAGTAATTAACTAAGGTTATCACCCGTTGATTGATTGTTTGCAGCCAAGTATAGCTGGGAATTTCCTTTGTGTGGTCTGTTCGGAACCCACTACATGAATAACAGATGTGTCTAGGTCATATTCTAAGCCGAACTTATGAGTAAATAACCGTAATTCTCAGCTCCCCTTGTTAGCCAAACTTCCTAGTCTAGTTAATGACAACATAGATTTCTATTACTTATTTCATCCATTTTTTTTGTTCGTTTTTATTTTTCTGCTTCAATCGCTGGGTTCGATATAAAATATACGAAATGTTGAACAAAAGGCATAATGTGAGTCAGTGGTAGAATACAACCGTAAGGTTTTTCTATCATTTCTAAAGACTTTTCTGTGTAATCATTAGAGTGATTGAGAATTTAGAAATTTGCTTCTTAAACCCTACTTGTGAAATCATCATATCTTTTATCAGCTGAAACATCTTGAAAAATAATTTGGTGTGTCCGAAAACATTTTTGGATTTTTAACATGAAATTTAAAGCAGTATATTTCACCTAAGAGTGAAAGTTACTAATCTAAATGAGAATATACAGAATCTACGCTCTTCTGTCAACTAATTCTGGAAGCATAGATTGTTGGGATATGGACCAGATGAGTTCTTTGAAGGCGTTTTGGATTGCTTTCTGGTTGTTAAAATCATTTCTTTGCAGAAAGTGTTTGAAATGTTCGAAAACGAAGTATCAACATTGTAAATGAAATGATCATAATAGAGTTCCGTAACCTTGTTTGTTTAATTCGTGCTTAGTCATTAGAATGCAAGGCGGCTTTATGCATTTTTTTTCCTAATTTAGCACAGATGTCGAACACTTAACTCATTAGGATGTAGTTCCTCTGCAACCTCTCGAGTTGTTTTGCGTGGATCAGCAGTATTGTCATTTTTGCGTCCATTCTTGGACATGGACCTCCCAAAGGATTCACAAAACCTCTCATAGCGTTACATAGCCCATATTTTCCTGAACTTGAATAGTTCGTCATGCCACCTTATATTTTACCAGCTGCAGTTCTGCATACGATCTCTGAAGATCCACGTTGTGAGTCGTGATGTCAAATGGTTGTTGGACATTCTTGCAACATGACCAGCCTGGTGCCCCCGAGTCTTTATTATTGAAGTCTATATATTCCCTGAACTCTGTTTTTTTCATTGCTGTTCTTGATCTGTTCATGTGATGTCGATCATGATTCTTTCCTGGGCTCGTTAATCCTTTGGTTAGGTTCCATAAGGACTATCGTGTAGTTGCATAGGTCGTAGACCCTCGTTTTTCAAGACTAATGGGATTTCTTTTTACTTAAAAGTTGAGCTCGCTCTACAAAAAACTAGGCAACCTAGAGTAATTCTTCGTTTGATTTCTCCTTTTGGGAGTTTCACTGAAATTTGTTGTACTGGTAGAAATGATGGTCTGCTTCATCCAGGCTTTTTTTTATTTTGATTGTTATGTCTTTTTCCTCAGTGTTTTTGTTGTACATGACATCTGAATAATTGAAGTGAATCAAAACCAACATCCTTGCTTCCTTTATTCGATTCGTCCTGCATTTTTGGGAGATCATAAAGGTTTTGCCAAAAATACTTAGTCGTCAGCAAATTTGAGGTCACTTTGGTATTAGCAGTCGATTCATTATTTTCCCAATCTATTTTCAGAAGATCATCTCGAAGTAGGCAGTGAAAAGTTTGGGTCAGCTGGTATCTAGGATTTTGATGTTATCTTGTCCAGCGGTTTTTTTGCTTTTGTTTTTTGGATAGATTTTTTTTACCCCCACTGATTAACCCCTGGGTAAATCTCCCAACTGGTGATCCGTAACTTGTACCCCCGCTCTTTGTCTTGTGTGCCATGTTTTTTTTGTAGAATTCGTTGTTGAGCAGTCCATTCGTTAACGGTCCCCTGACCAAATGCTTGCTTCACATTACAAGCAGTTTCTGGCCCATTTGAACAAAGTTTCTCAAATTAGCTTTATTCCCTATTTTCTACTTGACAGGCTCAAATAAGCCGAATCAAAATATTACATAGAAACGTGGAACTTCAATAATGCGTTGCCCATGCTTCAAAATACTATCCTTCATGAATATTTTTGAGTAGGAGTGTATTGCAAAGTAAGCCACAAAGTTCAGAATATCGAAAACTGCAACTAATTTTGCATCGACCCCATAATTTGTATGTAATAGACAGGAAGTTTCTTTGACATAATTGGAAGGAAAAAAAACAGTTGATGTTTCAGGAAATATTGTTAAAAGGACGATATTAGAAATAAGCCATAAATGCGAGAGAAGATATAAATAATTCTGTTTTGCTCCGATTGCATGTCATGATGGATGAAGATGCAGACGATATTTAATGGAGTCTACACACGCAAAAAGCATCGAACCATATACGATGTCTGCCAAATATTTTCGATAATGGATTGAGACAAGTAGAATGGTCAAAACCGTTCCTCTCCGGGAAAATGACACATACACTGAGCAGCAAGGTAATAGGTCTGAATGCTCTGCCGTTGCAAAATATGTTTTCGAAATCGTTTTCAGCAGTATACATATATATATATATATATATATATATATATATATATATATATATATATATATATATATATATATATATTAACATATCTAAATATTTTAATGAACGACGTATATAGAAAACAGTTATTGGGGTCACGTTCAGTCAAACTATTTTTTACAACGGGTAGAAATCTTTATGAAAAACTTTAAACCAATCTACATTTGTTGTTTGTTCCAATTATTTTCATGAAAAAAAAATAACAAATCCACAATCTCCTGTTTTAATTCCTTAAATTTCAAACATATAAACAGCATACAATTTTCCCTACAATCGCCACAAGTTCCCTGAAAAAAATGATGGCACACATCGCAATGCATAAACACAAGCCAAAAATTCCTTCCAATTGCTATTTTACCTACAGTCCGTCATATCGCCTCAAACCCACACAACAAACATGCATATATAATTATTTAATATCAGTTTTTTGTTGTACCAGTTTGTTCGTCGCCTTCGTCAAAATGGGCTCTGCATGGTTAATTTCCTAGTCTCGGTTTTCTCGTTTTTATGCCAGTTTGACTCTCTTTCATACATGTATGTACGTGTATATATGTTTACATGCAAGTACATTGAAACATCTGATCTGATATCAATATACATTACCGGATCTCTCAATCCCTGGGTGTGACGCATTCTTCTAAACTTATGTGAGTGATAGACCCCTAGCTTCTATTGAATCATCCATCTAGGACACAGATGATGCATGCAGCTATTATCCAACGATGTACACAGGTTTTTCTTTTGGGACAAGTGTTTTTAAAGCACATTAGTAGGATTGCTCCAGTGTACTGTCTTTTCTTACTATCATTTCTGAGGTCATACGATCTTGAACTATGTTGAACTACTAACCTAGGCCCTTAAAGTTGAAAAATACTCCGAATTGTATTGAAGTAAATAGCAATAAAATATTTTGAACAACAGAAATTGGAAAGGTCTGGCCCAGCAGATGATCCCAAGGTTATTACATCCTGGGTCTGGTCGTCATCCTACTGCTGCTGCTAGACCAATAAATATATACTCCAGCATCAGAATGCCCAGAAAGATAGTCAGCTTTGGTAACTAAAGAGCTATAGCGATATAACCGGGACACGGTTGCGCTATCGGAAACGCAGTTAACTGAACAGAATAGGGTGACTCAACAAAACAGTCTTGACGTTACTCTTTCTACAAGAAGGGAAGAGAGGCCGGTTTAAATGTTAAGGCTGGCGTAGTTTTTTCTGTATTCTCTCGAGGAACATCAAGCAATGTGACTACTGTATAAGTATGAGAGTTCTGTGAGTGAAGGAGTGATATTTAACTATAGTGTGTATGCACCAACCATATCTGCAACTGAGGAAGATAAGCTGTCCTTCTACCACGCTTTGGAAGGCGTAATGTTCCGACAGCAAATATAACTGATATCGTTGCTACGGTAGGCAAAGACCACGAAAGGTAGAATAGGTTATGTAGGCAGGGCGTTATGAAGTGTAGCAGGAACAGTCTTACTGCATCAGATGTGCAAGAGATGTGCATTACTAACTATTAACGTTCCAACTTGGAAACACATGGTTTCAAAACAGAGGCATATAGTAGATTCTATCCTTGTAAATGTTGTGCACCAGACTGAAGTAGGCTGTAAGGTGAAGATTTAAGCCAGCAGGTGTTCCACGCCCCAAAAGGCCGAATGTCTCTCGTCTGATATATAGTAAGGTTAAAGAAAGCAACGGATGATATCGACTCTGGAAATGATTGGCCCATTTTCAAAGAAACAGTATATCGTGTTGCGAACCAGGTTGTGGGGTTCCTGATTGATTTGCTCAGAATGATATAGAGATTGGAGAGTCATTTGAAAAAAGAAGACCTAATCCTTGGATGAAGGAAGCCACGTCTCGTGTGCAACAAAGACTCTGTGATATGAAAGATTAGAGGTGGAATAAAAAGGTTGATGAGATACAAGTAGCAGCATCTGCAGACATCACTAATACAAGGCTTTTATATATATATATATATATATATATATATATATATATATATATATATATATATATATATATATATATATATATATATATATATATATATATATATATATATATATATATATATATATATATATATATATATATATATATATATATATATATATATATATATATATATATATATATATATATTATATATATATATATATATATATATATATATATATATATATATATATATATATATATATATATATATATATATATATATATATATATATATATATATATATATATATATATATATATATATATATATATATATATATATATATATATATATATATATATATTATATATATATATTGGTGATGAAAATATCCTGCGGTATATCCATAATGTGTTGCAGTTTGTTATCATGAATCTGTTCTGAGGTACTAGCGAGATGCTGTATGGTTGTACTCTTCGAGGGCAGGGTTGGTGAAATGAAAATTATGGAGGGATAGCGAAACTGTCAGCGGCAGGTAAGGTGTTTTGTATAATATTGTTTGATAGTTTGCCACGTCATATTGCTCATGGCGTTCTTCCTGAATCACAATCGACGCAAGTCGTGGAAACACTGATACGATCTTCTCAGCAAGACAAATACACGCAAAGTGTGTCGAATAAAGTATAGATTTTTCATCAAGTCTTTGTTAATTTAACTAATGCCTCCAATACTGTAAACGTGATTGCCCTATGGGAGATTTTAAAAGAGCTTGTCTGTCCAGAAAAATTATAGCAGTACTGCGATCATTTTTCGTTGGTATGATGGCGTAGGTTATTGTTGGTGGAAAACTGTCAGAACCAATATTTGTTGGAAATGGAGTTGAATAAGGAGATATTCTGGTGCTTGTACTATTTCCACTGTACTTTGCCATGGTGGTCCGCGTTGCATTTCATTACTGCAATCATATATTCGCTAGAGTACTTTTGGTGATGTGTTCAACCCAAACCAAGGTACTTATACGCAAACAATTATGGTCTAGTGGCCCACATCGAGAATGAAATCCAGCATTTCTTTGACGAATTCACTAAATACTGCACAGTTCTGGAACTCACTATTAGTCTCAATAATACATCTCAGTGATCAAATGTGTACAGGGCAAATATCTTATAGTGAAGGACTGCTATTAGGTTCTGTACTCTTGACTGTGGAATCTTTCATAGGATTAAAAAAGGTCAGTGATCTGGATGGTAAAAAACAACGCTTTTAGAGTCAACATGGCGTATCACAAAAAACAAAAAAAGTGTACAATGCTCATGTGCTGATCTCCTTACATAATCGATGTAAAACATGGATGGCCTGCCGTGTTCATATAAGACAGCTTGATAGCTTCCACCAACAATGTTTGTGTAGGATTAAAGTCATGCATTGGGAATTGCACATAATTACGTTGAGACACTTGATATAGTATTCAAGCTACAGTTCCAAAAAAGAGTCCTAAAGCATAGGCTACAACGAGTCATTCAGCAAGAATGAAAATTAAAGGACCCTAAGCTGCTGTCGCACTGAGTGCTTGCTGATAGTAAATGCCCCCTTCATAAACAAAAGATGGCGTACAAACATTTTCTGAAGGTTTCAAATATTTCAGTTGATGTCAGGGAAAGCGTTATTTTTGACAAAAATCGAGTCTTACATATATATATATATATATATATATATATATATATATATATATATATATATGCCTCTATGTGTGTGTGTCTCTCTCTCTCTTTCTCTATATATATATGTATATATTTGTGTATATATTTGTGTATATATATATATATATATATATATATATATATATATATATATATATATATATATATATATATATATATGCCTTTAAACTGTTTAAACCATCATTCTATTGTACACGGTGAATATACCAGTTGGCCTAGGCAGCGTAAATAGAATTAAAGATTATAGAAGTATACATCTGTATTTGTGTGATAAAAAGGCTTATTTCTATGTAGATTTCTAGTTAATGTTTATATATTATGGTTGTCGTAATTGTAGAAATAGTGCTTAATCTTTCCTTGTCCTTGTTGGTTCAATTTTGTTATAATTATTGATTGTCTAAATCTGTATTTCTAGGTCATTTTCTTTTTGTTGCATGTATTGAATTTTTTTGTTTCATTATACATATATAATATATATATTATAACTATATATATATATATATATATATATATATATATATATATATATATATATATATATATATATATATATATGCATTATATTCATACTATATTTTAATATACATACATATCATATGATCCTTATCATTTATTTCAGCTTTTTGCCAGAAATGATTGTTGGGGGGGGGATGCAGAAGTATACAACAAATATTTTTTAACAGTAGTTTGTGACTTCTATTGGATGAATGGATTCCAAAGTGAGTCCATATATCAATGACTGTACGTGTGAATCAATTGAAAGTGAGTGATGTATAACTGGGGTCAAAAAGGATCTGTTCCTACAAGTCAGACTAGCATGCTGTGTCAAAACATTTTTAGATGACTGTTTGCAGTGACCTTAAGGCAAAAATATTCATGGCATTGGGTTGGGCCCATGTTGCTCGGAGCCTCGGACCTCATGTGTACTTCAACCAAGGCTTGGCACTGTTGATTGTATATATGTGTGAGAAGGACATCCACTCAATTAAATTATATTTTCGCCAACTACAAATGTGCTCTGGCCAAACATCGAAATAAATAAAATGAATCGTTTGTACATCATGACCCTCTGATATTGTCATTGTACTCTCATATTGATGGAATAAGCATAATACATACCAACAAACTGAGTATATACATATATATATATATATATATATATATGTATATATATTATATATATATATATATATATAGAGAGAGAGAGAGAGAGAGAGAGAGAGCGAGAGAGGGAGAGAGAGAGAGACAGAGAGAGAGACAGAGAGAGTGAGATGAAGAGAGAGATACCGCCCCACTGGAAAAAATGGGATTCGAATGTGGCGCGCGAACTCGACGTCCGTTTCATTCACATTACGGCTTTTTCTAGTTTCTGCCTTGTTCTTTAGCTTTTCGCAATTATTTTATTATTCTGTTTTTTTTTCCTGCATCCATAAATAACATTCTCGCAGAATGACATGAGACATAAGAGAATGCGTCAAACCATGAGGCTGGCAGCGTTTTCAACACACGCCATTACACCCGTCCACAGTGCTGTCATTTTCAATAGTATCACTAAGAGAAGACGTAACGGAATTCTCTCTTATTCGTGATGCCAGCCAATTGAAATAGTCTCGACAGATGGAATTGGTAGGTCCCCAGCTTACCGCGTGTGCTACTTGAAAAAAATGAACAAAGTGTATAGGAAAAGACATGATCACATATAAACTTACGAGTGAAATCTAATTGGCATGAGTCCACTTAACCTCACAGGATTGTGAGCACACAGCTTCTAAATGTACAAAATATCTCGCATAGTTGACAATATACATGTGAATAGAGAATGCAGTTTGGATACATGTTGGAATTAATTATTAAAAAATGAATTAAGGTCAAGAACTATGCTTTTGTAGCATTTGATGCATTGCAAATTAATTTCAAATGAATTTCTTGACCAGAGATCTACGTACTACATGATTCTTAGCTGTTTGTCCGTTAAGATTACACCAATAGTTATTATAATATATCTAAACACACACACACGCATACATATATGTTAAGATATCAACTTTACAAGTTTAATTCAATATATATGCGTATATATGTGCACACATATATACGTATTGCACTATGTACGTAAATGTATACGTATATGTACATATATGTGTATACATAAATATATATA
The DNA here is from genome assembly GCA_963457665.1 of Thysanoteuthis rhombus. Taxonomy (NCBI): domain Eukaryota; kingdom Metazoa; phylum Mollusca; class Cephalopoda; order Oegopsida; family Thysanoteuthidae; genus Thysanoteuthis; species Thysanoteuthis major. Next base: position 36,718,087 of record OY735200.1, on the reverse strand, counting down.
TATATATATATATATATATATATGTGTGTGTGTATAAATATACATTAATATATGTGTATCTGCTTATACATATTTGTATTTATATATATAAATATATATATATGTGTGTGTGTATATATACATGTAGGTATATTTTTTCGGTGTATACACACACACACATATATATATATATATTTATAATATGTTTTGAATAAATATGTATATGGATAAATAAACATGTGTATTTGATTATATATATATATATATATATATATATATATATATATATATATATATATGTCTTTCTCTATATATAACTATTTGTGTGTATATAATATATAATGCGTACATATATATTTTATAGATATTTGTATATATATATATGTTATCCACAAAATCTCCGTCGATGGATACATGTACATTTATATGGTGCCTTTTGATGCATTTCATCGATTGCTAACCACCCCTTTCAAATAACCTCTGCAGGAAACACTGTCCGCTGTTTACATTGTTGAGAGCGGAGGAATAAAATGCTTGTTAAGTATGAGTGGAAGGTGTTGTTTGTATCTGTGACTGTGAGCAGTAGCGTCAGGTCCTCAATGGATAGATTTTGAGGCATATAGGGTGGATGGAGCTGGAGTGTGTCCTTTATCTTTTTTGATTGATGCTTGGTAAGATTGTCTGTGTTTTTGCGTTTTCTTAGATATATTACACACTCATATTATTTTTAGAGGGTGTATAGTATGTTCACCGATTCTCTGCATGCTACTGTTGTAATGTGTTTATGCGATTCTGTTTTAAAAAAACAATGGAATCGAAGGTCATGCAACGTAGAATTGCCCATTCTCATACAGTATTTTATTGCATTGGGATATAAAAGATGCTCCGATACATCTGCGTGTGACAAAAAGGGATCGTCAATATTGTTGATACAATAGGCTTCGTGAAAGCTGAAATTGTAGTTGTTTGTATCTACGAGGGCATTTGTCTTTTCATCCAGTTTTTTGGACCTTTTGTTTTCATACATTTTTCTTGAGATGTTTCGGTTTGGTTGGTCTTTTGCAGTCCTTGCACGGTATATAAACGCCATCTTCGACAGGGGGATGGTTGTTGAGTTGTTGGTGGCGATGTGCATTTTCAGCTTGCGAGGGTTAGGGCTGATATTGATATTTGGTGATTTGATTGGTAATGTGATGGTCCTAATGATGTTGTGGTTAACCCTTCCATTTTGCTCGGTATTCGTTGTCTGGGTCGTGTATACTTTTTTCCTTGTGTTCATTGAGTGTGGTCGGAACAGAAGAATCGCCCAGTGTATTTTTGTTCGTTATCAAAGTATTCGTAGGTACAGGGCCGATGACCCTCGGTAAAAACCTATCAATAATCCTGATCCTTTGCTTAAGTGTGGTAGGAGTAAACGTGTTTGTAGTTGTTCTAAGGCTTTGCTGAGGACGTTATGTTTGATTTGTGTACTGGGATGCCTGTGAAAAAGCAGTGTGATATTAGATCTTTTTCTTGTGTGTGACAGTACTGTTTCTCAGCGTTACAGATATAGACCTCTCAGCCACTCCTACTAAACAACTGAAGATGCACGGCTCCTCATTTTATTTCCCGAATATCGAACAAGTAAAAAGCAAAGAGCTTTATCTGCAACTGCCGTAAAGTGTTTTTGAAAAGGCGGATGACAATCAAAGTACACCAGGACATACCCACGTGATGATAAAACTTTCAGAAATGCAACACCTGTTTTTCATCTTAAATTTCTTTCCACTTTCAAATTGTCAGATTATCAACGTTCTGTCAGATTACCTCACCTCCACACAACACAACACATATAAATATTTACATATATATATACTTGTATTCGTGTTTGTTACCATTATCATAATATATATATATATATATATATATATATATAAAAGATATGGTGATAGGCAAGGTGCATGGTGCAAACAAAGGGAGCTAGAGATAGAAGGAAAATCTAATTGGTGCCTGTTTGACCGTAAACGATGTTGGGTAAGTCCAGACACAAGATTGAGGGAAAATGTATAAAGACATGCCGATGAAACATGGCAGAGATTAGCGCAATCATGTTCGTTATTGAAGTAGAGAGGCATTCACCTTCGTTTTATGAAGCATGCACGTGCATATTTCATAAAACCTTATTCTAATCTCGAATTGGCGAGACACATGCTTTTTTGTGGGGGCATTGCATTTGAATAGAAATTAGTTGTGGCATCTGTTGGACAATCACAAAATCTCTTGCATAGCAGTATTGTCCACTCAACAGACAACTTGAGGACAGCTTTCTTTTCTCATTGATCAAATCTTCATACAAATAAATTTGGATTGTAGAAGTTGGATTGTGATATGTGCTGTTTGGGACGCATTTTTTTTTGCTGCTGATGGAGTGGTGATAAAAGAGTAACTGGCTATCAAACCAGCCCCCAACATTGAATAAGTATTATGGATTTAAATACGAGATGATTATTCTAACTTCGTCGAAAATTTGTTCGATGCATTTTTTTGGTCAAATTTGAAAGTTTCCATCTCTTGCAGATATTTACGCGTGTGTGTGTGTGTGCGGGAGTCTCCATGTATATGTGCATATGAATTCTATTTTCGGAACTCATTGGAATGATTTCATATCGATCTATAGCAACATTTGTTTGAACCAAAGTTTTCATTTCAGTTGATATTTGAGATGAAAATATAGCTTGTAAGTAAGTTTTAGAATGAGGAATTATTCACCAAGTTACATTTCAACTTACATACTTACTCAAATACCCACATCCTCATAATATCTATCTATCTATCTATCTACCTATCTATCTATCTATTTCAATGTGTTTCAACCCCCCCCTCCCTTGTCAGTCTCTTTTTATTTATCCATCTCAGTTTAGCCTTATATATTTCAGTATGCATTCTTTATTATACAGTATTAATCGTAGTCTTGTCGTATTTTCCTTTTCATTTCTCCAAACCTGTCCGTTCATATCCATACAAGTCTATTCTTATGATTCTTGAATATTCAAGTGTTTGTGCTGTTGTACATCATAGTTAGGAAATCTTTATGATATATTTTTGTAGCTTAACGGCATCTTATTTGTATTGGGAAAAAAGAAAACCTGAAATATTCTTTTTTTCTTTCTTTTCTGTTTTCTGAACTTCTCACGTTTCAACTCCTTTGTCGCTGGGTGATTAGAAACGATCAACCATGAAGCAAGCCAATCGAAACTTTTATCTGTGCAATTTCGTTAACGTGACGTGCACAAAATCTTGATGAGAGATGAAGTCTTGAATGTACAAGCAACCACGCAGCCTCCACTGGATATGAAAACAATGAATACGCATGGCTGCAAACAGATATTATTGTATTGGTCGTAGTAGTTGGAGAGGGCCTAGTACACACACATACGCATATACACAACATACACAGGCACATATATATATATATATATATATATATATATATATATATATATATATATATATATATATATATATATATATATATATATATATATATATATATATATTTATGTATGTATATATATATATTTATATATATATATATATATATATATATATATATATATATATATATATACATATATATATATATATATATGTATGTATGTATATATATATATATGTGTGTGTGTGTGTGTGTGTATTATGCTAGCTGAATACCGGTCTTTGTCCGGTAAATCCTTGCAGATTGACAGTTCACCTCAACAACCTGAGGACCATCACATTTATCAGCATAACAGCACCACAGTCAATATTTGTTAGCTTTTCGTGGGTAACATGAGAATTTTACGTAATTCCAACGTGGAGAAAAGACTCCAAATAATGGGAGCTGTTTTGATGAAAGCAACGCAACTTATGATTAATAAGATAAATATTTTCAAATGCATGTCGCGTCCTCGAGCGAGGACGGCATTGTGTGCATGTTGCGTTGGTTTTACAAAAAAAAAAAAAAAAAAAAAAAAATTTTAACTGATTTAGTTGTGAAGAGAATGGAAAATATTTTGTTTATCCATAAAAATACTAAATTGGTTGTATTTTTTTCATTTATTTATCAATACAATATCTAGTGAGATAGGAACAAATTACGCCCAATGCAGTACCCACCAATTATATTTTTCATGTACAGGATTGTTGTTTGTTCATCTTCTTCATCATTAGCAGCAGCAGCATTTTTATTATTATTATTATTATTATTATTATTATTATTATTATTATTTGGAATTTCACACCAGTTGCCTGGTGGTAACTGCTGGAGTTTGAGTGACAGCAAGTCTCCTCAAGTCTCCAGCCCTCCTCTCCTAGTACTCATAGGTCGCAGTAATTCTATGATTTACAGTTTCACACCGGTTGCCCAGTGGTTATCGCTGAAGGCTGAGTGACAATAAGTCTCCTCAGGTCCTCAGCTAACGTCTCCTCCCTCTTTCGCATATCATGACAGAGCTACTATTCGTTGCAGTACTTATATCTCTAGCACCTTCCTCAGTATCCGTGCAGTTCCAAGTAGCGCTGTGGTCTGTACGGTCTCTATCCTCCCCCTAATCCCGATCTCCTCCAGTCTCTCCCTCAGCGTTTTGGGGACAGTTCCTAGTGCGCCCACTATGACCGGTACTACCCTGGTTTTCATGTTCTACATTTTCCTTAACTCCCTTGCTAGGTCCTGGTATTTTTCCCTTTTTTCACCCTCCTTCTTTTTTACTCTATGGTCTGCAGGTACAGCAACGTCTACTATTTGGCAGGCCTTCCTTTTTTTGTCTACTATTACTAAGTCCGGCCTTCTTGCCTGGATGAGGTGGTCAGTTTGGATGTCAAAGTCCCACACAGTAGTTTGTGGTTGTCATTCTCAAAAACTGCCTCTGGCTTGTGCTGATACCACTTTTCCCCATGGTTGAATCCCATTTGTTTACTTAGTTCCCAGTGTATCATCGTTGCTACTCTATCGTGTCTATGCTTATACTCCTTCTGGGCGAGCTGACTACATTCACTAGTTATGTGGTTTACTGTCTCATCTCTTTCACCGCACATGCGGCATTTGCTGTTTGTCTGTGTTCTGTCGATTTTTGCTTTTATGTAGTTTCTCCTTATGCTTTTGTTTTGGGCTGCCATGATGAGCGATTCTGTTTCTCTCTTAAGGTTTCCCTTTCGTAACCACGTCCATGATTTCTCGTCTACTATATCTTGTATCTGTCTTTTAAACTCGCCGTACAATTTTTTCCCTTCCCACTTTTCTTTTCTAGTTTGCTGTACTGTTCCATTGTTTTCTACTTTATTGTTTGTTGCACTATCCCTCGCGCTCTTTATGATTTCTTCACTATTTGTTTGCACATATCTTTCTAGGACTACTTTAGCTCTCTGGACACAATCTTCTATGCTGATGAGCCCCCTACCACCTTCTTTTCTCTTAACGTATAGTCTATCTGTATCATCCCTAGGGTGTAATGCTTTATGCATCGTCATAAGTTTCCTTGTTCGCCTATCCATTGATTGGAGCTCTTCCTTTGTCCATCCTAGGAATGGTCCTGTATACCTAACTACTGACACAGCCCAGGTGTTCATTCCTTTTATTAGATTTCTGCTATTTAATTTGGTTTCTAATATTTTCCTTATCCTTCTGAGGTATTCTCTCTTAATTTTCTCCTTCATCTCTTCCCGTTTTATCGTATATTATTATTATTATTATTATTATTATTATTATTATTATTATTATTATTATTATTATTATTATTATTATTATTTGATTTTGAAGACATTTCATTATTGAAAATAAAAGTAAAATTAGAAAAATGAATAAAAATAGGAGCAAATATCCATGATCCGGCGTCTCCGATTAATTTGTTTTTACGATTAAAAGTCTGTATTTTTTAAAACAGACTTCAACTCAGGTTGTTTATCTACATATGAAATATTCATTCATAGAGTATCCTTTCAGGATTCCTGTGAAGTTATTTCTACTCGGGAAAAATTTTACTGAATTGCAGAATAAAGAAATATTGAAGATGTTAGGAATTTTTTTATGTTTAAGTTCATGATCCAGTAAGCATTTATTTTAAAGTTATGTTTTCTTTCAATTTAAGGATTTTCGGTACTCGTAGTTGGGTGTCACTCGAATCTCTGTGAACAGATTTCATTTATATGTTGACTGTCTTTAAACTATCATCATTTTGCTGGTATTATCATTTTAATTTGTATAGCGTAAGTTTGAAGTGTTTCGAATCACTTGAGTAAATTTTGAGTGGTAATTCGCCGAATCTGACATGCATACAATAATTATTTGATGACTCAATTCGAAAAAAAAATAACGTTTCCAATTTAATGATAGAATTATATATATATATATATATATATATATATATATATATATATATATATATATATATACGTGTGTGTGTGAGTGTATGTGTGTGTGTGTGGAGCGTGAATAGTAATTTCTGTTATATTGTATACTTTTTTGAGATAATTCCCCGTCATTTAAATTTAAAAAAAAACTATCAAAGAAAAGGAGGCTGCTGCAAGAATCGAAACCGTCACCAACGGATTGGTCGTTTCAACCTTGCCACGCTCTTACCAATGAGCTGAACGACCAACAGTTAATATAAGTCAGAAGTAACTGCTTTCAACAAAATTATCCATCTTGCTTATTCTCAGTCCGTTCACTCCTTTCAACGGAACAGTTATGGATTTAGAATCGACATATTTGGTTGGACGGATGAATGATAAAATGTATTCTCTTATATAGAAACTCATTTGTAATGATTTCCTGTCGTTACTTGGTCAATATATCACATACCCTAAAAATCACTTCTTCAATTATTTTATCTATCCATGTTGTCTTAAGCGAGTGCAGTATTAACCGTGTTACGACAGGAGATCATCTCGAATAATTTTCTATCTAATATAGCACAATCCCTAATTTATTCCATCCGACCCAATATGTTTATTTCTAAATATGACTCAATTATTAATTTTTATACATACATATACATACATACATAAATGTGAGTGTGTATATATATATATATATATATATATATATATATATATATATATATATATATATATATATATATATATATTATAATGTTAATGACTGAAGATGGGGATACCTCCTGAAACATGTCTAGACTATCAATAAAAACAATTACGGATAAATAAACCAAACTCTCATACACTTTACTCCCGAGTCTGTCTCACTCTCTATAGTTCATGTGTGTGTGTGTGTGTGTGTGTGTGTGTGTGTGTGTGTGTGTGTGTTTGCATGTGTATGTTCACGCACTCATCATTATCAGTCTTCTAGCGTCCATCGTTGGACATAGACCTTCCTCAGGATTTGCCACACTTCTCTCTCATGGGCGTCGCAGAGTTGGTACTTTCTGAACTTGTCTAGCTTGTCATTCCTTCTAATATTCTGCCGATCTCGGTTCTGCATGTGATCTCGGGGCATCAATGTCGTGAGTTGCAATGTCTATCAGTTGTCTGCAATTCTAGCAACATGGCCAGCCCACTGCCATTTGAGATTTTTAATGGATTCTATGATGTCCCTGACTCTTGTCTTCTCCTTGATGTACTGTGCTGTCTTGTTGTCTCTCCATATGAGGCCCAGCATAATTCTTCCATGTGCACGGTGCATGGTTCTCAATTTGCTGATCTGTCTCCAGGTCGGGTTCCATGTTTCAGCTCCATAAGTGACTATTTCGAGGATGCATTGGTTATACACCTTCTTGTAGGATTAATGGGGTCATATTCTTGAAGGTGGAGCTTGCTCTTCAAAAGGCATACCATCCTTGTGGGATTCTTCGCCTGATTTCTTCTTTTTTTGAGGGTCTCGTGGAGATTCATTGTCCTTGGAAGATGTAGCGATCTACTTCCTCCAGTTCTGTGTCCCTGATTTTGATTTTAGTGTCTTTATCGCCGATATAGTTGTTGCACATGATCTTCATATTGCTTAAGTTCATGTGTAGGCCGACTTTCATGCTCTCTTCATTTAGTTCATCTATCATTAGTTGAAGGTCGTGGAGGTTCCCTGCAAAAAGGGCAATGACGTCTGCAAATCTGAGATTGCTCAGATACTCGCTGTCTAAGGTAATTCCTTTACTCTCCCAGTGTAGTCTTCTGAAGATCATCTCGAGGCAGGCTGTGAAGAGTTTGGGTGAATGGCATCACCTTGTCTTACTCCTTTCTGGAGCTGAAAGAGATCTGAGACTTTATGTAACCTGATAAAGGAGCTGCCGTGATTGTATATATGTTTCAGCACTTCAACATATACAGGATCTACAACTTGTTGAGTGATTGCCTCCATGACGTCAGGGATTTCTACTGAGTCGAATGCCTTTTTGAAGTCAATAAATGCTACGGCGGATGGTAGTTTATATTTTGATGCTTTTTCTTTCAGCTGATTTATCCGATGCAGGGGGTCCATGGTCAAGAAGCTTCTTCTAAAGCCAGCCTTTTCACTTGGCTTGTTGTCATCGAGTAGGCTCATAAGCCTGTGGTCTTTCGGGTTTCCTTTTTTTATATAAAAGCATTATGATAGCAGTGTTCGAATCGTCCGGGACTTTACTGTGTTTTAGACACAAGTTGAAGAGGGCAGACAATTTCCTGATGATGATTTAACTGCTTTTCGGAGTAGGTCGATGGTAATGTTGTCTGGTCAAGGGGCCATTCCTTTCTTCGTCTGTTTAATGGCTTCTTTCACCTCCCACGGGGTTACTTTTGGGAAATCCTCGAGTTGATTGCTCACGTCTTGCGTATCTCGCTCATTGTTTTTTAGTCCTTTGGACGAACAAAGCTTTTGGTAGAATTCTTTTGCACGTTCAAATCCTGTCTCCATCTGTAATTAGGTTTCCATTTTCATCGAGTATGCTAGTTATTTTTGTTCTGAATTGAGGCCTTTGTTTATTACTTTAAAGCCCTGACCTCTTTCAAGAACTGATTCGTGTATCCCCTGTTTTCCCTTCGTTTTTCCTTGATCAATTTATTTAGTCCAGCCTCTTCAATTTCCTCTCTTGTTGTTGTCGGTGGATTGAGGTTTCTGCATTTTTCCATGAGATTTCTAGTTTCATCTGAGATTTTGCTAATGGGTTGCTGGCTCATTGGTTTGAATGTTGTGGCAACCTAATCATTGCTGCTGTCATTTTGTTGCTTAGTTCGTTAATGTTGGTGTCGTCTTGTTCAGTAAGAATTCTGAATCTGTTTCCCGGTTTTAGCTTGAAAGATCGAGCGTGCTTTTTTGGTATGTTTAGAGGCTGCAGTTTTGTGTGGAACATTTTCCTGCTCTGTTTGTCAGTGTTTACTTGCATTTCACATCGTACCATTCTGTGGTTGCTGCCTACATTGACTTGATTCAGGACTCTGATGTCCTTGACGATATCGTTTTTGTCCGTTAGGATGTAGTCTGTTTCGTTTTTTGTTTCCTGATTGGAGCTCTTCCAAGTCCATTTCCTACTGGGTCCCTTTTTGAAGGAGGTGTTCATGATTCTGAATCCATTAGCCGTTGCAAGTTTACAAGATCTTCTCTTCTCACGTTCCGGACTTTGTATCCGAATCTGCCGACGCAATTTTCATTTCCTTGTCCTACTGATCCCACTTAAACACATATCCGATTGGTGTCCCTCACGAAAATGTTGTATTTTCTTTAACATTTTTCCACTTTTTTAATATACGTGTGAGTGGAGGTAAGTCAATGGTCAGAGTTAGTGAGAACTGTCCAAATGGTTTTCATCAAACTTTTCCAGCTGTTCCTTTAGACATCATAAAGATCTAAAATCTTGAAACATTCTGTATGATTTGAAATTTCAATCTATTGTGTGTAACGCACTAACTATTTATCTGCATTCACTTGTATGGAAACAAAGAATATAACATTTTTTCCATCACTTTTTTCTCCCCCCCCTCGCTCTTTTTCTTTTCTCTCTTTTGTTAATAAATAGAAAACAAACTGCAATAATTGTTAGCTCTGGTTTCTCCAGTTGAGTTAGAATATCTTCTATCCCTTTTTCCAGTTATTTCTTTTTGTTACATCCAATGCAGAAGAGATCATCAAGAAATTGCAGTTCGGGTACGTCGTACATATTTTGTTTATTCTTCCCCGGACGATATGATATAATCGCATCAGATGGAGACGGCTGTCTATGTGTTACCAGAGATAAGCATCGAAAACAACACTTCGTCTAGCTGATGACGTTAGCTGGAACAACACTGTACAGTGGGTGGCATCTTCATCTATCCCACCCTATATCTCTCTTCCAACATATATTTATATGAAGAGAGTGGGAGAGAGAGAGAAAAAGACAGACAGACAGACAGACGGACAGACAGATAGATAGATAGATAGATAGATAGATAGATAGATAGATAGATAGATAGATAGATAGATAGATAAAAACATAAATTGATAGAGATAGATATTTATGCAATGAATATAATTGAGTAACCATTTGAAAGTATTCTTTTTAATATTGGTCTAATTCAGATTCCCTTGAGAGAACTTGTACTCAACACACAGGTTATATCTAGTGGTTAAAACGACTTGTTTTTATTGAAGAGCCGTGAGCTCTTGGGAGAACGTTGTCGTCTCCTGAATTAGCAAGGAAATAGACATCCTTGCTTTCGGATGGAATCATTGTCATTTTTTTTTCATATCAGAAAATTTCGGATGACAGGTCGATTAGGAAACTCTTAGAAAGAATTAGGTTGTTTCTTTTTGGTTTTTTCCTCTACTATCCTTCTCATATTTTATATATTTGCTGTTGTGCTTGTTATATTTATTATATTTAGACAATGTGCAGGAGAAATTGAATTGGACATTATACATGGAATTAAAACCTACCGAACGAATGATATTGACAATCATGTTATAAATGTACCCGTGTTTAAAATATATAGAAAAGATACGACTGAAGTAACAGGCGGTGTAAATATCATGGCCAGAGATCATATTAATGTTGAGTCAAGTAAGGAAATATATGATTTGAATATTAAGAATGCCTTATGGGTTCAGATAAGAATAAAAGAGGTATTAAGAATTTGATTTGTGTAGTCTTTAGAAAAGGGAGACGCTAATATAGACAACCATGATAAATCATCAGAGTTATTTGAGTCTGCTACTAAAATACGTAAGGATAGAATATGAATAACTGGTGATTTTAACTTTTTAAGATAGAAAGGAAAATTGTATGATTGAGGGCACAAAAAACTCGTTTTCGAAAAGGTTCTATACATCTTTTCTATTCTTTACACCATATGTCGAGGAAACGAGTCGTCAGAGAGGTAATGACACACCAAGCTGTCTCGATCTAGCTATATCTTCTATTAAGCTACATGTTAGTGGTGTTGAATTATTGCGTCCCACGGGTGAAGCTGCTCATGATATAATGACATAGAAATTCCGAACAAGTTGGAATCCATCTTGTTTAAAAAGCACGTACAGATATGACAACAATCAGGCAAACGATCTGTGACAAGAACTTATCTCTAGTAGTGAATACAACCGATGAGAATGTACCATGAGGGGTACATGAACGATGTTGTGAAATAATTTGCACCTTTGATTAAGACTCTAGATGGTTAAAAAAAAAGTTGATCCACCATGGTCAATATAAAAGTAAAGTGGTGTGTGAAGAGGAAATATTATGCGTGGAAAAGGGTATCTAGAATGCAAAACATATATGAGGTATGGGGAGTATATGGAAAGAACAGAAAATAAAAAACCAAAAAAACGAAAAACCAATACAATGTATGGAAAGGGTCACTGTAAGAGCATTTAGGAAGATCCAAAGGTTTTCTTCATGAATGTAAACAGTAAAACTAAATCAAGGGAAACAATATCTAAACTTAAAGCAGACGACAGTCATGATCTAAAAGATGACAGAGAAAAAAGAACTGAATCGTTTCTTTCAATTTGTATTTATTAATGAAGATTTTGAATGTGAAATCAGGTTTAATTATTCGTGCATTGTATAAAAATCATCACTCATTTTGTTGAGTAATAATTAAACAAGACTGGATGCTTCAGGGATAACCTCCTCCCCGACTGAAACTTTCCTACTTATTGGCAGGGGGGGGGGTGCAATTTTTTTCCAGCCAACAGTGAAAGCTGTACGTGCGATAAAATCATATATAGATAGCTGCAACTATTTCAAACACCTGCTCGAATATAAAAAAATATTCTCCTTATTCATTGAGGGGAATGTGTCAGCAGAATTCCAAGTTTCTATGAACGATTATAGCTGTTCAAATGACACATACAGAGAAAAATTACGGTAACTATTTCAGCCACTGGGCTTGGCTTTCAAAGGACAAAAATAGGAAAAAGCAAGCATTTTTTGTTCAACCAGAAAAGATTTGTCAACTTGGCTGTGGATGGGTGCTTAATAAAATGGTATCTGGAGATTTTTTTGATAAATAGCATGAAGATTTGGATAATTCCAGATATAATTTCGGGTATTTCTGGATATTGTTGTCTATTTATAAACTGGAAAAAATTGGCATGTTAGGAATGAAAGGATAGGATGACTGCAATTTTTCTTACATTTCTGTATCCAGTTGCTTGCTAAGGTCATCCGTTCGGTAGCCCTGAGGAGTGCTATTCTTGGTGATAAGTGTTGTTAATGGTGGTGGTGGCGTCTTTGTTTTTACCAAGAGAAATAAAGTCAACCCCAAAGTAGGAATCTGACAAAAATCAATATATCTTATCTTTACATGGATTGATAAATACTAAAATAGATAGAGAGAAGTAGAATGGGATACATAGTAATACATATGTGTGCGTGTGTGTGTGTGTGTGTGTGTGTGTGTGTGTGTGTGCGTGTGAGTGTGTGTATTACGTAGTAGATCAGCTGATGGATTCAAACAGATTGTAATAGAATAGCATAAGGATTGGGGATAAGAAAAATGTTTCCATTGGTTTAGTTGATTAGCTTTCCCCCAAACCAGAAAGGTTTGAAAGTGAAGATCCTTCTCTATCAGTCTCTTTTTTTTCGCTCCGTTTGCTATTTCTTTCTTCATTTCTTTTCCTTTCAAGCACATGTATATCTCTTTTGTCTGCTTGTATTTTGAAGCTTTATTTTTCACTTGGCTGCATTATTTCGTTTAGATCGTTTGAAACCTCCACCATTTTTTTTCAAACAACCTGTACTTCAAACACAACTCTTTTCTGTTACCATTACTGATGCAGACTTTCCCTGTGTCCATCAATAGAACTAAAAACTGGAAGAAACTATTTCTTGTAATACTAAACTGATCTTTGAACAGAAAAAGTAAAATAGGTTTGGAGACTTGGGAAAGTTAGCAGAAATCTTCGAAGAAGTTTGGGCTTACTTACATTTGGTACCAAAAGCTTTCATCCACGCTCGAACACCTTTGGTGGTAGAAAACAATCAACTATGTTAGTCACCAGGCCTACCAGCATGATACCCATTTATAACTTTAAAGTTCTGATTAATCAACGTTTATAACAGTTTCTTGTTTCTTTGTCTCACAATCACATATATTTAGTGCAGTTCTTTTTATCCCTCCGGCAAGTGAAGTAAAAACATTGCACAATCAGCAAATTCCAAATGAAACTGAGACAGGATTCAATTTGGATTATGAAGTACTTTTCGTCACCATCAATCATTTAAGATAAGATAACCTCATATAATCATAGTGTCCCAGCATACCCCTCTAAAGAAGGGATAAGGAACAATGAACAAGATATACAAGTCCCGAGTAATCACTTCGAAGACTTCCCAGAATTTATTCGGACGGAGGTGATGCAAGCCATCAAACAAAGGTACTAGAACCAAATAACTTCAGTATCGACATACTAAAAAAACTTGTAAATTCATTACTAAGCAAGCAGCTATTCTGTTTAACGAATGTATCAAACAGAGTGGGTTTTCAATGGACTGGAACACTGCCATAATAATGCTATTACATAATAAACAGAACCTAAAATATCTAAACAACTGGAGGCCAATAAGCTTACTC
>OY735200.1:36591616-36699116 GCA_963457665.1 Thysanoteuthis rhombus | reverse complement strand
CAAATCCATCCGATTATATCAATGTGAAGTTATGAAGATAAATGCAAACTTTAAGACCCTCTCCATTTTGTCTATTTTTGCCCCACACCATTTGTTTTTTTTGGCCCTCAGCATCCCACCCAAATAAAGAAGTGTTACATTTTTCAATTATACATTTAATTTGTTTAACCTTGGTATAAGAAGTTTTCTAGATGAATAATTCTTCTTATATTCTTTAGACGGTGATCAATCGGCTAACAAAAATGTTTAATCAGAAAGTCTTCCCCAAAAGTTCCTAATAACCCCAAAATAATCTACTTAGGGTAATGATTCAAAGTACTCCCATCAGGAACTCGTCCACTTATCTCAGCGTTCCTTCCACTTTCCAAATTAGTCTCTAAAGGCTTCCATGGTCACCATCAGCCGCCTCGATTCGTTCTCCTTAATCTCCAACATGATCTGAAATTTTTCTCCAGAAATTGCAGGGAGTAACACATTTCAAAGGCTTCCTTAATGGCGTCTCATTGTTGAGTCAACCTACGGAAAATTTTCTGTTCACATATGTGTTGTAACGTTGCCTCCGTTTCGTTCAGGATACAACATGGTCACACAACCCGTTCTAGAGATATTATAATGGCTAGATGCCTTCGAGACACTTTGTTCAAAAGAAATGTGACAGTAAAAAAAAAACAGGTCAAAGAAAGAGAATCAGTGTTGAAGAAAGAGGGAGGGTTGCTGGAAGAACGAATGAAACGAATAAAACGGAGAAGAAATTGAAACAAAAAGAAGATTGCCTTTATTAACTCCTCGTACGGATAAATATGACACAGGGTTGTGTTTAATATGGGACCTGACACGCATGTGTGTGTATAAAAACCAAAAAAAAAAAAGCTACCGTCCAGTCCAATGGCTTTTGCTGCAGGCGTCAGGGCTTATTCTTAGCCCTACCCTTTTAGCACAATGTAGAGGTGTTGACTCGGAAACAGATCCCCAGAAATTAGACTATTTCTTTATCATATTGTTTCTTCGATCACGGTTTATCTATTAAGAAATCATGAGTGAAAAACGATTGCAGGATAAAAAGAGAAAAAAAAAATTATCATAAAAATTGCTAACAGTAAGAAATAGAAATTAGCCTACACAACCACAATGTTAATCTTAGAATTTACTTGCAATGCACTGAAGAGAATCATATGGAAATACCGAATTGTGCCGTTGCAATATTCCAGATGAAAAAAGTTCGCTTCCCTTGAAAATCCATAATTGAAACCCTATGTTTGCTCTGAGATTGAGCACTCAACACTGGCTATATAAGGTAACACATGGTTGGTTCCGATAGATATGTAAATGAAAGGATTAGTTTTGGTTTAAGTAAATGAAATATACCAGCTTTCAGTAAAGCCTATCCAATGATATTGCATATAGAACAGCAAGCACTGATTGCAAATAGAGTAACCAGAGAAGGTCTTAGAATACAAAATGTTGCATCTTTTTTTTTGGTTATTGAAATACAGGAAGACAGACAGAAGGGAGGAAAAACTGAGGTCCAGCCCCAAAGAGAAAAGATAAAAACAAAAGAGAAGTTGATGTCAGCATAAGACAAGTAAATAAAAAAAGGAAACGAAATGTTATCAGTCGTCGACATAAATCAATACTATAAGGGAGAAGGTGACATGTAACGATCATCAAACAATCATAATTCGAGATTTTTATGCTATATTGTTTTGTTTTGTTTTTTGTTTCATTCTTCTGATCGGCTCTCTGTCTTCATAAAGGTGATGATATACATTAGAGTGATCTGTAGTTTTCATCCTTATTTTTGATAAGTTTCATTCAGTAACATTTGAGATGATAGCAGTATTAAAGAGATAATGAAAAACAGAAAGGAGGAGGTCGTATAGTAAACGAGAAAAAAATGCGTACATTAGTGATGTTGAGAAATGAATTTACAAAAAAAGTGTAACGTATGTTTCAGTTTTTATGAAGGATTTGCCCGTTAGGTTCATTCATTAAAAGAGCTGCGAACCGATCGTTTGGTCGTGTTTTCAAATCACACTAGGGATAATGTTTTTTATTGTGAATATAGTAAATTAGAAATTGAATGATAAATGTTAGTTGACATATACGACACAGGTCCACGCAAACAAGCCCAATCTGGGGTAAAAGCTGGACGAATATTTCTTCTGCATAATGCATTTTTTGAAGTCCCGAAAACATTGTATCAAAAATCTCAAGTTATGCTGATTGAAAATGGAAGATAGCCCTCGATTTGCCCCCCATGTATTGATTGGGATAGAAAGCTGAAAGTTTCTGCTGATGATATGATAAATCGTTAAAAGTTTGTCAGTTTTCTAACAGTGTATCTTGAATAATTACATCTTTTGTAAGGATGAACTTATGGACATGAACATGAAAGCTGATATTCCAAGACACACTAAAAAATCATCTTTCGAATATATGGACTAATACGCAATTACCTGCGAAACCAGATGTTAGAACAGAAAACATGATACGACGTTGGAAAAATATTATGTCAGCTTCCCGAAGATGCACCTTGTTAGTTTGCATCTCTTATGCAAGAGAATGATGACTAATAAATTTAGATGAATAGAAAAATCCCTCAAATTTATTTCATTTCAGTCAATTATCTCCCAACATCTGCTAATGGTTATGATGTGATTTATCTAGTAAAACTACAGCCCCGATATCGTGTAAATATGATATGCAGGACGGAAACAAATTCAGTCACAATAAATGATATTTCATGGTAAATAAAGGTTGAGAATCATTCTAAAAGATTTGATATATATATATATATATATATATATATATATATATATATATATATATATATATATATGTGCGTGTGTGTGTGTGTCTGTATACTGAGATGTGTATATGCCACTGAATTTATGTCTACATATAGCAGCATCCTTTCAAAATAAATCTTCAAGTATAACTTACTGGACACCATGGAAATCTATCTTTACGATACCCATCCCTTTAACCGTTATCATCCTTACCGCCCTCAACTACTGCTGTTATCTTCACCATAGTTATTCTAACTCTAACAAGCCAGACGCTCGACAATGGCTTCCAATAGACTCTTACCCTTCGTTGCCACATATCTGGCGCTACATTTAGTTTCTCATGAAACCAATTATTTCAAGCGCTGAAAAGTACATCCAAGCTGCTGAGGATGGGAATGTCTCCAAAATTATCTACAACCAATTAATTAAATGACCAATTATTTGATAAATCAATAAATTTCCCATATAATTTTTATTCCTGCTTTTTTCATTACAAATACCATAAAAATAATGATGATAATAATAATAATAATAATAATAATAATAATAATGATAATAATAATAATTTGTGTGTGTATATATATGTATATATATATGTATATATATATATATATATATATATATATATATATATATATATATATATATATATATATATATATATATATATATATATATCGTTACTTCTCAAAGCAGTGAATTTTAATAGACCATGTGTTTATGTATTCAGATAAATTTGGTTGAAGTGTCCCTCCTCTTACTTTGATACCCTCCATGGGGTTTGCTTTGGATAGTAAACCACAAGTAATGGGGCAAAAACTGGAAAGTAAACTGCAGATAAATTATCAGCACTGAATAGATACTCTGGAAAAGGGGTTGAAAATGCGAAATTGTGGATAAGGAGGTGGGACACTAGAATAAAAAGTATAAACCATATCCAAAAAAATAGAACAATTTTAATCGATAACTCCATGCTTGTGGAAGATTATGACGTAATTTTTTCATGCATTTATCAAGTATCTTTTTTATCAAGTCACTGTCATAGTATACTAGCTAAGTGGCGACTGACAAAGTGAGACTCAATCAAATGTGAACGGATCTAATTGATATTGAAAGTATATTGAAATATTACTCAAACATTTCGTAGTCTGGTTCTCGAGATTGAATATTGTCTCTAAAATGGGTAGCAGCCATTTCGAATTTCAGGATTTTCCTCCGATGCAATGTTTGCAGACTTTATTCAGAACATATTCAGGTAACAAAATCCGTAGAAATTTTGTTGCTGCAATATTTGAGATGCTTGACTCCCATTTTTGAGTAAAATTCCGGAACTAGACGTAAAACGAACAAATGGAATTGAAGAATGGAAGAAGTCGTTTGAGTGGACAGCCATGGTTAAGAGCAGCAATGCATAAGGGCCACAAAATGAAACAAAAAATACAATGTATATTGATGCTGTGGTATGCCTGATTCATGAGTAAGGCTTTGGATCAAATGGTGTTGGGGTATATGAAGATAACGAATTCCTCATGATAGGAAGAAACAAAAAAAAACAAAAACATGACAATGAATGGCTGCGGTATATATAAACATTACCGTTTCACGAGATGTCGTAAATGGGGAGAAATAAGGTTTGAGGAGTTGGTAATAAGAGTGTAGTCAGTATAAGGGTTAGATAAAATAATGTCAAGAGTTTAAATGGAAGCTGAAGACTTCAGGGACCGTTTGCTTCAGTGGGAAAGAAATGGATAAGCTAAATGAGAAACTGCAGAGTATATCAAGTCAACTGGAGCGGTTTGTCTGCAATCGCATTGCTTTTTCGTTTGCCTGGATGCAGTGAAGGGTCCGGTGACATACAGCAGTTGAAGCATTTAAAGGCTTATAGTAATAAGAAAAATGAAGGATGGCATTTTGGAGCCAACCTACCTCTCCTTATTCGACAAGGTTCGATCCAGGTCAGTAGTTGTCGGCTGACATGATGATTTGAGGGAGAGACCGAAACTGAGACTCATGCCTCATGCCTGAGCAAGCCTACTTCAACGATAGCAAAAAAAAAAAAAAAATTCCACCCTCACTTGCTCAGCTCTCGCTGAGGTTCTCGATTCCCTTCTTCTTTGTTTCTTACACTAACAACAGAAATGATCGTCTTTTGCATTTTTTCTCATATTTTAACCTAAGCATTCTTATTTTTCGTAGAAGCCCCACCTTATCGTATCATAACACCAACCATCACTTCCAGCATCACTAGTCATAATGGCTACATTCATTTCTTACTTCCTTTCATTGAACTCTTACGTTTCCTCTTCCATTCATTCCATCATTTCCATTGTCTTTTTTATTTCTATTTTTTTCATCTTTTCCGTTTTGTTCTGATATCAGTATTTTTTGCTATCATCATCATCATCATCATCATCATCATCATCATCATCATCATCATCATCATCATCATCATCATCATCATCATCATCATCATCATCATCATCATCATCATCATCATCATCATTTTTTTCTCATCTTTTTCATTGAATTTTCTCATATTTTCATCATTGTTATAAAGTGTATTCATTATCCTCTTGATTAAAATGAATTTTTAAACCTTTTTTTATTCTCTTCTATTTTACAACTTCTTACGTCTTCATTAAAACTAATATCAAGCTTTTTCTCACTTCTGTTTTCCTCCCCCTCATCTCGTTCTTGTTTTTATCTTCTTTTTCTTGTCTTATTCTTTTTGTCTTTTCGTCCATTCCTTCTTCCTTTTCCTCATAATTATCATCTTGTTGCTCTTGATTTTCTTTCTCCCTTTTCATTTCTCTTTGTTGGCACCTTTTTCACTTTTTGTTTGGAAGTAACGTTCATTGAATCAGGAAATGGTCACTTTTCTTCTCTAGGGCTGCATTCTGTAAACGAATCCTCATAATCTATCCCGTCAGATTTAGATTCTAACTCTTCATTCTCCAAAATATTACCTTTGCAGCTGAATGATATCCTTAGAGAATTTTAAAGTCATTTCCGTGTCAAACAGAACCTGAAAACACGATGAAACTTAACCTCAAAATTCAATCTCTATTCAAATATTGTTCTTCAAAACGCCACTTTTAAATGTTTGTATCACTTGGTATCTCTATCAGTCTCCGATAGTTGATATGTTTCAGCATGCTCCATTTGATAATTAAATAGGTAAAGGAACTATTATCACCATTGTATCAGTAAAATGCATTTTGATTGATGTTACAAATTAATCTACGAGGAATCTCAAGAATTCGACTCTATAACGTGTGATATCAATGGTAGGATTTAGCAAACAAATATGTTGGAATATCTGTTGATATTAATGTTTACGTTCAGAGTGATATTGCAAATACTGAACAAGTTTCAAAAATACATTTAGCATGTGAACAGATGTGAATATGACGATATAGCCATTAAAATTGAAAAAGAATATCTTGATTTAAAAAGTTGAGCCTAAAAGCCTTGCCAGAGGTTTTATGAAGAAAGTAACCTTGAGAGCATAAGTAGAAATAGGAAGGGTAGAACATTGGTTCCATTTTCAGTGGAATTTGTAAAAGATGAGGATAAGTCTGTGTAAAAGAAGGTGAATGCCGTTCAGGGGGCTGAGAACTACAGATAATCATTAGATTAACATTGTTGTTTTAGCCTACTGAATATTACCCAATAACTAATTCGAGCAAATTTGATACTTGATCTGTATATAGTTCTAAAAGTCAGAAGAAAGGGTATTTTCGGTGCTTAAGGAATAAAGCAGGCGTAACTGAACTATTCCATGAATATGTTGGAAAACAGACGGCATCGGTAAGTGCTTGAAAAAACTGCTTTTATGTTTTAAGATAATAGAGTGGAGGGTGTCTTTGGAAATCATTCCACGAGCAAAACATTCATGAGTAATAACAACGAATTTATCAAGTTCGTTATTTCAATAATCAATTGTCTGTTTTCCCCAGTTTTCTCCGATGTAATGTCAGTCTGCAAACATTCTCAAATTCCGATGATTTTCTATTGTTTGCAATATTGTTTGATTTATTCCAAGGAAATTACAAGTACCATTGCATTTGAAGGAAATAACACAATTATAGTTCATGTGTTCTGAAGTATAATTCTTGATGTAAATCTAACGTAAAAAATCATCAATATGAATTAAAATTTATAGTCAGTTACGGAAATGATTTAATTCAAAATGAGAAAAAAAACACAACATTTTAAAACGTGCTCCTTCTCATATCACATTCTCTCTCCCTCTCCCTCTTCCTACATGCACATATATGAATATTTAAAATTAGACACATTGTACACACATATACATACACACACGCATAAAATATCAATTTGATGTAAGTCAAAAATCTTTTTTATCGTTTCATTAATGTTTTTGATAAAACTGTGACGATTGTGCTCTCTGTAAAATATTCTTTTTTTGCCAGATAGGTGACATCACTAATAATTTCATGTAAATAAATGATAAATATGAGCATCTTACCATAGAGTAGTGAAAATTGTGGCATATATGATGTTTCGGGATGTGCCAATAGTCATCGAACACAGGGATTAATCATGAAAACCCAGGCGAAGAGGTTGGAGAGATTTTTACTTCTTCTCCTACGGTTAGACTTGAGTGGGTTTGCTGTCACCCAGTCTTCAGTGATGACCACCACACATCTGGTGTGAACATGCAGACGCATGTGTTATCATAATTATTATTATTATTATTATTATTATTATTATTATCATTATTATTATTATTATTATTATTATTATTATTATTATTATTATAACAATAATAATAATGATGATGATGATAATAATAATAATAATAATAATAATGATAATAATAATAATAATAATAATAATAATTATAATAATAATAATAATAATAGACTCATCACAAACCTGACGTATTTTTTTCAAAGGTTAGTTTTCAGGTAAATTGATCGATCACAAGAGAGAATGATTTTATTCACCATCATTTATCTTATAACAACATAACTGTAAATTGGAAATCTTTTAAATAATGAAGGGGAAGATCTTTCACTTCAAAAAGCCTAAGCGGAGGTAGACTTTTTTTTTTACTCTATTTGTAGGGAACAGAAAAGAGTTTGTTTTTTTTTCATCACCTGTCGGGGTAAGAATAATGGAGGATTTAGTTTCTAATTCGATGGGTGAAATTGATTTCTTTTTTCACGTCAGGACAAAAATAATGGTGGAATTCGTTCCCACTTCCAGGGGTTAAAATGGTGGAGGATTTTATTTTCCACTTTTAGGTGTCGAAGTGGAGGGGTACTTTTACAATATTGCTTGATGCTAGTAAAAATTACCATCACTAATATAAAAGTTGCCGATGATGGCGATGGTGTCGTCGGTGGTATTGGTGATGTGGACATTTTTTTCATGTCTGGTTGAAGAGTACTAGGGCAAAATATGAAACCTTTAATAGAATAAATTGATAGTAAATTGTCCAATTCGACTGCTTAAGACATGAGGGAAAAGAATAAATGATAAGACACATTTGCAGGGAATTAATAACAGAGATAAACTAATCACGTGAAATCATACACAGGAATAATAGATGATTACAAAAACGAAAAGAAATTATGGGGATGAATGAAAAATGGAGAATAGAGTCAAATATGAAGGAAAAAAAAAACTATCGTACCAAAGTAGATATTTTCATTAAAAACCAACTGACATATCCAAAAAGTCAATCACCGATCGAGAGAAAGGAGGAGATCATCACTGGAGAACAATCAAATACACTGCCAAGCCAACGAGGTCCTTGATTCTCTCAGCCGACCCAAGGCCTTCGTTCTCATTCAGTCCAGCTTTTAAGTGTCAAATAGATGTCTTGAATTATTCAAAGGGAAAATAGTGGTTTTTAATAGGTTATATTCACAAGTCGAATAAAACGCATTTATCTAGGCGAACTCGAAGCAGAAAAATATAATTGACTCCACGAATGAATATTTGAGTCACGTTTTGCTTATCGAGAGAGTACCGTTTGTTCCTTACACCATTTCGATTTTGCCTCAAGTGTGACTTCATAAACGTGTTTCTGAATGAATAATAATTATTGTTTATATCTACATACATACCACTCTCACATGCACACGCATATATTTGAATAAATATGTATGCTTAGGCGTCACATATAAATGTTCCTCTTCTCTCTCTTTATATATATATATATATATATATATATATATATATACGTATAATGAATGATTTGATTCTCTTCACAGGTACGCTTGTGTTTCTGTCTCTTTCAGGCCTCGGTTGAACTGTTAGATATTTTCCGGATCCCTTCCCAAAAACGTTATTGGACGGCACTTATTTTCCCATCGATTTTTTGGTATGGATAGCCCCGCCTATACTTACTTTCTGGTTTTAGATATCATACATTTTAATCCATCTGTTGGTAATTCTTGCAGACTTTCACTATTAATTCATTTTTCATTTGTTTGGTTATGTATCTCCCGTAAAGGAAGTAAAGTTGCAATCTTGATTGTAATTTCTACGTTTGGTCATCATGAATTATGTTGACTGCGTCAGAATGCTGCTAACACTTTTTATCTGTCTTGTTGGAGATCCAACCTTCGTGACGCCCACGATAATGAGGTCTAGTGAATGTTGTGGAAGGTCTATGTCCGACAACTGACGCTAGTAAGGTGATGACGCGGATGTACCCGCAAGGAGAGTAGTAATTCCAAGAATGTGTGAACTATTGTTGTTAGCTTTCTGTTATTTCTAGGGTCCGCCTTTACATGGCATTCGTTGTTTGAAGCTCATCACCCTCAGATTCTTAGAGGGTTAATGCCAAGATATTTGTGAAGAATTATTCTAACGCTTCTTTAGGGATTAAATTATTCTTATAGTAGGGGAAGGTGAATTATTGGGTAATTAGGGTTATCGATTTTGGTCTATTTGAATAGATTGTGTGTGTCTGTACACATTTCTATTTGTATTACCTACGGGTTCATTTCTTAATTCAGGAATTATATCATATTAGTTACCTAATTCCTTTTTATGTGATTGATTGGTCTATTGATTAGTGGTTATATGAGAGTTTGGGGTGAACATTAGTCCTTGAAATCGGTTTAGTGGTTAGTGTGAATCGGTTCAGTTTGGTTTTTAGGATGTTGGATAGTCAGGTTAAATTATACAAGGTGTTTTAGTACAAAATTGGAACAGTGTCGACATTTGATAACTACTCCATTTTTGTCTATCTAGCAAATCTGTCTTTTCAGTAAAAGTGTTGATAGGAAATCTTTCGTTTAGATGTAGGCCGCTCCAAGTTTCAATATTCTAGCAAGTGTATGTTTATTTCAATATTTTCTATTTTTACTGTGGGTATAAGAGGCCGTCTTACACCTTCAAGCTCCCAGTTATGTGTACATAGTGATGCATTGCTTTTGCATTGTTTATCTCAAAAGGAGGAAGTATCGTTGGCTAACCTCAGTTCAAATGATGTTTCGATATTACTGTATAATATTCCCTTTTGTAAGGGTTTTTTAGCGTTGATACCTCAGCTCAATATTCATTATTTGGTCTTAAACGCTTGTTTTGTAGAAGGCAACTGTAGATTTTGTACAACTTGCAGTTTGGTTAGTTTTGATATTCTTTAAAACCATAATAACGAAGCAATAAAAAATGATACGGGTATCATTTTTTATTGCTTCGTTATTATGGTTTTAAATTATTTTTTGAAAGTTGTTCGAGCTATAATTTGGTTTCAGTTTGTCTTTGTTAAGTTCTATACATAATGAGTTGCTTGTGGGAAATATTTTTGTATCAATGTGAGGAAAATTCTGACGAACTTAGTTTTGAGATTTTAGATTAAATGATGGTGTATACCAGATAATATGTCTACGTCTATTCTTTTTGTTGTTGCTGTTTTATTTACTCCATTTGTCTTCATTTTTTCGTCGTATTTAAATCTAAGCTCAGTAAACCCACTATCATTTAGGGCTTTGGTATATTTGTTGCTAACATTGTTAATTATTGGAATTGTATATTAGTCTAATATATATGGATTTATGTATACATTTAGATCTTTCTCTCATATACAGTATGGAGATGTGATAATAGAGGTTGAAAGTTGGACATTTTCTATGTTGGCCCTTATTTAGAAAATGGTTCTTTTTTTTCAATTATTTTGCATTTTCCCTTTCTGTTATTTACCACAACTAACAAGCCATCATTTCAGTAAAGTCTGATAATTCAAGAATTCAGTACTTTAGTAAGGTTGTATAGAATGTATTAAATGATCGAATTTGACATCTCAGCTAAATCCAAAGTTGCCCATAACGTCTGTAATTTTGTCCATTGTTCTTGATTGGTGAACTCCACCGTCCTTGCAGAGTGTCTGATTATTTCAATTTTGTTTTCTCTGAGTACTCTTTGAATAAACTTTGCACCAAAATCTGTTGGAGAAAGATTACCCATTTGAAACTGTGTTTTGTATAATTTCTCTGACTGACATTTACCAGAAAAACATCAGCACAAAATATTGACCTTTTAATCATCCAACGTCCCCATTGATTGTAATTAATCATGCATAATTTCATATAAAAACTTGTTCATCTATTCCGCTTCGTGAACCCAAACAGTAAAAACGGAAAACCTATTGTTTATTACGAAATGTCTTTCAGCTAAAAGCACACTAAGTTCAATTTGGCGTAAAAAAATCAGAGCACGATTCAATAGCCTTCATATATATATATATATATATATATATATATATATATATATATATATATATTTATAAATATATATATATATATATGTATATATATGTGTGTGTGTGTGTGTGTGTGTGTCTGTGTGTGTGTTTCTCTCTCTTTCTCCCTCGATGTATACACAACTAAACATGTGTTTGTGTGTGTGTGTGTGTGTGTGTGTGTGTGTGTGTGTGTGTGTGTATTGATGTGTGTATTTACATGTATACGTTAGGGTACACAGAATATACGTACCACTCACCTATATGTGTGTGCATGTGTGTGTGTTTGTATGTGTGTATCTGTATGCCTGTGTATGTGTCGAGGCCAACAACACATGTAAAACACTGATCTGAAGAAAAGTAGACCGCTTGATCTACCTATGACAACGAGTCTATGAAATCCTCAAAAGAAGATGAAATCAAACAAAGAATCACCTTAGGATGACAAGCTTCCAGCGGAGCACGCCCAAACTTCAAAAAAATATCCTGTCAGTTATAAAAAGAAAGCTCTTCAAACATTGTGTCCATTCCAATAGTCCCTTATAAAGCTGAAAAATGGAACCATACCAAAAGATTGGTTCTCCAACAAATAACGTGCACAGGAGATCGGTCTATGATTGCAAAGTCTGATTGATTTTGCCGAAGGTCTTCATCTATAAATGGACATTGAATGACTTAGTCACTTGGTTTATACATGCGTATATTCCTCTCGTGGGAAAGACTGGAGAAAGCCTTGGGATTTCAGGATAGGATACAACCAATTCAGAACAAGCCAGATATATGTCTTTATATGAATGAATTGTAATTATTGCTACGAGTGAGATTAGATTTTACACGTTTCATCCATTCGTTTTCTAGTCATTTTATTAACAAATGTTTTTCTACTGAACGTTTGTTACTTTGATACAAGGATAGGCTCAAACAAGTAAGAATATGAAAGATAAAAATAAGCATGCGAGAGAGAATGATGGTATTGAAGAAGCCCTATGAAGAAATAAAGAGATGTGAAAGTAAAAATACGTACATGAATGAATTAGGGCGAGGAAAGAACAAGTGAGAGCGAAATACAGATGTAGGTAAATTGCGATAAAAAGAAGAGCAAATGATATAATGCATGCATTTGTCGAAAAAAAATAGAATAATGCACTAAATTGAAGTCAGAAATCAACAAAAATTGAAAGGAGGAACAAAGAAATATGTTCAAAGCTAAGAAAGGAAACTAAACAAAATGAAGGAATCTTGGAGTGAAAGGAGAGCAATGATGAAATTTGGAAACACATCAAGCAAAGGGAGAACAAAGGAGAAAGATAAAATACCTAGGATGCAATAAACGACAATAAGAAGCGAAAAAAAAAAAAAAAAAGACGAAAGACGAATACTAAAAATGGAGATACGTGAAAATGAAAATAAAGACGAAATCGATTATAAGGTTCTCAGTGTATAAGGCACTTTTTTCCACTCAAAAAAAAAAAATGATTTGAAAGTTTCTACATCCTATATCCAGAAGGATGCCTGTTATCTTACGTCTTATGGACGAAGTAACAGCATAGCCGTTTCATTCTTTTTGCTTTTTTCACCGACCTGCTTTGTTCAGGAGAAAAAGGCATGGATCATTTTTAAATGAAAAAAAGTATGGACGAAACAAAAATATATTGGAAAATAATAGCTTAAAAGGTGGAGGAGGCATAACAAAGAAACACAATGAAGCAATTTGAAGAAGATGAAAAAAGGGGAAATAAGCGAGTATGACCTATGCTATTAGCAGGAATGGTGCGATGCAATCTTCAAATTTGACAACGGAGTAAAGTTAGCCTTAGTATCAAAAGAATTAAACCAAAGTGAAGGAAAGATGTCAATATTTCAGAAAGAAAAAAAGAATTATGTCTGAAAAAGAAATGTTTGGCGTTAATACAGTGGCAGGAGGAAAAATAACATATGCAGGAAATGAGAGAAAGAGAAATCAGAAAAATACGTGAAAGATATGTCAGGGAGGAGAAAGTGAACGGTTGAACTAATCGTAAGGAAAAAGATACAAAAAGGAAAAATTATCAGTGAATAAGCAGAAAAAAAAAGAAAAACATTTATGACTGTAAAAATGTATGGATAGAGAGAGAGCGTTAAAATGATGGGGAGATAAAAGAAGGAAAAAACGGCATAAAGAAAAGGAAAGACAAAAGAAAAAGAAAATGAGCCGGAAGAGAAGAAAATTTGAAAAAAAGTAAATAATTAACTGTATACTATCGTCATGATCGACAGGAAAAAAAAAGAAAGATGAAAAGGAAAAAAAAGAAGAAAAAAGGAAGAAAAAAGAAGGAGAGAGAGTTTAAATCTGAGCTGGAACATGATAAGAATGAAGAAATAGATTAAAAAAGTAACATAAAAGACAAGACATAAACGTGAAGCAGTGCAAATAGAGGTTAAAAAAGGAGACTGACCGAGACACTCACATGAACCCTTTGCAGAACACAGTGGTGGACGATATGTTGTGGATCTAGTAAGATCATATCCCCATGTAATCGGTTTATCGGTGAAAGAGAATTTTTTTATTTGGCGTCAATCTAAAATCAGAATAGAATTCAAGTATGACTTTAAATTTATTTCAGTTCTGGTTCAGACATTTTCAGTTTCTGCATAAAAAATACCACATGAATTTCCCATCTTGCAGATATTTGAGGATTTTTGCAAATATGAATAACAGAAATTTCAAGCTGCTTTTGAGATAAACTATTTTCCTCATTTATTATACAAATGGCTTGGAATATTATCATCATCTTGGTGTTTTATTATTCAAATGTTGGCTGTTTTCAGACTTTTTTTTCAAATCATGAGATGGATTACTGTTGTTATTTCGTGATTTATTTGGGAAAATGTCCTTACTGTTGTTGTTTTTATCATTATGTTCTAGCCGATACTTAGCTGTTTTATTCGAGTGTACCTTTCCTTGAATATCCCTTTGTACTTTTTCAAGCATCTTCCATGGAGACACAGCACTTTAATCCGGGTAATTCAAGGATATTAGTTGGAATGATAAGGGACGATGAAGTTTAGAATAAAACCTTTTCTTGCACAAAATATCTCTGGAAAAAAATCTAGACATTCTTTGGCTCAAACACTAGAAGCTGTGGCATTATATTAATTTGAAAGAGAACAAAAAAGAAAGATTAATAATGCACAATTTCAAATGATGATTTAAAAGTCGCACACAGCTAATTAATTTCCCCAGGGCATTGCTGAAAATCTCTGGAGGTGGGGAAAATTCGAAGAGATGATATACATTTTGGGGGGTTGTAGAAAATGATTAACAAATTTTACATACATTTTTACGTTTTCCTGATCAATGTAAATTGAGACAAGCGTCTATATTTTGAGTAATACTGATTATGTAAGTACGGCTGGGATGGCAATAAACTCATGTGTCAATTTAGTGTGTATGTAACTTAAATATATGCATACATGTATATATTAAAATTCATATCTGCTAATATAAATATTCATTCTATATACAAAGAAATATTTATCACACAGAGACACTTAGGGTCATTCAGTAGTTAGAGTAGAATAGGTGAACTCAAGTAAATTTTCGTTGACGGGGCTAAAAACGTTGATCCACTCCACCCTGCTCGCTGTTCTATCGCCGGGTTGACAAAATATAACGTCAGTGGCATTTTACAGCGCTTGACAAAGAAAATAATTGATGAATAAGCGAAAGTCTGACTATAGTTCCAAAACTATTTTACCTGCAAAGGCAAAAGGAGCAAAAGGCTGTTAACCTCTACTGAAGTTCCACAGTAGCCAAGAAAAATCATATGTATAACTCAATTTCAGTTACTTACTAAACGTTACTTCATAATTCCTTCTAAACCATCGATTTGTTTTCAAACCCTTTATATATCACTATATTTGCTGTCTACAAAAAGTGTATACGTTTGACAATCAGAGTGTGTATATATATATATATATATATATATATATATATATATATATATATATATATATATATATATATATATATATATATATATATATATATATATATCATGCGCATCAGCTTTTTCCTCCAGTTGTTAGACCTAGACCTTCCCAAAGATTCGCCAGTACTATCTGAACTTGTCTATTCCGTTACACCATCTAATTTTAACCAGCCACAGTTTAAAATTTGACCTCAGCAGATGCATGTTGTGAGTTCTGATGTCAAGACTCTGCAACATGACCGGCCTATTGCCATTGGAGTCATACCGTTTCTATTAGACTTTCATTTTCTCTCTCAAAATCTGTGCTGCATTGTGATCTCCCCGTGTGATGTTAAACATGGATATTTTCTTTGCACGTTCCACAGTTTTTGGTTTGAATGTCAATCTTTTGTTTATCTTTAATTTTCAAGCTATTCTGATTTTTTTATTTGCCGAGTCTACATTTCGGAGGATCATCTTGAGGCAGGCTGTAAAGAGTTTTTGTGATCTGGTATTGCTTTTTCTTACCCATTTCTCGATCGGAAGAGTCTTTATGTAAACTGATAAAATATTGCAATATAAGGTGTTCGTGAACTATACTCTGATTGCATATATGATCTTGGTGATTCCCACTGAGACGGGGGCCTCCTCGAGGTCAACAAATGCGACGTTGAAAGGCATTTCATACTTCGTTGCATTTTTTAGTTAATTTATCGAATTGGAATTGGAATGGTCAAAAATCGAGTTGATCATCCTTAAGTCAGCTTGTTCCTGAGGTTGGACTTTATCTACTGTTTTGGTGATTCGGTTAGTGGTTACTTTGGTATAAGTTTGTACTCATGTTGGAGTAGACTTATTGGCCTATAGATCTTTCAAGTTCCCTTCACTGTTTCTAGGAGTTGCTTTATGTATGTTTATACATCCCAGTATTTTAAATTTCAAAACAGAGCTTAAGTAGATGGATAGTTTGATGGTTACACTTTTGATGAGATTGATTAGTTTCCCTCTGTAGAGATAACGGACGATTGTTTTTTTTTCTGTTTTGTTCTTGCTTCTATGTTTAACTGCAGTAGTACTTTTATGAGGTTTTTTTTTTCCTGATTTTTATGTTTCTTTCTCATTGCTCATTTCCCCCCTCTGTGTGTGCTTGTTGAGGTCATTGACGGGTCTTTTTTCAGATCATTACTTAATCTCAATTGGTCTATGTACTTACAGCTTATGATTGATTGGCATTTATATTGAGCGTGATGTTGGTGTCTGGTGTGTTGTTCTGTTATCTTGACAAGGAGATGGGGTTGGATGGTCGTTTTTTTAGATGTGTACTGGATTTGGTGGGTTTTTTTTGAAGAATATATAAAATTGGTTAGCATTCACGAGGCTGATGTTATTTTTGTATAGATAATAATAATGATAATAATAATAATAATAATAATAATCTTTATTATTATTATAGTTGTTGTTGTTAGTGTTTTCGTTGTGGTTTTTGTTGATGCTGTTGTTGGTGTTATCATTTAATAAATGTCCCCATTGTTATCTTCATATGTAAATTGGATTCCTTTTTTTTTTCAACTTTATAGTATATATCATTTCAAGTAGTAGACATGTGTCTGGGAACTCTTTAAAATTATAAGCCTATTAGTACAGTAAAATACCTACCATTAGTGCATATTCGGGTGTTTTACATGGAGTTCAGGTTAAAAAGAGATTTATAAGTATATTTTTGAGTCTTTAGAATCCTTTGGAAAATGACCATCTTCTTATGCAGATGCTCACTATCAATGAAAAGTTGTTTCTGTGTGAAGATCGGCAACGTGGCTTTCATGAGGTCAACAAAAGCGAACCCCCACTTGTAAACATCCCTTCTAACCGTTTCATGATGCTGTACTTTAGTAAAAATACTGCCTCACAACATACACGAACTTCAACTTTTAAAGGCTGGTCATCACTTCTGCCCATCGTCGGTATATGATATAATTGATTAAAATACAGGATTTCCGACAAAGCCACATTGTTGTGTAATCCAGTAAACAACAATGGCAATAAGGGAAAAGAGCAAACAGGGAAAATGTCATAGTTTTGTAATGAGTCTCTGTTTTTTTTCTTGTGAGAATTCTTTTCTAATTATTCCCAGACATCAATTTGTACGGCTTTTCTTATTTCTAGAATTCTTCATTTTTTTTGCCTGCTCACATTCTTTCAGCAAAATAACAAATATCAATGTGCTTTTGCAGCTAAATTCTAAAAGCTTCTCCTCATTCTGTTGCGATTCACCTTATCAAAAACAGCTTTATGCAAGAGATTTTGTTATAATTCAGGTAATTGAACAATAATGATATTTCTTCCTTTCTTTTTCTAATATTGATGTTTTTTTTCTTACTAACAATAACCAGACCAAGCCAGACTTAATGAACTATGTCTGTATTTGGTTGTCCAAATCAAATAAGAAAATTATTCATTGTGGTATAAAAGAGACCTGCCCTGGAAGCATATAAATATATAAGTGTGTGCTAGTTTGTATGTGTGTGTCTGTGTGTCTGTGTGTGCGTGTTCTGTATAAATAGATGCACACAAACACCATACACATATTCACAGCATATACACAAACAATCGTACACATCAAAACCAGTGTATACATTAGACATACTTGTGTGCGTATGTGCATTTCTGTAATGTGTGCATACATCTATAGATATAGGTGTACGATTTCTTACTATCCTCTACATAAATACCCTCTACATCTCTCTGATTCACTCTCTGTCTGTCTGTATGCCTGTCTCACTTTCTCTCACAAAACACATACAGATGCACATATTGCACATGTGGGTATACACATACACGCATAGGAAGACTGACGTAACGCCAGACTTGGCGGAATATCTGTGGGTCCTATGTAGGTTGCAGCGGACATCAGAAGTCTTTCACCCGTTGTAAAGTTTTTTCTCCCAAATTCTTGTCTACGAGGCATAATTCTTGTAAATAGTAGATTAAGTAACCTTTGATATCATGATTGGGATTTACGTAACAAATGTATCAAACTTCAATCTCATGGCTGCTTATATAATGATAAAGCAAAAACTAAAGCACACATAGGAAGTATGTAGATTCAACACACACATTTTAACATATAAATAGATATTGCAAATGTGTATTCAGAAAATTCTCCCTTTAACATTTATCCATCTTTTGCAAGATAACTAACTCCCAGAGGGAAATAATCGACGCGGAAATATATGATAATTGGAAATTCCCAAAAATCGAATGTCGTGTTTGTCTGATCATCACTGAGTCTACCGAAACATACGTATACTAAAAATGGTTTTGAATCGAAAGGAACTTCAATAAGCCGCAGGTATTTTAGATTCAGAATTGAAAGATTTGTGCAAAGAATGGGTATTTGTTTTTCATTTTAATGGGTCACACATTATTATAACCACTTTTTGTACACAAATCTGGCGCTAATCCTGCATTATTTTCACTAATCTGATATTAAGCACGTTTTATCCATGAGGATAAAACCAGAAATTATTCCTGAGAATCATATTCAAATATCAATTATATTTTAGAATTCGTTATCATATTTTAAATTTGTATTATTTGTTTGGATCAGCGCAGAATTATGCGAACATAATTATAGTTTATCACTCCTTGTCTCACACACTCACATACACATACATTTTAACTGTCATTTGGGCCTTTGCATTAATGGTGGCTGTTTAGCTCACCGGCAACGGCAACGCTACGTTAAAGTAGTCACCCTATCGGGTTCAATTCCGGCAGTACCCTTTTTTTTCTATATGATAACGGCAGATCATTTTAAATTAGAGTTTCAAATTATATAACGAATTATATGTATATGAATACACACACACACACACACATACATATATATATATATATATATATATGTGTGTGTGTATGTATATATATATATATATATATATATATATATATATATATATTTAAGCAATGTCGTGTGAGACGATTTTTTGAAATTCACTTTTGGATAGAAATGCAGCTGGAAATCATTTTTTACATTCCAATTATATTTTTGATTGGGATATTCAAAATTTAATCGACTTCTTCTTTCCCTTTTAAATTACATTTCCCATTCAAATTAATAGGAAAACGGATCTTCAGAACATCATATTATATTTTTCATTTTTATACGAAGTGTACCGATAATATTTCAACTGGCTTATCAATCGACGAACATTTATCAGGTGAAGATGTGTTATGATTAGAACTCAAATGCAAAGAGCAAATTTCTTTTTAAGCAATTTCACTGATTTCACTCGATTCCATTAATGATCTTCTGATTCTGAGATTGATGAAGATGATGCCAGTGGAGCACATCTTCATTTTTTCCCAAATATTTAATGCATACATCACCTGCACACATGCGTAGAGAAATCCGATTGGAAGAGAGCATCTTTAGGTCATAAATTAAAACTGCAAGAGTTAATGGTTGGGCATGAATCCATATCTTCGAATTGTTGAGGACATAGACTATTATACGAAAGACCAAAAGGAAATCCTGGCATGCTATAAAACCCAAGCAACGTGATGGTTTGTAAGCTAATTTATCAGAAAAAAACTGTGTTGTGTGTATTCTCACTTGCACTTCTGGTAATGTCCGAAACAACACAGCTTGATAATGGTGTATGGAGATTTTGAAGCTCAAAAAATGGAACTGACTGTATTTGAATTCCATCCGCTTTAGTTAGTATTTAAGCAGCAATCCACATCTTCCTATCGTTCTTGACATAAATTATTTCTAACTGATTGTCCCATTTGCCTAGTACAGATTATCCCATATTCCTCGCAGGGAAAGATAGATATCATCAAATACCCCCTATTTACTCAAGATATATAATGAACGACTCAGCATGGCATTCCATCGATTTACTATGCGATGGGTTAATTTCACCTATCTTCATTTTCGACGCACACGTACATACTAAATCATAAAAGAAAACGCACATGCGAACCAAGAAATACACAAACACATACACTAACACGTATAAATAATACATCTGTAGGCTCAATTGATTTATCAAGCTGAGCTTCGTGTTATATATATGTTACTGATGTGGATTACAGGGCTTAATGATTGGCTGGAAAGTATTTCGGGTACAATGGTTATTTTTTTTACCTTTGTCGGAACTTTTTGGTGGAATATTACTTTTCTCGTTCTGTTATCTTAGAACCTAATTCGGTGTTCTCTGTTTACATCACCAATCACGTTATGTAAATGTGTCAGACTTAAACTAACCAGTGAAATGATATCCATACTGTCGCCGAAATCAGAACCCACATGCTTACATATGTGAAAACGTATGTCACGACAACAGAGTAGAGAGAAGAGCAATTTAAGTGGACTATAACAGACTCCTGCATACCAGCAGTCTCGCAAGCTCAGTTGGTAGATCAGTGTCACGATAAGACAGATTCCTGATAGACCCGGGTTCTAGTCCTGGACAAAGCTCAATTTCTCTATTCATTTACGTGTCCAGTAGTTCCATTAGCAACAGGTAAACACCAGAGCTGGACGGAATGTGCTCTCTTATAAGAATGTTCCTACGATTATCAAATCGAATCGGACGTAAACTTTTCAATCTAACGGTACACATAGTGTTGGCAGAATGAAACACACATACGTAACTATCTATGCCTACATCAAAGAGTAAAAACACGAATATATATATTTTTTATTTATTCATTTATTTATTTTATTTATATATATATATATATATATATATATATATATATATATATATATATATATATATATATATATATATATATATATATATATATATATATATGGATGTGTGTTTAAATATATTATGAGGAAGTTAGTATATATATATTTTTGTGTGTGAGCCTAAATAGATTGATTCGAAATATTTGTCAATGACAGAACGAGTTAGATAGAGAGACATTGGAATATATATATATATATACATATATATATATATATATATATATATATATATATATATATATATATATATATATATGTGTGTGTGTGTGTGTGTGTGTGTGTATATGTATATATATATGTATATATATATATATATATATATATATACATATATATATGTGTGTGTGTGTATATATGTGTGTTTATATATCTATATATATATATATATATATAGAGAGAGAGAGAGAGAGAGAGAGAGAAAGGGGGAGAGATAAAGAGGGGAGAACAAGAGAGATTTTCTGACTTGGGAAACGAAATTAGATTTTTTTTAATGTTTTTGGTTCTTTTGATGCTTCGTTTCTTCGCCAATTTGTAAAATCTTTGTTCTGCTCCGTCGAGTTCTTGTGACTTTGTTGTCTTGCACTGATGCACATGTTTTCGATTAGCCTCAAGTGGCTTTGAATTCCATTAAATTTTGTTGCATTGGTGATTCTCCGGGGAAGTTGGGATGTTTATGACGTCGCGTCCGGAAATGAACAAACTCGTCAATGAATCGAGTGAAAACAAAGGACTGAACTGACTCGTTGGGTTACGATATAGGAAATATCTTAATTGAAAGTTTCATCCTTAAGTCGAACGCTCACACACAAAAGCCCCACTCGGGAACACAAATGTATATATATATATATATTAATATATGAGATATATTAATAAATTTGTACTATAAGTATGATTCATCTATCAGCAGTTGTGATGTAAAATAATGATATAATCTCGTCAAGATATCGTTTATTTTAATCTATTCTGATTTTTTATTCTGACCTCATATTCTAATTTACATTATGATAGATTTATTCACCTGGCCTCATATTCTGATCAAACGTTTTGAAATTTAAGTGGTCAAAAGTGAGGCAGAACATTTTCCTTAAGTGTTAAACAATTAAGGCATCATTAGTTTGGGCAAAAATTTTTATTTTAAAGGGACAAAGTGAGTAGGAACTATTGTTTCCCTTTGTAAGGGCCAAAATAGATAAGAAATATTTTATTTTTCCTGAGATTAGAAGTGAAGTTGAACTTTTCCCTGCTCTTAAAGGTAAAAAAATGAAGGAAACATGCTTTTCCAAATTTTATGAGTTGGAAATGAAAGGGAGATTATTTTACCATTTTTGGGAGTAAAAAAAAAAAAAAAATAACCGAAACACTTTATTCACTTCTCAGGATCATACGTGGGGGGAATTTTTTTTACGTTATGTAATAAGAAATGAAGATAAATCTTTCCCACTTTTGGAGGTCAAAAGTGAAGGGAAATCTTTTCCGGTTTCTTGAGTCAAAAGTTGTAAGACATTTTTTACACTTCCAGGAGTTGAAGTGGATGGAAAGTTTTTTTTGTCTGCATTAAGAGATCAAATACGGAGATAAAGAATTTTTTTCCAATTTTAGGAATCAGAACATACGATACACAAAATTATTTCTCAATCTGACTGGGATAGAAAACTACTCGTTTATTCAATCACAATAAAAATGACTTTCCTGATTCATGTCTTACTTCACAGCACCTGAACATTTCTGAGTCTATCTGGGAGAGAAAAGATACTGACTCTTTCCAATGACAATAAAGACTAAAAATTTTAATAGTCTAATTTGTATGTTACCTAACTATACAATACCTGGTTTCTGAATCTCACTGGAAACAGACAACTACATGTTCTTTTGTTATGAAAATAAATGCTTGATATTCATACCTACTACCACCTGATTTGTAAGACACCTTACTATACAGGAATTCTTGATTCTGAATCGGATGGAAAAACAACTTTTCAATGGAAATAAAAACTAAGCACTGACACTTTCGAAAATCCATTAAAAAAATTACCTTGCTATACACATACAAATTTCTGATTGTAACTGAAAGAGTTCACCCACTATTCAATATCTTATATTATAATTCGCAGTATATCCGATTTGTCTGGGATACTAAAAAGGAGATTCTTTACCTCTTGAGTGATATTGTCTACATTATCATTGCTTTAAAATTGTTGGGTAATTCTTCGTATCAATTTTTTTAATTCAATAAAGTATACATCATTAATTTATCAAAATGATTTCGTTACCCCTTACAACCCAGTGCATTTTCCCGACCCTACATTACTATAGATATCCACCCCTATGTATACTACTAGCAAAGCAACGGGTATCTTACTAAATTACGTCGACGTACAATTGAACTGGTGTTTATAAGTTGTCAAGTTATTTTGGCAAGACGCAGGATTTAATTTGGTTAAATACAAACAACTGAGTGCCCCCAGCGTCAGTCTGCTAGTTGAAAATATTTTCTGACAGACCCCCTCTGTATCATTTGATACAGCTACCTACTGAATGCAGAAATTTTAGGTTGGTCACAAACATGTATTTCATGAGGTGGCACGTGACGTAATTATACCTAAAGTCGATGATGTTTTGTCAATAACTTCATAACTATGAAGTAAAATAAATCGAGTGGAATGCTGTGAAAATGAGAAGAGTTTGAACTGTCAGAACAAAAGTTGGTATCAATTATTTGTTTTAAACTAAGACATGACTATTTTGTCTCAATCTTCATAGCAGAAAAATATTTTCAAAGCACAGAAAGCAGATACCTATTTGTTTGCACACTCATCTGCAAGATATATTTTGCAATAAAAAAACAAAAAGAAATGATCAAGATAAAGGGAAGACAAATTTTAATACAATTTACGGCATTATTCCCTTATTCTAATCTCATAGAAGAAAAAATACACACGAAACACTTCAATATGAAAAAAATGTCATTTGCTAAAAAAAGACCATTCTTCAAGTTTGTGTCCATAAAACTTTTGAACATTGTCAAAATTAAGTACGGATGCCCAAAGGTTCAACACAACCAATCAAACATCAGAACCAACTATCAATGTTTCACCGAATGTCCGTCCATCCATCTAAACGTACGTGCCTATTGCAAATTCAAGACATAAACACTTGGGCCCTGGAATAGGTGTTGGGCAAGTAGTTTTTCCGAAATCAACCCAAATCTATGCTTTTGGGGGTTATGTCAATTTAATCTCATGCATTTCGGATTTAATTTCATAAATTTTTCTTATGTCTATTTTTTGGTTATTTTGCAGTTCTGAATACCAAATTACCAAAGGTGTTGAACTTCCCAATTTACAATCAGGACCACCCTCTGTACATTGAGATGGAACAGCTTTCAATGTTGGTTGCTTTTTACAATATTAAACGTTATGAGAACACAGAAGGAAATAATGCCAAAAAACACGTACGGAACATTTGCAAAAATGATCGTTTTCAAACCTTCAATATGAATCGAAAACCTCCAGATAGTATAATTTGGCTAAGGCGGATGTATTGATATCTATTGTATTCTTTCAAACAAACAGTAATGATATAAAAGGAAAATACTGCCAAAAACAACGGAAAAAAGGAATAATAAACAACTGAAAGTCATTAGTAGAGTACAATGGAAATATAGTAAGTAGTAAACAACTTCAAGACCAAATACGACAATTACACGACACATATCGAAACTGAAAACATTGAAAGGGAATAACTCAAAAAATAATAAGCAAAATACATGAACAAACATACACACCATTTTAACTAGACAATTATTAATGAAGTTCCATGCTATTGATCGGAAAAAGCAGAATTGTAGGTAAATATTTCCATGGTTCATTCGATTATCATTCTCAAAATAACATGCGTTTTACATGTGTTGACAGCAGCCGTCAAAAATGTCACCGAATGAATAGAATTTTTTTTATATTCCTGACAGTTTGAAAAAAATAACAAAATGGAAGAATCCTGCCCGTATGTTGCCCATGACTTACGTTAGGTAGTGTTATATGATCATGTTTTTTTAAATTTCAGTTCTACAGCTAAGGTTAGCATAGACTTGCAATGGATGTCGTTTTCATTCCGAAAAAAATATAGGCCTTTATCAATACCTATGCCTCACTTGCTTCTCTTTAATAGTTTGAATAAAACCTAATTTTACTCAATAAAACATTCCGTTTTTAATTCTTGATTTCTGGATCTATTATAGTGCAAGCATTCTAACACAGGCTTAGCTTTACGTGTATGGTTAGCAAAGAAACAGGTATTTACTAGAAGATATAAATCAACAGAAATACAAGTAAGTAAAATCAAAAAGAGAATATGTATTTGGATATAAATATACTTATATAAACCGACAACCACCCTACACGCACATGTGAATATAATTCTTATCATCATTGGCCACTTTATTCTGCTGCCTTTCCCATCTCCTTCCATAATGACAACAATCGTGTTAAGCGTTGCGATTTATAACTGGCAAAATTTCCTCTATTTGTCTGGTCTTTTCCTACTCGGCTAACCGTCCCATGGAAATCAATCGGATGGTCACCAGCTTCACCTGTTCTCATTTTCTCTTGCCAAGCCCATTTCAATTTTTTATGCTTTATTATTGTATAATATCATTCACCTGACTGTGACTAATATCTGTTCTCATTTTCTCTTGCTAACTGCCCAGCCCATCTCAATTTTTTTATGCTTGATTGTTGTATAATATCATTCACCTCACTGTGACTCATATTTGTACACGTCTCGATTATTTCTTTGTCGACATTCTGCAATTTGATAATCACATATGTATGGTCATGCACCAGAATAATCTACGCCACAAATATACACACGAACTGGCCAGCATTCTTTTATCCACACCAACGTGTTCTCATCCCGGAAATTATCCGTGTTTGAAGATGAGGAATTCCCGTAGCTGATATTTCTTTATTAGTCATGTTCGTAACGTTATTCCCTCTGGTATTTTACAACGTTTTTGTTCAGGGACTTCTTTTTCGGTTCTATCTATACTAGCTGAGTTACTCATTGAATATGTTTCCATGAACACGATGTATCTCTCACTTGAGACATCTCTCAGCGACATCACGACTATTGAGAATCCGATGTACTTCCAGACTTTTATGCGACAATTGGATTGAGATACACCTGTAACACTACCCGACAAGAAGAATCAGAAGGTTACGAGACATCGCAATAATTTTGTTATATGCTTGTAGAACACAATTAACACTGGTGGAAAACGCCCGTGACGTATCCAATACAAAGCTCCGTTATCACAGAACCCAATACGCATATTGTGAATGTGTTAACTCAGTATTGCAGACAGGTGAATATTTGTGTGAAAAGTACAGGTGTTTTGTACAAGCTTCAGTTAAAAAACCATGAAGACAAAGACTGGATGAGAGGAGAAACGCTGATTAAAAGTGAAACAATTATTGACCGAGGTATTCAAATAAAAGTAAAATGTATGCACGTGAGTGACATTCAATTTCCTTGTATATACGATGTGGCTTATGAAATGTATAGGAATATCACCTTGATTAAACGTTACCTAACCTAACATCTACTTGTTACAGAATAATCTGAGTTAATCCTTTTGCCTATGGTTTGTTTAGTGACTCACCAGTTGTACTGTTTGAAAAAAAAATAACATTCAACGTCTCAACTACTTCCCGCATCTAGTTGAAATTTCCTGGACTTTGATGTAGCCCATTAGAGATATTTCTAACGATTAACTTGACAACATATCTATTATTTGTAAACTCATCTACATAAAATGCAGACAAGCATGCTTACATATGGGGACACACGCGCATACACACTCACACACACGCACACACACACACACACACACACACATGTATATATATATACATATATATATATAGAGAGAGAGTGGGAAAAAAGGGAGACGGCGAGATAGATGGATATGTTTCCACGAACATGATGCATTTCTCGCAAGAGACATCTCTCGGTGACCCCTCGACGTTAGAAGGTCCGATGTCACCTCCATACCTTTCTGCGACATCCGAATTGAGACACAGCAGCAGTAAGAAAGCATTTTCCTGGGGCATGACCATATATACGTGACAAGTACATAGCAGAATGTTGGCAAAGTAATAAACATAGTTAGATTGATTTAGTAAGCTTAGCTTAGCTTAGCTTACCTTGCAAATGAGATGAAATGAACGTAGGGAGATTACATTAATCCAAACTTCTTCGTACGGGATAGCTGCTTGTTTTGGAACATTAGCATTAGAAACCCTGACTTATGACGTTACTTAAACTCCAGCGATATATGTATATGGGTATGCATATGTATATAAACATTTTAGTTTATCAGGTATCCTTACGAATATAGCAATGCATTTATATAAATCGGGACCCACTTGAATGAACCTCACACACACTGACACAGACATCCACAGAGAAACAGAAATGAACACGCACACAAGCGCGCACGCACACACACACACACACGCGCGCATACATATATACATTTGTGTGTGTGTGTGTGTGTTGGTAAGTGTCTGTGTATGCTTGTGAGTGAGAGATTGAAATATGCTTGATAAAATTCTTTTTTTTTATCTTTGCAATCTCTTTTTGAGAGCAATTATTTTTAATTAATTTTCCCTCGTATTAAACTAGAGTTTTCTTTTGAAATTCCCTACAGAATTCATATCATTTTTGTTTTCCTTTTCATAATAGTTTATGCAAAATTAAGACGTGTTCTCAGTTTACATTGCCGCGTCTGTGTTGTTAATAAGAACGGCTTAATTTTACTGCTGTATTTAATTTAGTTTGAATCAAATCATTTCTATTTTTCATTGTTGTAAGGCACATCACATTCTTTAAATTTTAACAGAGGGACAGCTTATGAAACAAGAATTTTGATGACATCAAAATGTCTTGAGATGAAATCAATGAAAAATGCCTACTTAGAAAAGGGTATGATCAGTCGTTCCTGCCACTGAGTGCGAAGTTTATTTATTTTCATTGCACACAACATTGAGTGCAATTGTATTTGAAGCCATGCTACATCTGTAATACTATTTTCAAACTCGTAATCATTGAATATCCGTTGAGTATAATTGTTTTTTTTTAATTAATACCTCAGAATTCTTTGGAAGAAACCCAATCAACTATATATCTTTATAAAGCATTTTCGGGAATAATCTCGAAATTATGCAATTTTGTTAACCATAGTCGATCAAATATTTTTAATGGTGGCCATTTGACTGGGTAAAAAACAAAGCCCCCACATTTTGCACATGAATTTTTGTTGCTGAAATTGATTTGAAAAAAACTGAAATAGTCATATCAACATACTAATCAGTAAGTGAGATCTTTTTGGCAAAGCTCTTCTTTAGAACATATTCGATAATGCATGTATGTAGATGATAAGTGCCCGATTATACTGGTAACCTTTGAAGTCAACACTACACATTCTGATAATATAATTAAAATGGCAATCCAATCTACCAGCAGAAGAGGGTGGTGCATGTTTTTGGCTATATGGTTAAAGATAGTTCACCTTGTACAATTTGGTGATATGGATTATCCGATTGTGCTTCCATTCCGAATGGAAATGCATTATCCCATGTATACTATAATAGACAGAAATATCTATAATAATTATGTTTCTGCGGATGATACGTACATAGAGTTTGGGGCGAAAATATGCAGATTATTCATGATAAAACACGGTTGATCTGTCTATGTATAAATATATTCGTTTTTATTCAGCCACTCACCCGCTTAACTAATGATACGTTTTTTTGTTTTTTGTTTTTATCTCTAAAAGGATTTTTCCATTACCCTGGAAATGATCACTGTCAATATTCACTCTGCTGCCTACAGATAGCAGAATTCTTTTACCAACTGGTGAAAATTTCAAAATTTATGCAGAAAAATTACGACCCTTTGAAAAGGAAAATTGAAAAATGAATTAATGAAATAGAGCATTAAGGTTCCAACACTTTCTCTAAAACCATTGAATGTCAAATATTACTTACTTGCTCATAGATCGATTTATGATTCAATTTTAATGTGACTTCTATGCTGGTGAATGCCAGTGAATTGAGACCAACGATATTTTATATGATCAGAATGTAGTTACCAAAACCATTATATAGCTACAGAGAACGTGACTCCGCCTGTATTAAAGCAAGAAAGATGCAATACGTAAGAATCCAGGTAATAAAGCCGGAAAGAAAAGATCCATCCAAACAAGAACAAGAGGAATAAAAACTCTTCAATGTAATGTTGAAGATCAAATAAAACACAAATGAATAGAAAAATCGGTCTGCTTTTTATTTTGATACGAAAGTTCCCAGCGCTATTTTGCACAATGTTAGGGAAATATTAGAAGTAACTCTAATATTTTCCCAGCTCTCCATGCTTGTCTTATTGGACCATTCGCAAGTGTATCTACTTTTCTTCAGATCAGTGTTTTACTTGTGTTGTTGGCCTCGACACATACACAGGCATACAGATACACACATACAAACACACACACATGCACACACATATAGGTGAGTGGTACCTATATTCTGTGTACCCTAACGTATGCATGTAAATACACACATTAATACACACACACACACACACACACACACACACACACACACACACACACACTCACGTTTACATGTATATACATCGAGGGAAGAAAAGAGAAATACATACATACATATATATATATATATATATATATATATATATATATATATACTAGCAACGATACGAGGATCATCCGGAGGAACCAACCATAAAATGTAGCCAAAGAGGAAAGTTGTATTGATATATTTCTCCTTACACAATACAGGAAATGAAAACAAAATAAACAAAACAAAAATAATTACATTATAAATAAATACGATGGTTGTATGAGAAGAAATGATCTGACAGACAAGAAAAAATATATCACCGATTAGTTTGACTTGGCTTCTGGTTACTCTAACGTCGAGTTTCTCCCATCAGGTGCCAGTATGAAAAGTTTGTTTGGGGATCCAATCTTATAACAACTAATACAAAACTGTCCATGGAAAAAGCATAGAGAGGTCAAGCAAAAGCAAGTGTTCTCAAAACATTGTGGTACAATTTCAAAAAATGATCTGAAATGACCTCTAGTGTTTAAGGCATCAACTTCACATAACATCATGTAACTTTCATCGTGGAAAAGTGCACCCCTATGCAAGGTTTCTGCATTTTAGATGCAATATTGCGATCAATAACTTATA
This sequence comes from Thysanoteuthis rhombus, assembly GCA_963457665.1. Taxonomy (NCBI): domain Eukaryota; kingdom Metazoa; phylum Mollusca; class Cephalopoda; order Oegopsida; family Thysanoteuthidae; genus Thysanoteuthis; species Thysanoteuthis major. The sequence goes on along the minus strand of OY735200.1, from coordinate 36,668,610 downwards.
TTCATTTGCTAAAAGTGACCAAAAATGACGTATGCTGACATGTTAAAATTGGATTTCTGAATACTCGCCGTGGAAGAATAAACCTCTACACTGATTTCCAGTTTCAATGCAATTTTGTGCAATACGTGGCTAACAAAAATAGGCAAGGAATAACATGATTTGACCTTAGGTGACCCAGAATGACTTATGAGACCAATATCACATTGCTTATGACCATTGTCAAGAAAATAATTATATCTCATTTAAATCGTTGCAAAATTATCGCCGAAAACTTGAAAGTAGAGTAAAAACGACCAGAAATAGCATTTAGTGACCTTAAATGACTTCTAAACTCAATCCTGCTTACCCTGTTACCTTTGCTGTGAAAAGATGTCCCCATTTGCTCAATTTCAGCATCCTTGGAACATGAGTGCGGCTCACATCAGAATTGGTTAAAAACGACCAGAAATGACCCCCTATGAACCCAGAGGTCAACTCTGCATTGCATATGACGTTTGTCAATTTAAGTTTCATAGGTGCTACATATAGGTGGCCAAAAATTTTGGGAAAATATTCGAAAATGACCAGAAATTACAGCTGGCGAACTTCATTGACGTTGTAAGTCAACATTACATAGATTGAGATCTTCTCAGTGCAATCATAGACGCATGAGCTCGATTTCAGCATCTATTGTTCAAAATCCTGAAAATTGGCTTGAAATGACCTCTCGTGATCTCTAACAACCTCTAAAGTTAACCTCATATAGCCAATGTGGTCAGCTGACCTCTTCTCAGTCTACATGAAGAATATTAAGTCGACAAACCTCGTGATTGTTGTCGGGAAGAGATACGAATAAACATATGAACAATGAAACAAGAGGTTTATATATATATATATATATATATATATATATATATAAATATATATATATATATATATTGTGTCATCTACAAACAGCTGTTTCGATGTATTACTCATCAGTGTGGCTATGGACTTTCCATTTACCCATCCAGTACTGCAAGGCAGAATTGAAACCTTCACTCCGGAGGCCGATATCCTACCTCTGGACCACAGAACTGGACGGTCAGTAAGGCTGAATTTAGGTGATATATCTATTTACACAGAAATTTATCATCCATGGAAGAGTATTGCATAAGCTTACAATGGATGAGTTACATCACTTAAAGAGTGCTGAATTGGAGAGCATTATATATATATATATATATATATATATATATATATATATATATATATATATATATATATATATATATATATATATATAGTGGACAATACAAAGATAGCAGTTTTTAAATAAACTTCATTGCACTGTCATATTTCGCTTTTCATCTTGGCCAAAGTAGTGATTTTAGATTATTGAAAGATTTTTTTCTAGAGGATAATATCACGTAATATCATATCGTGTGAACATGAATGCAAAGTAATTTAAATTATGGAACATAGATTCATACATTCGGAAAATAATTCTCTTTACAAGACCTAATTTGTTCTAGAGCTCATAGTAATGGAGCATTTGATAGGGATTGAACTCATCAACCATGGTTTCCAAGACATTTTTCCTTATGGCTGGCGAACATACAAACATACATAAACACATCAAATATTATTTTCTTCTATTTTCCTATTTTCACACAACATTTTTCAGGCAGATTATCGTGCCATTCTGACAGGATTGTTGGGATAATGCGTGGCAACATGTCCCAAATTTCCTCTAACATTTCAATGTTTTTTACCAGACTAAATTCAAAGACACACACAGACGCACATCAAATTGTTCATAGATTTCATAATGTGATATGCTGATGTATTTGATTCAGAATTCAGAATCAATGACCTGTTATGGCTAAATGTTTAGTGAAGTAATGAGGTTTTGATGTGACTAACCAGATTGTGCTCAGGTCTCTGAGAACCAGCAATTTCCCTGCCACTGAACTCATTTGATCTTGTGTTTATAGTTGTCTTTCCCTATCTGTCTCTGTCCGTCTGTCTGACCGTCTCTCTCTTTATATATATATATGTGTGTGTGTGTGTCTGTCTGTGTGTGTGTGTGTGTGTGTGTGTGTGTGTGTGTGTGTGTGTATAAAATGAATACTAAAACAAAAATATTTGAGTAATGATCGAGTTGAAAATTATACCTCCCAAGGAATAAGCTATTCAGATATCAACTAAGTTCCATGAAAATCGAAATGATAAACTACAAAAATGCATGTTATGATTGCATCATGCCCTGGGATATAAAAGCAGCAAACGAAACTTTCTACTGATGATCCACTCACTGACCACGATGTAAGTGGCTTGGAAAACAACCAGTATCTCATTTTCAACCTGAAGTAAGTTGCTTTCACTAGGTCATTGTTTCAAAACCCATGATGTATATTCCAGAATGGTATATTGCAGCATTTCTAATTTGCAAATGGTAAGGATATTGCAGACAAAATCAGCAATCTTTCAAACGTCCACATAATGCTGTTCTCTCAACCACATTGTAGTACTTCATGACAGTCGGCATATTGTTGCAAATTGATAGCCCGTCGTTTCATTTATGCACACTGTGGCCAATTTTGTACTGATGCAAGACATATGATCAAATCCACATTTGACAGGGTTTTTTTTTTTAATCTATCCAGAATAGACTATACTTAAGGTAAAGAACACATTTCTAACATACGAAAATACTCTGACGTGAATGAGTAAACTGCCACCCTATTATGTTTCATTGATGCAGTAAAATATAAAGCTAAAATATTTTCAGCCCAAGCATTGCAACACTTGCTCAATAGACTTGGTCGAAATCATGATTTGAGAGTTTAACTTACTAGTTGCTACTCTACGGCAGGCATTCCAACTCATATAGACATCTGTTCAGTGCAGTTTTGTCTTGTATCACTGACAGGCACTCTGTTGAGTATTGAACAGGCACACTAGTGACATATTACGCGAAGTTCTGTTTGGACTTTTGACCTCGTTTTGGTTAATTTCTTGAACTCAACATTTCAATTGTTGTACCCTACAGCTGTGTTCAGATGATAGACAGTTGTACTTTTGATCATCGAATCGGCAATCATCTGGAACATGCGTATTCCACTGTTTGATTTGGATTTTAGACATACTTGAATACCTCGCTAAAATTTCTCTTGAAATAATGATCCGAGTGATCTGCCCCCAAGCAGCGCTGTGGTTCGTACTTTCGCCACATTTGTGGTTTTATAATTTTCACCCGCTTCCCTTCACTAAGCCACTGCTAACAACTGAGTCATAGATCCCATATTTCTTGCGCTCTCCTCCACATTCAATATACTTTCGATCCTTCCTTTTATTCCTGGTTCTTCCAATCTGGCTTTTGGTGTCTTTGCTACAGTTCCGAGTGCATCTACAATAACTGGTACTACCCTACTTTCATGTCATGCACCTTCTTCAGGTCCCTTGCCAGGTCCTAGTATTTTCCTAGCTTTTCACTCTTTTTCATGGTAACTCGGTGGTCCTGCAGGCACAGCCAAGTTCATTATCTGGCAAGTTTCTCTTTTCTTGTCAACGATTTCTTCGTGTGGTCTCGTTTGGATGGGGTGGTCAGTTTGGATGTTAAAGTCCCTGAGTAATTTTTGACTTCCATTCTCCTGGGCTGTCTCTGGTTTGTGCTGGAACCACTTTTTTCTGCATGGTTAAATCCCATTCATTTATTCAGTTTTCACCGTATCACTGTTGCAACTCTATCCTGTCTATGCACATTTATATGCTTTTTCTTCTCATTATTTCCATTTTCACATCACATGCCTGGTGGTCATTGCTAGTGACTGAGTCCCAATAAATCTGCAGTCTCTCTCAACGCTCTCACCGTCGGCAGTTGTGCTGTGGTTTGCAGTTTCCGATCAGTTGTCTCGTGTTTAACGCTGAAGGTCGAGTGACAAGTTCTCGTCTTGCCTTAAGCCCATACCTCATATTGTTCTTGAATATCACTGGAGCGCTGGGGTTTGTATCGTCTCCAGTAAACGTTTTTCATGTTTCCTAGGCCAGTACTGACAACTGGACGTCTCATATTGATTGTAGTCTCCTCAGTATTCGCGCAGACATACTCACAGTCTTTTGTCTTACCGATAGTTCTTCCAGTCTTGTTTTCAATGTATTATCATTATCATCATTATCATTATTTTTATCATTATTAGTATTTTCCTCCCCCTTCCTTTTTCATTTCCTTCATTCCTTTTCAAATACTGACACTCCTATTATCAGTCTGTCTAGCCAATATGGAAAAAAAATAGATAAAGAATGAAGAACTAAGATCTGAAAGTAAGAATAAACGGAAAGTTAGATAAATTAATAAAATAAAATATTAAGAACAACATGAGCAAAATATAAAAACTGAAATACATCTTTAATATCCGATTACTTTAAAAAATGCTCATCGCAGAGAAATATATCGGCCGAGTGTAGTAATCGATATAATAGAATTAATTATTATATGTTTTATTTATTGAATTTTTGAGATTGCAGAGACTCACGATCTCGTACGATAAAACTGGAAAAGTATAGTTTAATGGTCACTGTAATAACAGAAAATGACAGTAACTGAGAAAAATGTACAAATAAGTAGATGGAATAAATAATGAATGTGTCCATCTCTGCCTGCAACATCTTGTTGTCATCAACAAGAATGGTTCCTCTAACTTTGTAAGTCAGCCAAAGGGATCCTGTTCGTATCATGTACAACGCTTTGGTGAAGCTCATAGACAGTTTGGAGAGTTAAATCGTTGGTGGCGATTTTGAGAGAAAATGAGTTAGTGCATTTCGGACTCTTGCTTTATCATTGGAGTTTTGTTAGCTCAGTCGTAAGCGCAGAGCCTGTGTATAATACTATTTTCGAGATGGACTTGGGTTTGACCCCAGTACAACGCTCATTCCTTTGTATATCCACACGAGATGAGGCCGCTCGATTTACCCTTGATAAAAACACTTGCTGCTAATCATGTCCTTAGTAATTATTTATAATTATCACATATGTATATAAATATGTAGATAAGTATATATATATATGCATATGTATGTAAACGAGTATATGCATAAAGTATATATAAATGCAATTATATGTTTATCTATCTATATAGATATCTAGATATTCATGTTTGTGTGTATGTAAGAGATTCCCTGTCTCTCTGTACATACCCTTAATAGTCCTGGGTCCTAAAAGAGGTTTGCAGTTCGAGGCCATTTTTGTTTTGAGTATTAGATCTTTTTTCATTTAGATTTAGATATATTCACATACGTAGGTTAGTCAGAATTCCAGTGTTTACTCACTTCCCGCTTTAAACTGACTCGCTGATACTCTTCGGTTGAAATAATGACGTGGATTTTTGGAGTACGTAAAGTGACAAGAGTTTGGTCAATTTCAGCTCTTTCCCCAAACAGTGTACCAAATAGCTGTTTGCAATTAGAAAAAGGAGGGTTACTTTCATCAAAAGGGAACAAACTAAAATCATTATACGAATAGAAATCATATTCACTGCAGTGACCAGCAGAATCTGATTTATATTTAGTAGATATGCTGCAATACATCATTATAAAATTTTCACTTGTTATGAATTTCAGATGCCATTATACACTATCTCTCATCATGCAGCACTAGTACGTAACGTACACCAACGTTTCCCTGTCTCTCATAAGCCTTATAGTAAGAAAAAGGTTAATTGAAAGGGACAAATTCGTCTTTACGTGGTCCTTTTTCATGTATAGCAATGGCTAATAAGCGCAGGAAAACAGCGTATCATCATGAATAAGGTTTTCACAACGTTTATATTCTAATTCAGATGTCGAAACATCTATCAGTAATGTTCTGAGTAACATGATAATAATCGTTTGAAACTTTGTATAGTAAAATTCACCCCTCACATATTCTTGGTTATGAGACATATTTTTGTTGATATTAAATATACATTTTACTACTGAAATATCAATTATTATCATTTTACTCTTATGACGTCAGCCGGTTCATCCTAAAACCATTTTACGTAACAGTACAAAGTTTATTATTCTTGCTTAAATAAATTAGTCTTCCTATTAGTCTTATCGTGGTGTTGCGATTTCTCCAATCATTACATCTGTGGTGAGTTTGAACTTTACTCAATACTCAGAATTATCATCCTTTTGCAGTATTGAAAAATCTTAATAAACACTCATTACATTGTATACTCTCTACATCATTTCACACTGATGAATTTTTGTTTTCCTCAAAGTAGATTTCTTTCCACAATTATGAACCCAACTATTAGAAAAGATTGGCTGGAATAAACAGGAGTTGAATCAATGTCGAAGTAAGCTACAAAGCACCAAATTAGTTTAGCATGATCAAGCTTTCTCCGTTTGTTCCCACCAAAAGTGAACGTCCACACTTTAAAAGTTCGGAAGCCAAAAAAAAAAAAAATCAAGTTGATAATAGATCGAAAATTCCCGATGGTGACAATGGCTAGTATTAAAATACACTAATCTGATATGGGTTTAACACCATTCTCACAAAACACTCCCTACAACTGCTTCTCTGGTTACGCTGGAAAACTTCGTTCTAAGGTCCATTGATTTATGCTCTTTTCATTTATCAGATTTCTGCTATTTAGCTTGGTCTTTGATATATTTTCATCCTCCTATGGTATTCTTTTCCCATTTTTCTCTTATTTTTGCTGTTTTTATGGCGTCACATTCGATAACTCATAGGTATCTATATTGGTCCTGCTTGGTCATTGTCTCAATTTTTGTGTCCATTGATTTAATTTTTTTTACTGCTGTAAGTCTTCTTCTGTATATTGCGATTGATTCAATTTTTTTTCTATTCCAAGGTCCATCTCAATGTCATTGCTGTATTGTTTATCTCCACATAACAAAATTTCAAACTATTCTCTGTTTTTTGCAAATAGCTTTATATCATCTATGTACATGATGTGGTTGATATTTCCCTTGCTTCCGAGAATCGATAGCCTTAGCAATTTCCCAAGGTTCTGTTCTGTGGTATTTTGGTTAGTACAGAGAGTTCACCAGAAGAATTCCCCTCTTTATACTTACCTCTGCAAAAATTCTCCCTGTTGCCGTCAAGTCAACTTTCCTGTTTTCAATAGACTTCACTTTGAATCTTACCGCTAGTCCACTAATCTTTAATATGGCCTTCAGGAATTAAGTTATGTGATATCTTTCTAGTCACACCACATTTTTTTTGTACTTATTTTAGGATTATCTGGACAATGTAGAACTAATCATTGCTTCTTCGGTTCCTTTCCTGTAGGACATATGCCAATAAAATTCAAATTTATTGATACGTTCTCCCTATGAGTATCAGCATGAACGTATTTTAGTATTCAGGTCGGAAATAAACCACACACGTGGCACTCCAGGTTCACTAAGTCTATATCAGTGTTAATAGGATGTTCATACCTTTACCATCGTTTCTCTCAAGTTTTGACTTAGTAAAAGAGCGCCAATACAAACTGGTCTTTCGGCTGGAGATATTCAATGATTCCACACCTTTTTTCCTTCAAAATTAAAGATTTCATGTGAAAAAAGGATCTAAAATTCATCATCAGTCTTTAAACGCCCGTCGTTGGACGTAGACCTGCCCCAGGGTTCGCCAAACTTCTCGAGTGTTTACGTCGTGGAGCCAGTACTTTCTGAATTTGTCTTGTCCGTCTCTCTATCTAGAACTCTACCTGCTTTGTTTGTGCATATGGTCTCTGAGGATCCATGCTGTAAGTCATGATGTCCATCGGTTATCTTTCATCCATGCAACTTGGACTAGTTTCCTAATAGATTCTGTAATGTCTCTGACTCCCATTTTTTTCCTTATATACTGTGCTGTCTTGTTATGTTTCCATGTGAGGTTGAGCATAATTTTTGTGTGCACGTTGCATGGTTCTAAGTTTGCAGATTTGTCTTTTGGTTATGTTCTATGTTTCAGCTCCATAAGTGACTATTGGGAGGCTGCATTGGTCGTATACCCTCCTTTCTACAATTAGTGAGATCTTCTTGTTCCTAAAAGTTAAGCATACTCTGCCAAAGGCTTGCTTTCCTAAACTGATTATTTGCCTGATTTTTTCTCTTAGGGGTCTCATGGAGATTTTTTGTCCTAGGTAGATGTAATGGTCTACTCTGTCCAGTTCAACCTCTTAGATTTTGATGTTATTTTTAACGTGATTGTTGCCCATGATCTTTGTCTTGTTGAAACCGACTCACTTGCCATTTTCATTTATGTAGCCTGATAAAGGGGCTGCTGTGATTGTATATAAGTTGTTGCACTATGACGTATACGGGGTCTTCACCTTTTAGAGTGATGGCCTTCATGACCAAAGGGATTTTCATTGAGTTGAAGGACTTTTTCAAGTCGATAAATGCTACAGCAAGTGACAGCTTGTATTCTGCTGCTTTTTCTTCCAGCAGATTAATCAAATGCAGGTCATCCATGGCCGAGTAATTTCTGCAGCAAGCTTGTTCCTGTGGTTGGTTATTCTCCAGTGTTTTTCTAATTCAGTTGGTGAAGATTTATTTTTATCAGTAAAAAGCAAAAACATTACGCACATAAAAAAACAGTTTTACTTTGAAATAGCAACATGTTGGTACTTGTTAGTGGAATATAAGATGATTTCACACTAACTTCCATTTTTTCTTCTAGCAATGTTCTATAAGATTAAGAAAATGGTGATGTATTTACTTTTATTTTATTATTCAAATGAGAACAAAAAGTGTATATACTATCTTCAGTATCTTGTCCAACTTGGGTAGTGCTGTTGTTTTGATAGTGTGAGTTTTTTCTCAAAAATCGTAGCTCCTCTCCCATTATAGCAAGGTCCTTGGGCACTGCTACCAGGGTTCTGATCACAAATGGCACTACGGTTAATTTTGAAGTATTGAAGAAGTATGTTTCATTTTCTGCAATGGATTCTGATATGTGCATATATCAATGGTTTATATGGTCAAAAATTTGTTGGTAACACATTTCTAGGGGCAAATTTCTTACATTTGCTTATTATGCAACTGGATACAAGTCTATTGGAGGGATACCCTCACATACATTTTGGCTGTCGCATGTGAGACAGGTGTGCTAACCATTACACTATCCTAGCAGACCTCCAAGAAGAAGAAGAAGAAGAAGAAGAAGAAGAAGAAGACTGCGTTGATACATTGAAGTTCTGCCTCAGTTGGCAATGGTACTTTTTACAATGGTAAAGTAGCAATGGTATGCCTTTGTGAGAATATTCAGAGCCCTGCTACTGATGATAATGCATGGGAAAGGTATCAGGTTAGATTGTTTGCTGAGGGAAAACATCGATGGATGGGTAAGTGGTTGTCGTTAAAAAAGTAGATTTTTCTGATCTGAGGGTAGTGGAATAGTTTGGTGGAGAGTAAGAAGAGATCGGATGGTAAAGTGCATCCGTTTGATTGGGCTGATTGAAAGATGGTCAAAAATGAATATCTGGATATATACTGTGCTACTGGGGACTGTTGTTATGTTTTAATGATTAATTCTAGCAAAAAGAAAATAATAGAGAAATAACAGCAATTGAATTAAAGATAATGGGTTAGCAGAATCATTGTATTTCTTTCTTTTTTTTGGTTTATACATGTATAAATACACACACACACACATATATATATATATGTATGTATATATATATGTATATATATATATATATATATATATATATATGTGTGTGTGTGTGTGTGTGTGTGTATATATGAAAACCTTACATATAAACATTCAGATGCACACACATACAATGTACAACATTTTTCTTCATGGGAATTAGCGAAGAAAGGATTACATATGCGTTGCCACACAATTAACTGACGCACCATCTCACTTTGGTGCCATAATCTGGTCTAAAATCTCCCTTATTAAAACAACAACAATAATAAAACAAATAAACAAAAAATACCGAAATTAGAAGGTTACTTTTGTTTTGAAATTTGTTACTAACTCCATATTTCATAAATTATGTTTTTCCAAGTCCAATCACTTGAGAATATACTGTACGATTCTTCTTTGACTGAAATCTATTTTATATTACATCGTTATCTCTAAATGTGAAGGCTTTGGCTTAGTATGAACAGGTCATTCAATCATGTGTTGTATCAGTAAATTCATATTCGCCGACTGACCATCGTTGTTAGCGGTATTATTGTCAGCTGTTTGTCATGGAGGAATGTAATATTGTTATCTTTATTGTAGCCCGTTGTTTAATCAAACATTCTATATTCATTAATCATACTTATTGCATCGGACTGTCACCTGGTTTCTTTCATTATCATCATTGTCTGAAAATTTCGGTCAGATATCCGAGTAACCCGCCGTATTTATAATTATTTCTGACCGATTATCTATCCATTTCCGAATAGTATAATTGTTTGTGTTGATAAACAGATAGAGCAGATATGGACAACGAATGAACAATGTAAGAATTTTGACCTTTGCTTCACCAGCAGGCTGTTTAGTTCATTTCAAATTTCGAAAAAAAGTCTCAAAGTAATACAACGCACACACACACAGACACACACACACGTGCACGCATGCACACACACACACACACTCACACATACACGTGTGTGTGTGTGTGTGTGTTGAAGTAAAAAAAGTCGTAAAAATGGAATATTTCAAAGGGGATGCAACCATTTCTTCCACAACTTACAAAAAAATTACAAAAAGATGTTATTTACGTATGAAAAATCTATAGTGAAATTGAAATGTGAGTGATTGCCATTAAGCTGGATGCAGGCTTGCGACTGTTTTATTGCATAAACATTTGATTGAATTGGAGGACGACCAGGCTGACACAACATAAAACGATGGATGCTTGAATGAGGCCAGTGCACCATCATTTAGATTGCGATTAACTTTTTTTTTCACAGTACAGAGTTGCTCTGTGAGTAATATTGAAACATGCTATTGCTATGTTCCTAAATTCTATGCTCCTATCGTTATAATGGCGTCCTTTATGGAATACCCTAAACATATATATATATATATATATATATATATATATATATATATATATATATATAGACAGAGAGATAGATAGATAGATAGATATGTAGATGTGTATTTCTTTGTATGTGCATACGTACGTAATACCCACTAAATATACAAAAATCAGCGTGAATTGATCTTCTTTCAAGTTCAATATTATAAATTACGAATTATTCTGGTATCAAAAATGACGATTATTAATAAATATTATCTCCAATGAGTTTCACAAGACGAAATACTTAATCTAACGGGAAATGCAGACTGTTGTGAATTCCTTCTTTTTTTTTTCAAGTAAATAAATATATTGATGGAAATAAGATAGTTTCTAGGATACATTTTCTTTTCAAGGTTAGACAAAAGTGGAGAAGGGGTATGATAAAATTAGCGGGCACATAATATTAGGTTTGTGCTTAAACATAGCAATTGTGGGCCTTTTTTCCAAATATGAGCACGGATTTTAAAGTTTTGTAGACTTTTAGTTTAAATTTATACTTAAAATAAAGTTAGAATGAAAAATTCCATCTTTTTGTCGTCAATTTATCTTTATTTTTATGTATTCAAAAGAAAATGGAAATAGTGGATAGAAAAATGTCAAAATACGCCTTTTGGCGGCATTTACATCCAGATAGAAGTGTAGAAATATAACCGCCCCCCAAGAAATCACAAAAAATGTCACTGTTTTCTATAGAGTGGAAATCTGTCACATACAGTCAGAAACGGAGGGAAGGAAGTAAAGAAGTACGGCCGGGTGGATATTTTTGGTGAATAATAAGATCTAACCCAAGCCTACACTTTCCAATGCCAGGAAGTAGTCTGCAATGTTTACCATGGTTAATACTGAGACAGCATGAGTGGGTCATTCATAAAAGATCCAACTTACTACAGCCGGAATGCTCTACCAGGATCACGCTCGAATCATCCTGGAATAGTGAGCCAACTTTGGCACAGAATTTCCGAATAAAAAACATCCATGGACAAGAATAATTATGACATTGCACTCCTGCGAACGAAATGTTGTTACTCTTTGTTGGTAAGAACCTTTATTGTCAATACGCCTGTAAATGAAGTGGTCAATCTAATCCAACAGTACAGTGCCAAAGTTAATCTTGAGAGAAAGTATCAATATAATGATACAACACAAAAGGAAGAAAAGCAAAAAACTGTATTTTAAAGAAAGATCTGGGTAGAATACAAGCCTCACTCCTTACAAAACCCCCACTTTTGGCCCCTCAGCCGGAGTCATTTTTGTTAGTTTATATTTTCAATGAGAGAAAATTAATTGAAGTAATACGAACTCCATTAGTCTCCTTTTGTTCAATGGTTGTCGATGACTACCCCAGGGGAATGGGGTAAAATCATTCATGAAGTGATAATCGGCCCTTGTTTCTGTCTTCCAACCAATGGAAAGTCTTGACTAAGGAATTATCGACATCCATTTTAGTTTTGTTCCGTCTTTCTCGATCTCTTTTACTTTTTTCAAACGCTCGTAGGAAGTGCGTCTATTCTATCTCTAATGGACCAGAAAAAAAAAATTAAATCATATAAATAACTGATGTAAAAGAACTATAGATTATGTCCAATGTATATCTCTTCACTTGAGCAATTGTCGGGGAGTATTTCGTTGTTTGCAAGTAAAATAAGTTCAGTCCTGATTGGGTGCCCGATTTCCAGGTACAGAAAATCCCTTAATATAGTTAGACAGCTTGTCTGCTAGACTTTGAGTACAGCCACTGATGCTGTCATCTAAGGTGCTGAAACATGGAACCGAACCAAAAGATTGATCCTCAAGCTGAAAACCATGCAACACGCACAGAGTAGAACATACTCGAGATCAAATGGACAGATCGCTGGAAAGCAAAATATACTAAAGAGGAAAAAGCAATCCAAAGTATCATAGAATTCATTTATATACGCAAATGGCAATGGGTTGGACATGTAAGAAGGATGTTGGACAACTTTTAGACATCAAACGCACAACATGGACCCCAAGCAGTCATGCACAGGACTGCAGCTGGTAGAAAAGTCTGCTGGTGATGATGCCAACAGGGAATTCGATCCTCACAAAGTGCCGAACAACTGTGCCCCTATGCCAAACAAGACTCATCTTTGTAAAAGACATTTACAGATTCCCCACCCAGGAACAGTGATTACCAAGCCAAACACAGTCAATTATTACTTTTTGTGAGTTTGATTCTCACTTGGGCGACTCATACTTGGACTAAGCTAGAGTTGGTGAGAAGAAGTTTTCCCTCCATCTGAAAGTGGGGTGTTACTATAAAATATTTAGTGAACTGAAATGGTGTGAGGCGAGGAAGCAATTAACGTTGATTCATGCGAGGAAAAATTGAGCCTCAACAAACTACAAGCATTGTGACGATGATGATGATGATGATATATTGGGTCGAGTCACTGTAGTGAGTGAAAATGTGCGCATGCACTCTGCAGCTGAATACCAATGCAGGATACTATTGTTGTTTTCCCCAGTTTCCTAATTAAAATGGAAGGATGACATGAACAAACTTTCAAAGAGAGTTGGTATATGACCAGTTTCGTCGCAGAAATTTGCAGTAGCAGGAAATCCCATTCTGGTGCGATTCAATATCCTTACTCCAGTTTCTCTCACATGACATTGAGTAATAATAAGTTAAACATAGTAAATGGGAATTGGTGCCTATGATTGAGCATGTATGTACTATTTCTAAGATGTCCAAAATCAGGAATAAATCGAAAGAAAGACAAAAAATAAAAATTGTGTGATTTTAACTGAATAGACAAATAAGTTCAAAGTAACAGGAAAGAGGAAGAGGGGAGGGGAGTGAATTATTGGGTGATTATTGGTAGGTGGATGGGAAACAATGGACAGAAAGCAAATAAGGGGGGGGGGAAAGGTGAAGAAGCTGATTGACATATTATGTTTGAATGAAAGAGTAGATTGGAATTCTAAAATGAATGAAATCGATTTTAACAAAAATCGGAAGTTGAAGTAAAGAACGGGTAAAAGAGCTATTAGAAGTTAACTTGTTAATGGAATAAAAGGAAATTTTTGAAAAATACTATAAATGAATTCTAATCGAATAAAAACAATAAACTGGAAAGTTCCCCAAAACAGAAAATCAGACGAATGAAAAATTATTTAAAGTGACAATAAAGAAGGAAAATGAAAAAAAAAAAAATACCACTAAAAAGTGAAGATAATTGCAGAGAAAAGAAAAACCTTTCTGGTTACATAGAGGAAGAAACTGAAGGCGTCGTAGGGTAGAAAAATAATAAAATTTTGAAGTATTCAGGAATGAATGAATAGAATAATGAAAAAATAGAGAGGAAATCGAACAAAAATGATACGTCGGATCATAGGAAGTTAGAATCATAAAAATCATAATAATTATTTTAAGAATGGATGAAAAGGAGAAAAAGTGATTTAATACATTGATCGTAAAAGAAGAATTAATTTGGGTGGTAAGAAGATAGGTACACGGGAAATAAGTATAAGAAGAACGCCAGAATCAAAGATAAAGAAATAGAAGAACACCGAGAGGGGGATAAAAGAAAAAAGAAAAAAACAAAAAGTTTTGGGAATTGAAAAAAAAAGCAAGCAGCAAGTATATAAGAAAGAATAGTAACAAATAAAAAGATAGTAATGCCAACTCAGAAAGAGAAATAAAGAAAGAAGCATTCTGCAAGTGATATAAAAATATGAAGAGAAGTTGGGGAACACGAAAAAAGATAAGGAAGAAAAAATAAGGAAACTGAAGTTAAATTAAACAATTAAGGATTTTGCAAATTTAAAAAGAAAGATGAGAAGGAAAGAAAACAAGAAAATAAAATCAGTTGATACAAAAGAAAATGTACACAAAAGAGTGAATACTGAATCGAGAAACGAAGCAGTCAAGGAAAATGACTTCAATAATGGCAAAACAAAATAAACAAAATTTCACTTAATACAAATTAGAACGTAATGTAATTTTTAACCGGTCGTGATAAAAAAAATCCGTACAGAGCAGAGCCTGATTGGAAATATTGCTTCAAGAGTTAAGAGTTAGTTAAGGTTGAAATCCAATCCAAACCTGAACTGATGACTCACATCACCTACCAAGACACTTCCTAGTGGTCTTAATTACGTAATTTGCTCTGCGGCACTTTTCAATACCTCCCTATTTTTCTTTTTTTTTTTTAAATTAAGAAAAACCTCAGGCATACATATCCCTAGCAACGTCAGCTAATTTTCCTTCTGATTGTAAGTTTTAAAAAAGAGTTGGTGGTCTTTGGCAATTTACTATATGGATTAATTTTAGTGCTTTCTGTGCTACCATTTCTATTGATAGAGAATATTGTACTTTGAATTTCGTGTTGGTGTCTTGAATACTACTAGCTTTTGATGATAGAACCTTGTTACTTGTGTGAAAACCATAATAATCATGAGACCGAGCGCAATAACCACGCATATTTTATAATGTATTCAGTAAATAATTGGGCTCCGATGTAACAAAGTGATTCCGTTGAAATAATCAGTGAATATCGATTCTCTTGAAATAATGGTGTTCGTAAAAATCAGTCGGAAATTGAGAAATGCAATATAAAAATCAGAGTGAATCATTTGGTGTCTATAACTTTGAGAAAATTCATGATTATTACAAATTTTATTCGGACATTTGGATTGTCCGAAACGTGATGATTTCAATTGTCCAAATGAAATTTCAAAATTCGTCGTTCTTTTAAATGAAAAAAAATGTAAGTTCTCTATTCTTTGAAATTCAAGCTAAGTAGATTATTTTTAGGAAAATTATACCGAGTTTGATCAATCTCATTAAAAGTACATTTGTTTGAGCATGAGGCCGAGGTACTGAATCTTTCTGGGACAGAATTATTTATCACGTTTTCTTCTAGTATGATACCCGTTGGTTGAATAGTAATCAGTCATTATAACCCTTTTGTTTGAGGGGATCCAGATTGGTCGGATTGAGATAAATTTTTCAGTTGGTATTTATTGACGAGCTTATAATCGTTCATCTGCCCCCCCTAACTATATTTTCCAGTGAATATTTTAAAAGCTTCGCTGCATACACCCCGGCACATTCTTGCAGACGGATAGATATGATTAATCTTTTGAATAATGAAACCCCTTCAAACCAGTAGGTTGTTACTAACGTCGCACATGCAAAAAAATTTTACCCTCCTCGAGTCAGCAGTGATGTTCCAAAATTCAAGCAAATATTTGTTGGTGTTCAGGTCACCTAGAATACTAAATTCACACAAAAAAACAAAAACGCCCAGAACTAAGCTTGTCCGGATTGTTAAGCCCCACTGGAGTAGGTTCTACCAAGAGTATTATGGAGACATTTTTTTACATCGGTAGAAATGAATAATCACTGTGCTCAGCAAAACAATACAGCTCACCTTACGACTCATTTCACTCACATACATGAAAATCACAAGATAAACCTCAAACATATCGCCAGTTCCAAACGTATGATTAAACAAAAGTTAACTGCCAGGAGCAAAATAACGTATCTTAACAGAAAATATACCGTAATATTAAGATAAATAGGACAAATGTATATTTAATACTTATTACCAATATCACAAAGATAATTTCAAAAATTATTTATGAAACTACGTATACAGTCGAAAAAACTATGATATCAACCATTAAGATATGAAATCATACATTCATAAATAAAGTAATAATTCAATTCCACCTAAACAGAACTAAGGGTGATTATATATGAAATCGGCTAATGTCTAGAATTAAATCAGTGGCAGCAAAATGAAGGAACTCCTCAGTTTTTTCTCTTTCTGTCCACCACGCGATGTAAGCGTTCCCAATATTCGCTAAAACACTCTAACATGAATGTCGAGGAGTCAATAAATTTTGAAGATGTCTAGTTCGTCACGATATTTTATTTTCCGTAGGCCATAATTTTAAATATGAACCTGGGTCAAACCATCTTAATTTCTGTCGGCCACAATTTGATGTATGATCTCTGGGGATCAATGTTGTGAGTCATGACGTCCAGCGTTAGTCTGCCCTTCTTGCAACACAATCAGCCCATTACTATTTTACTTATCTATGGAATTCTAAGATATCTATGACTTTTGTTTTCCTGTAATATACTGTGCTGTCTTGGAATCTCCACATGAGGTTTATTCCGATGCTCTCCTGTGTACGTTGTGTGATTCTCTGTCTAAGAGTCAATCTTTTGGTTAGGTTCCATATTTCATCACGATACGTCACTATTGAGGTGATGCATTGGTTGTATACCTTTCTTTTCAGGACTTGTGGGATTTTCTTGTTCCTGATGGCTGAGCTTGCTCTTCCGGAAGCTTGCCAACCTAGAGTGATTCTTTGCTGGGTTTATCTTCTTTTGAAGAATTCTTGGCGTTTCATTGTGCTACAGTGGCTTATTTATGTAAGGAATAGCTATACACTGTATCTGTTATAACTATTCAAACAAACAGCCATTTTACTTCACTTTGGCTCGAGAGTTGAAAACCGGACTATTACGCAAGGAGAACCACGTTTTTGTGTTGCGATCAGCATACCAAAACATGCATACAATTATGATGTTTTTCTCTGCATACTTTCTTTAATTTCTTTGGAAATTTAATTATAAAAATAAATTGAAAAAGGTAAATGTTTGCTTCTATCATTGTAGTTGTCAATCTTGTCAGTTGATTTGATGTTCCCCAGCCAATAATAGCCCCAGCAATCTTGGAATATAAAAAGAAGCTTTGAGCTTGTTCAAATACATATGTTATCATTGATAAAAAAAAGTATTGCTAATTAGTAATTTGGACAAGCACAAAATCTATTTTATTTCCTACGATTTCAGTGGTCATTATGGATTTTGATCCAAGGAGGTTCAAAATATAATCTGGTACTTTGGAATCTCTTTCATATACCAATGGGGGTTTACTTTTTACTGAACCAGGTTTCAGAGTGGTTGAATATTTCCACATTCAAGAATTTAATTCTATAAAAAAAAAAAAACAATTTTCAGAAAATGTAGAATATTTTTGCGTATTGTTTTTTTTCCAACGTTCAAACCCAATCAATTAGGAGCAAAATGGTTGTTCAAATACTTATGGCAATACTCATCTTAAAATGCTTATGAAAATACTTACTATAAACGTTTCTTTTATGAGTATTGCAAACCGAATCGGGAAAAGTTTCAAATTTTGTTTTAGTTTACTTGTGCTGACTTATCACTAATCCCTTTGG
This sequence comes from Thysanoteuthis rhombus, assembly GCA_963457665.1. NCBI lineage: Eukaryota > Metazoa > Mollusca > Cephalopoda > Oegopsida > Thysanoteuthidae > Thysanoteuthis > Thysanoteuthis major. Next base: position 36,650,398 of record OY735200.1, on the reverse strand, counting down.
GAAAATCATGGATCATCGATTTGTTATATCACCAGTTATCTTGAAAAATATCTTGTTTCTTACTGCGCTAAAGAAAATAAACGAGCCAAGACTAGACCAAACCATAACTTCTCCCAAGGCTGTAAAATTGTTAAACCTATTATTGACCTTAAAACGGGCAATTGTCATTATCTTATCATAATTCACCGAAAGTCTGTCTGTATGTATATATTGCCTATCAAAAATCTACTAGTTATGAATACGTAATATTTTCTGAGGGTACGGATTTGATCCTGGGAAGTGTTTTTAGCAAACTTTGAAAAAAAAACAGAAAAAAACAAACAAAACACACCCGGAACATGATTTAGAAGGGTTTCGAATCAATGGGGGCTTTATTCATATGATTTTTTTTATTAATAGTAAAATATTTTTCGATGACGTAATAAAAAAAAACTGATCATCTTTTCTCAACCTAAGCCTCGGAAATACAAATATGACGTAGTAGAAGAATTTTTTCATCCTTTTTTCTCAAATCAATCCTCAGGGATAAAAAAAACAAAACCTTCTCTACTAAAAGAGAAGCAAAAACATTTTTTCATCACATCTCATTATGCAATGTTTACTTGTTGTACATGGATACCTCGGATAGTGGTGTTTTCATTATTGCAAGTTTTGATGTGGGACTGCTGAGATTTCCCAAAGCATGGAATTAGAGGATCAGAGGGTGTGTCGATCTCAGTAGGGAACTACTATTTTTTTCTACTTTTAGAGACTGAAATCTAGGGGGAAAATTTCATTTCCTTTTTTTTTTCATGGGGTCAAATTTGAAGAGAGGGATTTTTTTTCTGTCTTTGCTTTCTCTCTCTCTCTCTCTCTCTCTCTCTCTCTCTCTCCCTCTCTCTCTCTCTCTTTGAGATGGGAGAGAAAGAAAGAAAGAGAAAATGGACCGGAGAAAAAAAACGGAGGGAAAGAAAGTGTAAAAATGGAAAGATAAGACAAGGGGGGGGGAGAAGCAAAGAGAAAGACAGAGAGAAACACAGACAGATTATAATCCTCCTGCAATCAATAATTTCAATCAATTATTTTTAAATGGTGAGTTCAGTGGTCCAGTCACGAGAAAGAATTATTTCATTTATAATTCATTCATTACGGAATGATTATCACTATTTTCCAATTATACCGGCTTAAATCAAGGGAGAATTGTGTTTTCCAACTTTTAAGGTAAAATCGAAAAAGGGAATTCGTTATCATTTTTACGAGTAAAAATGGAAGAGGAATTTCTTTTTTCCTCCCCTTTTAGGGGTTAAAATTGTGTGGTAATTCTCCCAAACTTGGGGGTCAAAATGCAAGGGATTTATTTTCACTTATAGGGATCAAAATCAAAGGTATTTTCTGAATACTTTTAGAAGTCAAAATGAGGTAGAATTTCTTTCCAATTTAAGGGGTCAAAATCGGGGTAGGGGATGTTTTTCAGTTCTAGGGGTCAAAATTCATTGGGGAGAAAATATTTTTAACTCTCAGGTGTTCAGATTTGGAGGAAAGATTTTTTTCACCTTTGGGGTCAAAATAGAATTTGCCTCACTTTTTTCTATTGTTAACTCCCGTTTGCCCTCCCGATTCCTTTTTTAAGATCAACTATTTTTTTTTACATTAAATCTCCATTCTCACGTTAGCCTAACTTTTTCTCTGAACCTCCTTTTAAACATTAGGTCCCTATTCCTTCGGAATCACCCCTCTTCCCACACAGTGTATTAGGTGATAACAGATCAATTTTGGAAACAAATCATATCCAACACTATTTGGACAGCAATCTACTGGACTGTTTGGTTGGGTATTCAATTTAGTATGAATAATTGGATATGCATGTACAAGTATATTTATGTATTCATAGAGACACAAATAAATTCATAGTGCAGGTCTATCTCGTGAAAATGGGTTAACTTTTCTAATTGAAACTATTGGCACACTGAATTTTTATGTTGGATCGTTTGTGCAAACGAACCAGCTGGAAGTAAATGTATGTCTTTTTAAATTTTGAACTTGTTTTCTTGATCTTTCCTGTCTGCTCTAGCACACCAGAGGGCATGACTGGGATTTGCAACGCAGTAGAAAGACGAATGATTGGTAAATAAGCATACTTGCAATATTTATCATCACTTAAATATGTTATATGCAGTCACATTTGACTTAAATTTACTTTGTCTTACTTGATGCATATCGATTTGAATACAATCGTAGCCACTATCACTGTTGTTTGTTTTGTTTATTTGTTTTTTACATAAGGGGTGCAGTTTAAAACCCATACATGCGTACTCATATTTTAAGTGCTTACGCCGGTATTGTAGCAGACAAAAGCAACATCATCATAGACATTCGAGTCCTAAATCAAGTGAATATAGGAAGCGACCGTAGAATAGTAAGATGTAATATGCAAATGAACAGCAATAAAGAACGCAGAAAAAAGTTCCACACCAAATCCCAACCGCTAAACGTATTGAAAAAAGCTCACCCTAACCTTCAAGCTCGAAATGAAAAACAGATGTAGAAATCTTACCAAAGAGAACGACACAGAGAACCAACATCAACGAACTCCACAACAAAATAACAATCCCATTAATAGAAGTTGCCACTATTATTGAAACCAAGGAGCACACAAAAAACGATGGTAAAATTTCGGATGAAACCAGGAAACTCATTGAAAAGCGCAGAAACCTCAAGCTATCAACATCAATAAAAGAAAAAAATGAGATCGAACTAAGGGAGGACAAAAGGAGGTATACGGCATCAACCATCAGAACAACTCCCAAAAAATGGCAGAGCTTTAAAACTATAAACAAAACTCTCGGTATAGGACAGAAATAAGAAAAAGAACTTGCTACAAAAAACAGAGACCTAGCGACAGACAAAGACAGGAGTGTCGAATGCACCAAAGAATTCAACCAAAAACTCTTTCAAACTCAACGAAAAACTGGACTAAAAATCATCCAGCAGGATAAGAAAAACGTGAGCAATCAGTTCGAGGACTTCCCAGGTGTTACACCATGGAAGGTTTATCGAGCCATCAAAAAAAAAAAAAGAAAAAAAAAAGGAAATGCCTCTCTACTAGATAACATCACCATTGATTTACACAAAAAAACACTAGTAAGATCGTTACTAAAAGAATTAGCTATTCTCTTCAACTCATGCCTAAAATAAAGTGATGTCTTGGAAGACTGGAACTCGGAAATCATGATACTTTTACATTAAAGAGAAAACTGGAAAGACTTCAACAACTACAGAATTATGAGCCTTCTCAAGTGCTTCCACAAACTTTCCACGAAAGTCATCACCAACAGAATCACAAAAACACAAGTGGAAAGTCAACCACGCGTACAAGTTGGCTTTAGAAGATGGTAATTATATACACACCATCACGATCCAATAAATCAGCTGAAAGAATAAGCAGCAGAATACGAAATATCATTCACTGTAGCATTTATTGACTTCAAAAAAGCCTTCGACTCTGTGGAAATTCCATTGACCCTGAGGGCCATCACTCTACGAAATGTACACTCTGTATACGTCAGAGCACTACGATCGAAATCAAAGATACAAAACTGGAGAAAGTAGACCACTACATCTGCTTAGGACAATGGATTCCCAAGAAACCAACAAAAAAGGACAAAATCAATCAAAGAATCACCCTAAAGGGAAAGCTTTTGGCAGAACAAGCTCAACCTTCAAAAAGAAGATCTCAATAATCCTAAAAAGAAGAGTATACAACCAATGCATCCCTCCGATATCTAACGAGATACTAACCTGACATACAAGAATCATATTCTACCTCGCGTGGAAATACTACAAGACCCCACAGGATACCAGGGAGAGAACAGGATTATGGAATATAATACAATCAACTAAAAAATCGAAATGGCAACGGACTGGCCATGTTGCAAGAATAGCAGACAACCAATGGGCATCACGATTCACATAATGGATTCTAAGAGATCACATGTGCAACTGGGGCTGGCAGAATACAAGATGGAAAGACAAACTAGACAAATTCTGAATGAGTTGGCTCTGCGACGTCCACGATACAGAGGTGTGGCGAATCCTGGAGAAGATCTATGTCTAACAGCGGACGATACTGATCATGATTATGATGGTACACCTTAGCTAAGTCCATCACTTAGTGAGGATCGAACTCCCTGACCATCAATATCGATCTGCTAAACAAGTTTACTGATCTTTACCTCACAGCTAGTTTTTGTGTACGACGTAATTTGAACTGGTTTAAATCTTATTGTCAGTAATTGAGAAAAACAACATCGTCTATACAAATTTTATAGTCGATGTTGTTTTTCTCAATTGCTTTTCTTATCTTGTTGGTATATATTGTATATTAACTTTTAACAAATTTCGAGTCGATTGCGATTCACTGTTAACAGTAAAGCAGTACTTTGAACACACCAGAATATCGCTTCTTTTCGAACAAAACCAACTAGCCTCATCCCGAGTATCTCATGATTAACCGTCTTTATTTGTTAGAGGAATCCTAAAGGTGCCTCTCGATAAACTATCTAAATTAAGAATCTGATCGAAGCTGACCAGCTAATCCATTATCAGAGGAAATGTAGCGATTCAAACGGACGGACACGAAGCGTTAGAGAGACATTAATTAGTTATGAAGAAGAGGTTCAGAGACACTGAAGGAAGTGAATGATTATCCTTTAGATTTCATGTGACGAGCGCAGTCAAAATCCCCGGCTTCAGGCCCGGGATATGTGGATCAATTAATGTCATAAGGTTCATACGCGGACTCTTTCATTACGGGCGACACGAACATAAAGAGATTCCGGAAAAAGTAATAATGAGTACAAAAAGGTGGATACGTGGCTGAGCGCCCATTTCTGAAAGCGTTCAGTCACTCACCGATTAGAGCGTTACATGAATCCCTCGAGGATCCATTTAGTACAAGGACTGTGTTGATGTCAATATCTTCCGGTCCTCTTCAACTTTAACGACAGCAACAAAAAATATTGCAAAGAAACTGACGTGCACTTCTATAGAAAGTTTCAGGATTATTCTATTAGCTAGAATTTCTTCTGAATTCACCGTCCATACAATAATCGAAGTTGCAACAAAATAAATGGTGAGTCCATAGACTAACACAGTCATTAGCGTTTCTGAAAAATCAACATGGGGGGATTCTACAGATTGTTGAAACTGGACGAGAGTTGGGTTTAGCACATTACCAAATGGGGAGATTACGTCATTTGTTTTGTGAAATAAATGACTATTCATCATTAGACTACAGGCTTATGATGTACCTATGTACTGTTACCTGTTCTGACCGGAAGAAATTGCCATGGTTACGTGAGCTGCTAAGATCTACCATCTTCATTGTGTATCTATTAGTAAGTTATAATCTTGGCATCGAAGACTTCAAAAAGAGATGACTGGCAACTGACAGGTTGCTGTGAAAGATAGAATCACGCCTCAAAAGGCTTTGGGGTGAATAATTCGAAGTCTATTCGACCATACCTTCTGATAAGTATTATACTGCAGTGCAGTTCAATCAACGTATAATATCGCTGTTAAATAATGCAAAAGTAGTAATGATTCAGCCTGTGCAAGGTGACCCTTTGATTTTCGTCAAAATAACAATGAAAAGTGCATTATCATATGTAATTATGAAGTTTAGCTTTGCCTGACTGACAGCAACTATAGTTTACCAATTACTAAGGATCGAAGTAAATTAGAAGTAATGGTCTGACATTAGCTTCTTTGTCACTATCTTACGAAGATGCGTCTATTTACAAAGCTTAGCTTTATCTGACTCAGGACTACATGAGACTACAAGGGGAAGATCGAATGCACTTCACTAGAGTAATGTCTACCGAGATTTACCTTTTGAATCATCTCTTCACACCAGGAACTCGTTTGGACACATTTAACTAGGCTTAATCTTTGGAAAGGTTGCAGTAACCGTTTTCCCAAATTGAACCGAACTCATTACGTAATGAGTGAGTTCAACTATAAAAGCTAATAATCGACCATTCCACTTTGAGTATCTAAATACATTATTATACGAGTTCAAAACAAAGCACGCATTGCTTTCATTACAAATTTATTCGATATTGAATTTTGGCATACTGAAAAAGTTAAATGATGAGGAAAAGAACGTTTCTTTTTCAACACAGGAAAGGCTTGTCAAGCCTGTTGTTATCTAAATCTATCTCTTTTTCCTTGGAATAATCACTGTCATCATCAGTCTCTTAGCGTCAAATGTTGAACATTGATTTTTCCCAAGATTCAGCAGATCTCTCTATCATGGGCATTGCAGAGCCAGTATTTCTAGAATTTATCTAGCTTGTCATACCATCTTACTTTCTGTCGTCCCAAGCCTCGCATTTGATCTCTTGTGATCTATGTTGTCTGACATGATGTCCAATATTTGACTGCCACTCATGCAACGTGATCAGCTCATTGGCATTTGGGTTTCCTAACAGTTTCTATGATATATCAGACTCCTGAGTTTTCTCTGATGCACTGTGCTGTCTTATGATTACTCCATGAAATGCTAAGCATGATTCTCTGATGTAAACGTTACATGGTTCTTAATTTGAAGGCTAATCTTTTGGTTACGTCCCATATTTCAGCTCTGTGTTTGAGGTTCTTTTATGTTTGAACAATGGGCTGCATGTTTTGTACCAAAGTATTTTTAAAATGGTTCCCCGTGCGCCTGCTATCATACATGCTATGCTGGCCTACATGTGCCACCATTTTCACGTCTCCTAGGCCTCATCCTTAAATGGAGTAGCTGGCTTAGATGTCAAAGTAACGACTTGTGGCTGCTACTTTTGGGGCTGTTTCTGTTTTGTGCGGGTGCTATTTGTCAACATGGTTGAATCCTAGTCGTTTATATTGTTCCCACTGTTAGTTTCGTATGAATTCTCAGTTGCTACTCTATCGTGCCAGTTCATGCATTCAATGTTATCATCGTTGTAATTACTGTGATACATTTTCACACCATTCTTCTGTGGTTGTTGTTGAAGACTAACCATAAATTTCCTTAGTTCTCTAGTTCTCCTTTCATGTTGTCTTCACATCAAAGCACCACTGTGAGTTTGTTCCGTCTTGACTTTGCTTCCTTTATCCTCGCTGTTAAACAATTGCTGAGACCTGAAAGTTGTACATTCCATATTTGCAGTACTCTCCTCCGCGTTCGTATCAACCCCAGTAGTGCTGTGGTCTATATAGTTTCAATCTTTCCTCTTATCTCCTGCTCTTCCTATCCCGTTTTCAGTGTTTTCCACGTTTTATTGGTACTTTACTGTACTGGCTTTTGTGTTCCACGCATTATTTTGTCCACGACTAACGGATCTTGAGTGGTTTGCTCTGATGTCAAACTTGAAAATCAATCTGTAGATTCTTTTTTCCAGGACGAGTTTTTGCTGAAACCATTGGTCTCTGTAGCCGAATCAGTCATTTACTTAGTTCCCAGTGCATAACAATTGCTGCCTTGTTCTATCTGGTTTTGTACTCTTTCTTGACTAATTTGCTATATTCATTGGTTTCGTAGTTTACAGTATTCTTCAATGCATTTGCTGTTTGTTTTGGTTTAGTAGATTTTCGCCATGGCATAATTCGTCCTAATGCATTTTCAAGTGTAACGACGTGCAATTCCCTTTCTCTCTTCAAGTTCCAATTTTTCAGCCATTTCTCATGATTTCATATCTGCTTTTGAATCCCCAGTGTAGCTTTTTTCTGTTCCCATTTTTCTCAACTTGGCGTCTGCTTAGCTGCTCCCTATTTGCTACTTTTTTCTTTGTGTGCCTTTTATGATGTGCTGCTTGCTTGCATATACTGTTCTTGTCATGTTTTGCCCTTTTGAAATAGTGTTCCATGTTAATGAGTCCCCTGCCACCCCTTTTCCACTTCATATACTGTTTGGCAATCAACTCTGGGGTATAAAGCCTTGTTCATCGACATGACTTTCCTCGTTCGTCAGTCCATTGATTCGAACTCATCGTTTGTCCCTCCGAGAAATAGACCTGAGTATATTACTACCGATACGGTCCATGTGTTCATTCCTTGTATCAGATTTCAACTACTTAGCTTTGCTGCTAAATACTCTCCCCATCTTCCCCAAGTTACTTTTTGTCAATTTTTTCCTCATTTATTTGCATTGCATCGCCCCTCATTCAAAAACTCCCACATATTTATATTGACCCTGTGCGGTTAATGCACATTTTTTGCCGTCCAGTAATTTGAATCCTTCTACCCCTATAAACCTTCCTCAATGAACTGCCATTATTGCGTATTTTTCAATTCCGAACTACATCCAAGTGTCATCGCTGTGTTCTTTCACTTTATAAAGAATATTCCCAACCCTCCTCTATTCTTTGCAAATAGCTTTAGGCTATCCATGCACATGAGATGGTTGACTTATCCTTCTGAATTAGAAATATTGGTATCCTTTGATGTGTTTCAAGTTTCTGTTTAGTACTACCATGGTTACTATAAAAGTATTGAGGACAGACAACCCCCCTGAGCAAATTCCTTCTTTATATTCACCTATGCTAAGGATTCGCCTGTAGCTGGCAAGAGTACTCCTCCGTTAGACCACTCACGCATTCGAGTATCCAATTTTGTGGGAGAATGTCGTATTATTATTATTATTATTATTATTATTATTATTATTATTATTATTATTATTATTATTATTATTATTATTATTATTATTATTATTATTATTCAATATTCACAACTGAAGTAACCATTGGCCTTCTTTGGGAATTTGTTGACACTGATTCATTTCAATGATACAGCACTTTCCACATTATCTTAGTTGATTTAAGTAATCTCATCCATTGGATGATGTCGATTTTTCATTGGATTTGTTCTCTCAATTTATTTCCAAGATTACTAAAGACTGTCCTAATCACTTAAGTAATCGTTGATATAACAGTTAACTTCGAGTTCTGCAATTTATTCAGTTCCTTCACACGATCTCGATATTTTTTGCAACTTTTCATATACTTCCAATTTTAATCCGCTGTCTTTTGGGATAATGGCTGTTTTTCTCTCCGTTTTCCTCCATGTGTAGACCTTGTTTTCTGAGTTGGATAGGGTGATCCACTTGAATATAAACATTTGAGAGAATTTCATATTTCTTATTCTATCAGACATGTTTGTTCTTCTTCATACATAATTTGTTTTCATGCCAGCCGTTCGCATGTTTCCTAGTAGTGGCTTTTTCTATCGAGTCCTGTCTATTTTCTAATTTTTCTGAGCCAATTGTTTAGCTGATTATATCATCGCTATCTCCACATAGGCTGTGTTTACCGTTTTCTCTATTTTGTTTATCTTAGCCCTGATTGGTTATTATGGAATTGTTTTTTGCTGCCATCTTTATATTGTCTCTTCGCCACAGTGTCCATGTTACCTCATATAGAAGTTTTTATTTTCTTTTTGTATTGTCTGAGCAATTGATTTTTATCCCATTATTGTCTTCTTGTTTTAAAGGGTTTTTTATCCTCAGTTTTCCACCCTGTTACTGTTTACTGCAACCTTTTGGCGTCATAATCTTACTCTGCTTCATGTAAACTTCATCTCCCTTGATAGCAGAGTCAATGTAATCCTCAATGCCGACAAGCCCTTCTCCTATAATCACTGCTATATTTTTATTTTTCCATTGTATCCCTCATTTCTCTTTTTATATTACTTGTATATTTCTATAGTCTGTAAACGATCCATAGAGTATTAGTGTGTTAAAGATATACTGAAGCCGTTGATAAACAGAGGATTCTATATCAATCTGGGTTCTTTCAGTAGTTTTATATTAAAAAATTACAATATATTTTCAAATCCTATCCGTTTCAATATACACCACAATATCCAAGCTACTTTTACTCATATGGTTTGCAGTTGAGTTCTCTTGCTTCAATTGCTTCACGTATTTGTCAACCAAATTTGTGTTGTTTCCTCACACTCTTTATAGAACTATGTTATGCACCGTAACATTAGCTTCATACCACTTAAACTATATAAGAAGAACGATGTCATAGAAACGCAAGGCAGGAAGATGGCTTGGCGCTTTCTACTTCAAAAGATTTTAAAAAATATCGCCAAAGGAACAAGTACTTAGAAAGATATTTCTGGAAATAGTCTTTCACTCGTCAGTTGTACAGAAAAGCAATAGAGAATCAAAATGTTTACTGTGAAAATACAAATCAATATGACCGTCCTATCAGTAAAATCAGGGACGTGGCAGACGGCAGCTTGCGAGGAAAACAAGGGAAAGCTGCAAAAATCAATTTGAGTTTCAGATGTTGGAAGATAACAGGAAATTTAGTCTCTTCTTGTATAAGAATCTTTGGCTTCTATGTTTCTGAACTGTTTATTTAGTAATGAGATCAATGTTAGTCTTCAAGTTTAGCAAAGTGAGAAAACCTGATGGTCATGTTTTGGAAGGATAGAACAGTTGCTTAACCTGAACGTTATCGTGATATTAGTACTAATAGTTTGTGTTTGTTTACGCAAAAAGTCGAAAACCAATCTAAGGATTCGGTAATTTTACCTGCAAAGCCTGGATAACCATACGGTTGCACATGGTGCTGGGATTTCGTAGGTATTTCCAATATTGGTAGAATGCAAATAATGCAATGTTTGACTTCGAGGTGATTGAACACGTAGACAGACGCAGGCAATTCCTGGTTTTACACACAGCCAATTGGAGGGACTAAATAGGTTTTAGTTACTTATAGAATCATGTAAAAGGTGTGACAAAAGGGAAACGAAAGAGGAGCTGCTGATTACATGACTCAGCAACCCCGCACTAATCAATTACCTAATGGAATTGCACAAAATCGGATCACAATATATGCTCAGTCTCGATTCTATTAATCAATTGGTATTTTTCCCAGCTGGGTTTCACAGAGACAGAGACAATGAGATCGACAATGAGGGAGACAGTGAGGAAATAAATTAGGGAAATTCACATAAAGATGAATAGAAAAATGAGCTAAGACTGATGTAGGTGCTAAAGCTAAGCACCCCCCCCCCCGTCAAGGCGCGCACACACACACACACACACACACATATATATAAATATATATATATATATATATATGTATGTATATATACGTATATGTTACAGGTCAGGTTGGCAATAAAGCATAATATGAAGCAATGCGTAACGAATCCACATATCCTATATACATATATGTACATATCATCATCATCATCGTCATCATCATTCTTTTAACGTCTGTCGTTGGACATAAACCTTCTGCCATACTTCTCTATCGTTGCGGAGCCAGTATTTTCCAAATTTGTCAAGTTCATCTCTCCATCTTGTATTCTGTTGGCCTCAGTTTTGCATCTAATCACTGGGGACCCATGGTGTGTGTCGTGATGTCATTTGGGTGTCTGTAATTCTTGCAACATGGCCTGACCATTGCAATATAAGTTCTTTAATAGATTCTATGATGTTTCGAACAGCCATTTTCTTCCTTATATACTGTGCCGTCTTGTGATTCTTACATGTGCACGTTGAATGCTTCTCAGCTTGTGAGTCTGGATCTTGGTTAGATTTCATATTTCAGCTCCATAAGTGACTACTGGGAGGATGCATTGGTTGTATATTCTTCTTTTTAATGAAGTTGACTTGCCTTTAAAGTTGAGCTTGCTCTGTCGAAAGGTTGCCATCTTAGGATGATCCTTTGCTTGATATCTTCCTCTTTCGTGGGTTTCATAGAGATTCGTTGTCCTAGGTAGATGTAGTGGTTTACTTTCCCCAGTTTCAGTGTATCTTCAATTATAACAGTCGTGTCCTTATTCTCAATTTGATCGTTGCACTTTTTTTTGTTTTTTTTTTACTGAAGTTCTCATGTAGACTAACTCTTTTGCTTTCACCATTTAGTTCATGTAGCATTAGTAGGAGGTTAGGTATGTTCACTGCAAAAAGGTCGATGTCGTTTGCAAATCTTAGGTTGGTTAGATATTTGCCGTCTATTTTTATTCCTCTATTCTAGCAGTCCAGGTCTTGGAAGATCATCTCGAGGTAGGCTGTGAAGAGTTTCGGTGAGCTGCTATCACTTTTTCCCACTTCTCGTCGGAGTTAGAAAGGTTCAGAGTCCTTATGTAACCCAAGAAAGGAGTTGCTGTGATTGTATATATGTTGCAGTACTTTGACGTATAAAGGGTGTACACTCGGTCGAGTGATGGCCTTCATGGCCATGGAAATTTCTACAGAGTCAGATACGTCCTTGAAGTTTATAAATGCTACAGCGGGTAGCATTTTGTATTCTGCTGCCTTCTCTTCCAGCTGATTTATTGAATGAAGATGGTCCATGGTCGAGTAACTTCTTCAAAATCCAGCCTGTTCTCGTGGCCGGTTTTTATCTAGTGTTTTATTGATCCGGTTAGTGATGATTTTAGTGAAAAGTTCATAAATGGAGTATAGTAATCTTCTAGGCTTGTAGTCGTTGAGGTCCTTTGGTTTTCCTTTCTTATGTAGAAGCATTATGACTGCTGTGTTCCAGTGTTTCGATACATATATATGCGTGTGTGTGTGTGTTTGTGTGTGTGTATGTGTGCGTGAATGTGTATTATGTATGTAACGATACATTACACAAAATGAGAATGAAATTGATCAATGTCTAAAGCATAAGAGTACATAAGTATTAACAACGTTTAAATTAAACTACCATCGACTACCCAATGATAAAATTCATTCTATTTGTATATGATCTGCAATTTTAGCTTGCTCAATACTAATTGTCAGTGAGGCCCAACATTGAATATCCACTCATTTATAAATATATATATATATATATATATATATATATATATATATATATATATATATATATATATATATATATATGTATATATATATATATATGTGTGTGTGTATGTGTGTGTGTGTGTGTGTGTAAAACCATGAGTGTATAAGTATTTACTTACCTACAAACAACTCAGATATGGACCAGTCACCAGCGCAACTGCCACTATCTACTTGTGAATGGAGTAGCACGCTGAAGAGAAATGGAAGTTGTTTTTTTTTACAAATCTGCAATCCAACCTATTGATGTACGCACCACTTTCAGAAACCTACCAAAAGCTTATCGTTCAAACTAATGTGAACCAAACAATGATATACATAGATGTGAGCGCATTAAGTCACTCAACGCAGATAGGCACACAACATAAAGAAGATAACCTTTCTTAACTCTATAGGCAAACAAATTAGCCTAGAAATTATTGCTTTGCTGTTGCAAGTAAATAAACTTTAGCAAAGAACACACACACACACACACATACACATACATATATGTATGTGTGTTTGTGTGTGTGTCTGTCTATATGTCTACGTGATTACATACATAATCGGCTACTGAAGTGGGCTACGAAATGCTGAGTCACTATCCAAGACAAGAATCATTCTAACAACTTTATTGTGTTAGGGAAAATTGTCTGGTTTTATGAAACGTTGGTCTTGTGCATTTTTTTTTTAAAGATAGACATTCTTCGAGCTCACCTGTTGCGAAAAGAGTTCTAATTATATGTATGTATTCCGACTGGAAAATCTCCAGCAGTTTGAAGAGCTCGAGACATCGAGAATGCTGGTTGCACCAAAAATTCTATGCTTGGGATGAGATGGAGCAGACGGAAGTTGAGAAAGTGGTTGAGATATGATAAAGTAAAGAAAACCCGAATTGGGTCTTGAGGATACAAGTAGGGGGATAGATGGATAGGGAGAGAATTAGGTGAGTTGAACATTTGGCAGGCAAAAGGATACACAGTAAATAGCGAACGAGAAATACAACAAAAGAGAAAGGATGGGGTCAAAAAAAAAAAGAAGGAAATGATTAAAAATTGGGTGAAAAAAGAAGAAAGAAACAGAAGATGATTGAAAGAGGGACGGGAAAAAATTGATCAAAATGATGAAAAGAAAAAATTTTGGATTCGAAGGAAGAAGGACGAAAATGAGTAAAGCAAATAAATCGGAATTAATAAAAGAAATGAAGACCAAAAATTAACAGTGAGTAAAGTTACCTTTTGTGAAATGCAAAGGATTCTTTCATTATATATTTACTAAGCTTTGTTTGATGCAGTGTCAGGATACTAAATCAATTTCAATAACATTTACGTCATCTGGTTGATATTTTCATCACAGGTAATTATTCTATTACAGGTAGTGACACGGATAGCTCATAAAAACGCTTAATACAAAGTATCAGCAAACTTGCAAGGTCTTTCTCTTGTTTTCCCTGAAGATGTTGCCGTCGATGTGCGCCTAATCTGCAAGGCTGGATCAGATGAGACTTTGAAGATGTACACAACATAACCCTGCAATCGTCTTGTGATTTTCCCCATTTTGTAAGCATATCAACAGGGCTTTTAGTAAAAGGTTTTGAAAGTCAAGCACATGTGAACTGAAATCAGTAATAAACTGCTCTTCCGTAACAGATGAAAATGATATCACACCTAGCTTCTACACAAGTGTCAGGTGGTTCGAATCCACACGTTTTAAAACATGCATAGTTACTGCTGAAGCCATTTTTCTTTATAATGGTGTGTATTTGAATTATCTAAAATTCTCAAGGCAGTAAAATCTAGTAAATGAACTGCATGAAAAGTACTACACAGGCAAGTTGATCAATACAAATGTCAAGTGCAATTGTCACACTACTTTGCAGTCGCAGGTTCAATCCCTGAATCAAGTAGTTCCTGCAAGGTCAAATTGACTGGGAAGAATACCAAGAAATAAATTGATCTCGAAACAACACCAATCTGCCATCATGGATTGAATGTAAGGTTCAGTTTGAAATTTCAAGTAGGTTACTAAATACGACTGACAAGAAATTATATTTTACTACATGAAAATGATTAAGATCAAATGCAAGTCATTAAAATTAAGATATTTAGTAAGGTGTGTGATAATCGTGTTTGGCATCTTACATTAGCCAATATCAAAATGTTACGATTAATTTGAAAATCCCGCAGAGATTAGGAACTTGGAGAATGCTACTCAAGATTCAGTTGACCATCTTTCAGCTGCGGTAAATCTTTATTACAATCGAGTTTAAAGTCCTGGGATTCAAAAGTCAACAGATTTATAAAAAAAATTTCCGGTTATCGAATTAGCGAGATCGATGTTGCCAATTTCAATGTTCATTTTAATTTTTTTTGCATTTGAGAGTTCAGTCTTCCCGATCTAAATGTTCTGTTTTTTATCTTTTGAAAAAATTTGTTGAGATTTCTGTATTCATGAGATAGAAATATATATAAACCTCATCACCTTGCATAAATAAATCACGGTAACACATGCAACAGAACTATTTGTCTAAAAAAAAAAAAAAGGATAAAAAATTATCTGAAAGGGAAGATATTTTATCTAAAATCATCAATGAAAAATAGAACATGTGTATGTGTATGTGGGCATGTACATGTACGTGTGCGTATTCGAATATCCATGTTTCTGCAAGTAGTCATGTACAAACACTCTCCATTATGTGGAAAACATTTGAGGAGAGCCAAGTAGAATTGAACTGCAAGTTAAAAAACAGTGGAGTACATACGACAAAAGTTGAATAAGAATTGATAGAAGAAAAAAAGAATTAAGATGTAAAAAAAAAACGATCATCAAAGACAAGAAACATTGCGAAAGAAAAAAAAAACAAGCTAAAAGACTCTGAATGAATGAAACATTTTTCTGTAAAAACTGTAAACGTAGTTGGAAGAAGGGAACATCGAATGAAAATTATGTTTTAAAAAATGTCTGTCATATTTCTACTCAAGGCTTTTCAATATCTTTGCTTTGAAAAATAAGTTATTAGATGCAAAGAATTCATATGAAGCAGCAGGACATGTTAGATTAGGAGGCATGTTTGTTGTTTAGATTTTTTGTACTCCAAAATACGGTAAAACGTTATCGCAAATCAGCGACACCAGATGAAAGGAAATAACAATGATATGTACACGGGGTATATGATAATATGCACATCTACAGCGAGGCATCATTTTTTTTTTTTTTGAATTGGAAAAATAGAAAGCAAGGCATCTGATATAAAAAAGAAAGAAAGAAAAAAAACTAACTGAATACAAGATACAAAAAATATGCCTATATTTATGTTATTGCAAACATGGAGAAAAACTGGTACGTTTGCTATCAAATACACATACAAATAGTTTTAAGGCTTATTGAAGTTTTGCCAAGTGGGCCTACATCAAATCAGATGACGCCAAAACACACACGCCAAATAGGTTTCGCCAAATTGTCCCATTCTGCCAGATACAAAGTGAGGACCAATCGTGCTTTTATTCAGATAAAAAAAATGTATCTATAAATCTTTGGCTTTCTTTGCAGTATTTCTGTCGATCTAAAGGATTAAACTGTTCACTCTCTTTGGAAGGATATCTGGAACTATGCCCAGTGCTCTAGTGAGTATGGAACCTACCGTTATTCTGACATTCCATGGTTACCGTAATTCTCAGCCAAACTCTTCATTATCCATAGTCGGGGATTATATCTTTCATCATCATCATCATCATCATCATCATCATCATCATCATCATCATCATCATCATCTTTTTAGCGTCTGTTGCTGGACATAGATTTGCCAGATCTCTCAAAAAAGGGTGTCGCTGAGCCATTGCCTTCTGAATTAGTCTAGCTCGTACCACCATCTTACTTTCTGTGGGCCATAATTAATAAAATAATAGGTTGTGATGTCCAGCACTTGTCTGGCATTCTTTCAACTTAGCTTCACCATTACAATTTGTGTTTTGCAATGGTTCCTATGGTCTCAGACTCCTGTTTTTCTCTAGTAAGCTTATTGATAAGTCGTAGTGGAGGTTTATCGAATTTCCTTTTTTCTATAACAGCATTATGAATGTGGTGTACCAATCTTCTGTTAATTTACTTCTATACATAAATTGAAAAGAACGGGTAATATCCCCGTGATGACTTTCCCAGCTTTTTTGCTTTGGTTGATGGTGATGTTATCGTATCCAGATGCTTATCATCAGATGGCTTGCTTCACTTCCTGCCGAGAAACTCAAAGGAAATCCCTGAATCAATTACTCTTGGTTAATGTGTCCTGTTTATTTTCCTGCCGTGTGATTGATGGATTTGGGTTTTTTTGTAAAATCTTTGGGTACGTTCGACAATCAAATCCCTATCCGTTGTTAGGTCTCCATTTGCTTCGAACACACAAGTTATTTGCTTAATTTCTGTGCCAATAGATTTTCCAATAATTGTGAAGCCCCTCCCATTTTCGACAGTGCTTTCAGTGACTGCTGTTAGGTAGCTTCTTTAATCTTCTGTTTGTTACTTTTGGGAGTTTTTATTCATTTCTGTTACTTCGATTTTTTCCGTTGTAATTAGTGACTTGGTGTTTCTGCCTTTTTCCATGAGATTCTTGTTTTTTCTGTGAGTTTACTTCTGGCTTGCGTGCTGTTTGTTTCAAGCACATTGGCAACTTCAATTGGGGAGGTTGCTATATTGTTGCTGAGTTCGTTTATATTCTATGGTTCGATGAGGAATTTATATCAGTTTTCACTTGTAGCTTGAACCATTTGTACGCCTAATGATTGCAGTTTGGTGCATATCATTTTCCTGCAGTCTGTCTTGGAGTTTATTTAAATCTTGCATCTTATTCTATGGTCATGTAGGACCTGAATATCTTTGACGGTACCGCTTTAATCTGCTCATAGGATGTAGTCTATTTCGTTTTTGGTTTCGCTATGGGGGTTCTTTCTTACTCCACATTCTACTGGCTTTCTTTTTAAAGACGTTGTTCATGATTTTAAACCCGTTTGCTGCAGCAAAATTACCAAGATCTTCAACCCTTTCGTTCCGTGTGTTGTATCCGTATTTGTCAACACATTTTTTATTACCTTGTCCTACTTGGGCGTTGAGGTCTTCCATAATCCCTTATCTGCTAGGATGTTTTCAATTTCAACTGGCTTTCAGACTCCTCTAAGTTTATAGTTCATTAAGGTTCTTTTTCGAACCCGTTTGCTGTTGTAACATTATAAGGTCGTCACTTCCATTTCGTATCTTCTATCTAAACTTGCCCTACTTGAGCGTTAAAGTCTCATGTAATGATCTTGAAATATCTTTTAGTTCCTTGGAGTATGTAATTTAAGTCGTTGTAGAAGTTGTCTATCTCTCAGACAGTCGACTGTGAATTTGGAGCGTAAACTTGAAAGAGGTTCAGTTTGTAACTCTTTGAAGGCTGTTTTGGACGCTAGTCAAAGCATAAGAGAAGGCTCGTCTCTTTATTTTCAACGTAAATCCTCAACTCTATCCTCATTGGATTCATGACAATGCCAGGGAGGGTTAACTTTGGCGAATGACTATTACATCTAGTAGTTTAATGGAAATACCTGCGCAGTTTCCAACGTTAGAATGATGAGATTATGCGTAACACTAAATCTTCTCTTTGCTCCAGAAATTTTAAAAGTATTTTCCTTGGATTTACTTACAATCTGTCCTACTTTGAAAAAAATATTTTCATAATCTCCTGGATATCAACCTCGAAAGCTGTTCACTGCTTTAATGATTAAGAACACGATTCATTATTTTTAGTCATAATTTATGGTTTATGCATCCCTTGGGGGAGTTCATTGTACTATGCATTTTTTCAATATCTACCTAATCTCTCTGCCATCTCTACCTATTTTAGTTAGAACTTTCATTGTTAAAATTCGTTCTTTCTCGTTTTGGATTTTTTGTCGTTGAAATGTATGAGGGTTTGGTCAGGGAGTCTCACAGTAAAAGTGAAAGTGGTTAAAATTCAACAAGAAAAAATGTCCTGTCTTATTTTAAAGTCTTATATCGTTACAGCCAAAACTCAGTTCATGAGAAAATTCATCGGAAAAGATTGATTTCATGGCAAACTCACAAACATTTTCTGTAAAAATTACTTATATAACTCTTTTGTCATTTTGAAACCACCTGGACATATTCGTCTGTAAAAATCTATATAGAATGAATAATCCTGTTTATTTTGGGAATTGAGATATCTATAAATATTTCCTAATCTAACAAAAAGAGACTCCCTGGAAAAAAATGTTGTTTTTAAAGAGTATTAAAATCAGACATCAAGTTATTTAGCCTGTTCGGCAAAAGGCGGATACGTTTCAGTGGCTTGAACTTCCGACTGAAGAGAATCAAGGCATGAATTGACATCAAACTCAGTGATGCGTCCGAAATTTATGCTTTTTTTCTGTATTCGGAACGCTGTAGCCCACAATATTGAGGATGACAGGTGAAACTGCACTGTGGAAGTTGTGTTTTGAGTCCATTTTCTCTTTCAGACACTATTCGGTCGTCGTAAATGAAGGAGGTTCCTATCTAAGATCAGAAAACTCTCATTTTATTCCACTAATACCGTTGCTATAGCTTATTACCAGACAGCGTGTTTGAGAACGTGGCAAAGATAATCAATATGTTTTACAAATGCTCTCTCTCTTCTCTTAAATACGGACGATCCAGTGGATGAATCTGAACTACCACAATTATCATCTTGAAATATTTAATTCATTTGATTTAAAAAATTAGTAAAAGCTATATCAAACAAATCAAATTCCATTTGATCAAATTCATTGTTATAATCTGAGTAAAATGACATTGTTTTTTTTTCTCAAAACAATACGTTGGATTATTCTGCAAGATTATTAAACCCTCGTATTCAACAGTATACCTGTTATATGAAGGTCATACATGTCAGTTTCAATGAATATATAGACGAGCGGAGTTCATATAATGACTTTTTATGGACAAAATACCGAGGATAAATAGCAGAGACCCGGGAATAATTGATAAGCTAAAGGTTTGACTCATGAAACCAAGCACCAAATTCAGATATTGACACTTGCGAATTCTATTTCTTCTGAGAAATGATTAGTGTTGATCATAGATAAGTCGGAGGAGAAAACAAGAGAAGTGTTGCCAAAAAAATAAATAAATAAATAAATGAAATAAAATAAAAATTTATGGAAAATATTCTAGAAATAAATACATAGTTTTCTTTGTATACCTATGTGCATCTTATTCTGTCTCAGGTCGCTTAGAAAGAAAGACGGGTCGACAAATAGCGTTATCAAAACTATATTAGCAATAATGGCTGTTGAATAGAGGTAAATCGACCAAATACTGGGCGTTGGGATGTATTCTGAGGTTTCAAACAAGTAAACCTATACCATTAAATGACCAAGTAAAAATTATGTATACTTGTATTGGCATATGCAAAATCATGACCGAGTCTTTATACATGAAATATATACTTCCTAAGTTACATAGATGCACACACATAAATCTGTCGTTTGAACAACGCGTTCTATGCAAAATAAATAGTGCATTTTAGGGATGTACATTGTGAGCAGTATCTCAGCAGCAGAATTCCACTTTCACTTTTAAACAAATAGGGTATATTACTATGATTAAGTATCATGACCATTTGGGTAGCATCTTATATATATGAACTATGAAAACTGGTTCTAAAACGTAATAATGTATAGTCCAGAGTCATACTGAAGAGTTGTAATACAACAAAGCAGCTGTCCGTGGATGAAACAATTATTAACTATAATTAATGCTTCCTTCTTTGAATTCTAGCATTCTTAGGTCGGGCACCAATCTGCTATAAGTACTTATCCAAAGCTCTTCAAACTCTGAAATAGAGCACTGAATGGAAGTCGATGGGGATTATGCATTAGTAAATATATCGCTTAATTCGGTCCTACTGACTGTCTAGTTCTGCGTAGGGCAGCGGTCGAACAACTGATTCTTAGCCTGGAGCGGAGGTTTCGAACTTACCAAGCAGTAGTGAAGAGGATATCGAGTGTATAGCCACACTGAGGATTTGTAATACAACAGAAAAGCCACAATTATATATATATATATATATATATATATATATATATATATATATATATATATATATGTATGTGTGTATATATATATATATATATATATATATATATGTATATATATAACCTCACCTCACCACACTTACAGACATGCGCGCACGTAAAAACGTACAGCAATAGGCACACAAATGCATATGTGCGTGCGTGTGCGTGTGTGTGTCTAGCCGTACGTGGTGTTGAAAAACAGACAGACATCACCCTCATACTTAGGAAAAAATACTGAATTAATTTATAATAATAGAATGTAGGGACGTCAAGGACACATATACCCAAACAAATAAATGATCACTTGGTCCATCTGTCAACAAACACATGCAAAAATGAAATGGTCATTGCCTCAAAAATGAAAAACAATTATTGAGGAAAAAAAAACAATGCTTTTCTATCTGGTGCATATCTGAACAGTCAGCCGATATGCACCAACTCAGACACACAATACGTCCGTTCCTTGGAAAATTGACTGAATTTATTTTTGATAATGAAATGACAGATCATTGAAGACACAGACACCCGTAAGTAAACGTTCGTTTGGTTTACCTATTAACAAACACATGCAAAAAAAAAAAAGAATCTTCGCCCCATAATAATTTTTTTCCTGGTAGAAACCGACGGACTATCTCTATAATTATAGATACCTATGCAATATCACCTAACCATCTTTGCTAAACAGCCAAACTAACTACGTATTCACTCTCTGATCTTTGTTGTTTCCGTAACAAAGACAAATATATGATAAAAAGATGAATATTTGATTCGACAGAATAATAATGGAAATAACGTCTTTGAAATCATCCTCTCAGATTATATATCATTCGTCTAATATACTGATCTTTTATCTAGCTACGTGGTCGAGGTCGACTGGCATATTTTCACTGTGTAAAAACGGGTGACGGTTCAAAAAGAGTTCCCACTATAATTTATCTTTATCATGTAATTATTATACGGTCAGCAGATAGCGGTACGAGAGGGTTACGTTGTAAATTTAATCATCTATACATACATACGTACATATATATATATATATATATATATATATATATATATATATATATATATATATATATATATACAAACACACACATACATACACATATATATGCACATAAATATACACATGTATTTGATATATATATAAGTGTCCAAGCACACACACACACGAACACACACACACACACACAAACACACACACTCATATATACATATATATATGAATATATATATATATATATATATATATATATATATATATATATATATGCATATGTAAATGTGTGTGTGTGTGTGTTTATGTGCATGTGTGATAAGGAGTGTTGGTCTGTAAGTTATTTTGACTCAAGAAAATTGAAATCTTGCGATCGTTGATGTCTCTTGGAACTATTATGATTTCCCATTCAAGATATTGACACTTTGGCACGGCGCCGATATGAAACCACATCAAATTGTGTATAGGAAGCAAATACACCCCACCAGAAAAGAAACAATACCATTAATGTCTTATTTAAACGTACCACATGAAATTTTTTGCTATGATTTTCATTGCAACGTATACTTTTATGTGCTGCCATAATGATATGTTTTGCAGTGTATTTTTGAAGAATATAACAACACTCAAGGATTCGATTCTTACTGAGTGCTTCAAAATTGTAGCCTCATGCAGTATTAAGCTAAGTTTATCAATAAAACATCTGGATCAGTGTGGTAATAATCTGGTTAGTCTCGTTCGGTCATTCTGTACTGTAAATGTTTCATTTGTTAGTCTTTTCCATCTTTAGGTAATCCATGATTATTTAATGCTTTCCAAAAATTTATAATGCTCTTTATTTTGTAGGAACATGTTCTTTCTTGGGGATCATTAACAGCGAGCACTACTTGGGATCTTTGTGACTGTATAGATGAGTTCAATAGAAATCTATAGAGACACTTAAACCCAGAGCTTGAGTTTGGTCACTTCTCTTCACCGAAAGCATTGTGTGGATATTTACACTAGTTGTTCTTGAAATCTTCTCCTGCGTCTGTCATAATGTCATCATCACCTGGGGCTTCTCTGCGGTTCATATTCTGCAGCGCAAACACTGTTTCGTTCGTTGTCATGGATGGAGTGTCAATATTCTCATACAGTGGTACTTTTATTTTCTAGACAAATAGTATCTCATGATACTATTCCGTTATTCTTAATATTGTGACCTTACTTTTGTTATTCCATACATTCTATCTTTCAATGCAAATATCTGTCTCCAAATTTTCTAAATGTGATCCAAAGCTCCCGCACGTTCCAGCTTTTTTTTTCTTTTTCTGATCACTTTTACTACCCCCCCCTATATTTTTCTTCGTCTTTCCTTCATCATTTTCAATGTTTTTTTGTTTGTTTTTTAGGTTCCGGTCTTTCGGCTTTATTTTCCGTGAAACCACATATTTCCTTTTTTTTTTCAATTAGTTCTGAAGTTGTCTGCGTATTTCTCAGTGTTATTGTTTTTATTTGTCTTTGGTCTTTTGCAGTTTCTTTAATTGTACTTGTCAAGTTGTTACTCTTTCGTCATTCTACAGTTCTTTACAGCTACCGGAAAATCAGTAATGCCCTCTACCTATTTTGGACGCGTTTTCTTCGTGAGGATATTTTAAGGTTTTGTGATGATATGGCATCAATATTAGAAATAGCGGATGATCTAAAAAAAACAAGTTGAATATTCTAAATAGACGAAGACAAAAATAGTGATAGATATGAGTTAATGCAAAAGTAAGGCCGCGGAAACTAAGAATAAAATGGCACATAACTATATATATTGGTGATTTGCAATGTATTCTTTAATACTCTCACCTTTAAAAATATGTATATCAAAGTATAAGATGATTTTTTCATAGTAGTTTGCTTTGAGTCTTGAAATGAGACGCAGCTGGTGTATCTCAACAGAGCCAAGAGTGTCAAAGGGTGTCCAATAGGTAGAGGGCAATAGGTTTTGCCTGAGAGTTACTTTGTAAAGCTGTATATCATGTCAATACGGTGTCCAATCATTATATAGGTTAGCTCTCTCATTTACCGCTGGATGGATGTAGTATGGTTCTCTAAAAGTTATTGAAGATGAAAACAGGGTCGCTAAATGACTTCTTCACGGAGTCCCAAGAACTGGTTAACCAATAGTTTTAAGAAATAACGAGTTATAAAAATGATTAATTCTATCACATTGAAAATCGTATTGAATTTTATATGTTTTATTAGACTCATTTTTTTAAAAATCAAAATTGCAACGATTCACTTTCTTTTTGTTGGAAATGTTGAATGTTTGAATGAGTATTAACAAAATATATGCAACATGTACTTAAGTGTTCACAAAGGTGCTAGAAAGATCCTGGTGGTTCAAACTGATTCTCACTTGTTGGACTGCGTCAACCAATAAAAAGAACTAGCAGTTTGGAACTAATCAATCAAATACCAACAGAATCAAATTAGTACTTGGCTTAGCGGGGGAAAAAAAGCTAGTTGAAGGAACGACGAGTTGTTGACAGGACGTATGTTGCGAAAAAGAATGACCATTGTTTCGGCGTACGACATCTTGATTAAACAAAAACGACTTGGGCAGATATGGAATAAGTAAAGTAACCCAGTTTCAGAAAGACAGGACCCATCAATGGACATACCACATATATTGGCTATATATGTTTTTACTTGAAACCTCGAAATGAGAGAAACTTCCCAATCAAAGAATACATACACAGAAGAAGACGATATTGATTGGAACTCCTCTGACTTTGTGATGGGATTTCAATTCATTCCGAGATGAATTCACTGCTATAATGCTTTGGTAAAATGGACATTTAGCGCAGCTCCGACAAAAAGTAGGTAATTGATTGTAATTCAAAATATTCGCCGTCTTTTCATTTGAATACCTGTACAATTACTGTCTGTTAATTGGCAATGGCTGGCAATGGAGAAAACTTTCATTGCTATCAACTTTAATGATCTGTCCTGTCAACGAGAGCCCATGATTCAGGTAGGTTGCAAATATTTTCAATATTTGTGGGGCCAGTTGATCTATTCCTAAACTTCACAGTTCACAGTAATTCTTTTTCTCAGTCTTATTTCCTGCCTTCACGACCATTAGCATATTGGTTAAAGTCGCCAGATGAGTTTTGCTTTAAAATAATTTCACTTGTTGGTGTGAGGATGTTCGTTGTAAGAAAATTGCGTTAAACACAGCTATATTGGACATCTCTAAATTGATTTTTATAAGGTAATTGAAAATGCTATCATCTATAATATTTACATGAGTTTCTGTGTCTGTATTCACCGATAATTCGCGTGCTTGGATCCCCCCATTGCTTTTCTCTTAATCTATATATTTTCTCTCCATCCCAATCCTTGCCTATCTGGTTATGTTAAATCCACCTAATCCCACTTTTATCACCTCTCTCTATCCCTCCCTATATATACATATATATATATATATATATATATATATATATATGAGAGAGAGAGAGAGAGAGAGAGAGAACCAGACAGAAAGGCAGACAGAGAGGTAGACAGATAAAATCAAAGTGATAGGTAGATATGTCTACTTGCAAAACTATCTCTATGAAATTAATCAAATCAACCTGTCGTAAAGGGTTGCCATTGACTTTATCAACATTTTGGGGAAATCATTTAAACTCTCATGCCAACTTGTAAGCACACACACACACATACACGCACACACATGTACATGTTTTCATCAAATATTAATAAAAACATATTTATTTTCCCATTAGCTTGCGGTCGCGTGTTCAATCGCTGGAGTAGTGAGATTATAAACCTTATGAAAAATCAATCATGTCGGTAGACTGTAATCGTCTCGTTGTCCATTCCAGGGGGAAGAGTTAGAAAACAGTGGCAATTTGCTATCATTTAGCCCGTTTATTTTGAAGATGGCATTAATAATCCCGAGGAAGTGGAATATTTTGGCCAGTTGATCCAAATGTCACTTGATAATGGAAGTTTTGGCGCTAAGTTTTCGACGGGAGGAAGAGCCAAACTATTGTCTTATCTCAAGAAGACTCTTAAATTGGAAGAGACAGGTTGTTCTTGATTCACCAAAGTTGTTCAACCGCTTGCCTCGTCATAATTAGCAAAAAAAAAAAAAAACACTGTGGAGAACCTGATGAACATACTCACACTTTTGCTGATGTCTTTTTTTTCTTGAGAATAAGATAATGTGGAAAACTTATAAAACACACTTTGGATTTCGTATGGAGAAAAAAAAACTTTCGGAAAGATGTTGACGTCAATACTACTATTATAGACGGTGTCCATCTGATATACTAGATCCACTGGGAATAGGGTGAGATGTTTGGACAGCTGGCCAAGATATAGATTGGTTATATGCTAAGTTTATTAACCTTCTTTGTGATAGTTGCCTCAGTCCACAAATTCTAAATGAAACGGCGTAATTTGTGCATTGATATCAACATTACTCAAAACAAACGATCGATAGCGCCCAAATCAAATTTCTCGAAAATTTTCTCAACAAAAGTTGCTCTATAGATTTTTTGATGACTACCTTTATGGGATTAGTATCCAGATGAAACAATCAATTTGGGATGCTGACACTTTTATAGTAGAAACTACCCTGGAATGTTGTGTGAACAGTTGATACTATAGATAAATATACGGATGCACTAGTTCTGAGAGCCGAAAAACCCAAAGGATTTACATCACAAGGAAGGACATATCGGATACACAGTATTTATGAAGGTTTAACCAAACAGCAGCTGTGCTATCTTTTAAATCACAGATTTCCCGGTGGAAATTTTGCACGAGAAAAGCAGGATTTCCCGAGAAGATTTGCGGAGGAAATAGTCTGGGAAATGCTCTAAGTATAATTTCATTAGTGAACTCATATGAACAGGATGTTTGGCATGCAGGTGTGAAATTATTTGAGTCTTTATACACCAAGAGTAAATCCCAAAGAAAACTTAACATGACGGATATGATGTTTAACGCATTCATTGACATGACATTTAAATGAGTTATACGCCCAAGGAGGTGCTACTGAAGATCAAGTATAGAGAGCATATTTACAAATATCTGATTGAATAACGCGTGCCTTCAGAACGTGAGACCCAAGTGAATTTGGCCGGGCGAACACTGAGTTGGGATATAACTCTGTAGCAACATTATATCCTATTGCAGCTAAGAATCTAAAGAAATCTGCAGTGGGTGCAATGGACACGGTGCTATTTGCCATGGGTGGATTACAAATATAATACGGTTCAGGAAGCCATTGAGCAAAGATTATGTTGTTTTGCTAATATAAACATCAATTCACAGTTCATGTATCATTACGTCGCAGATTTGATCATCAAAGATAGAATAAATCTAGTCTTTGTGCAAAAGTTTTATCCTTTTCTTCAATAAGCAGCAAAAATCATGAAATTCAATTATTACACACGATTAGATGAGATAAAAAAAGTTATGAATCTTGAATTTTTCAAATAATAAAAACCAGTGCAGCATGTTCGTACAGTATTTATCGTACCAAAGTACCTCAAAGGAAAATTAATGTTCTTGTCCTTACAATAGAGCCCATTTTCATTGAAATTCATTCAAAATAAAAATAAAAATATCTCTAAATCAAAAATGAATTCCAGAAGTCGCTCCGAATTTAACCACACCTCCTTTAACGCTCAAAATAATTCCATTGAGAATCACTAAGAAATATGCGAGATATCGTTTAGACAGTAAAATATCATCTTTTTTTTTCTCATTTCAAAAGAGTAAATGTGATAAAAAGATTCTATATTTTGAATTTGTTGCATAATGATATCAAATTTGGCACAATTTAAATGCGTTTACGGTGTTTCCCGTCCCAAAATACCCCAAAGAAATTGATGTGATATCAAAAGAGTGATTTTGCATTTACAAAATATCGAGGTGATACTAAAGAACTATTAGAGCATATTGGTGAAGGAATTTTTTGGTAAGCAATTATTCCATTGATTGGGGTTATTTTTCCCTTACGATAACTCATGTTAGCATTGATATTTCGGTAAATGTCAAATGAAGTTATAATCATTTACATTTTTATCTATAAAAACGTGTACTTTGATTTGTGTACATATTCATAATTAGAACTTCCTCTCTGCGGATGTGAGAGGTAACATTTGCATTTAAAATCCACCCTTTACATTGATTAAAAGACATGACAGTATATAGTAGTCTATGCCAATAATTCCATCAATGAACAAACCATGTTCGTTCATTAATGGACTTAGATGCATCTGTCTAAGTTCATAAATATAAGCCGTGCTCTGTATAGATTTCTTCCTCTTTCTAAAAGTTGTTCCTCTCCATCTCACAACAGAGAATCATGTATCATTATTTTATTTTCTATATTTACATTTATTTTCGTTACTTTTAATTGAATGATAACTTTCTTGTTTGAGAAGATTTCCCTACCTTTCGACGTTCGGAATCTTATGAAAATTCTGGAATACAAGCGAATTATCCCTTGTTTACTATTAATAGAATTCTACAGCACGGTGAGATTATGCAACCATTGCTAAAAGTAGATACTGAATCATCACCGAATGTCTATTGAAAAGGAAAGAAGTAAGTTTAAGTAATAAACAAACAGGGCAAAGACCTCAGTCCAATCGCGAAGCGTTGAGAAGAGACATGCATCACGACGAAAGAATGCGTTTATTCTGACTGCATTTGTCATTATGTGATAAATAAAATATTCTGAAGTAAATCTTCTGATGTAAACAGCATAATGTGAATTCTTTTTTCACTTTTGTTACGGTTATTACACGCGCAAACGGACGTGGTTGGTTCCACTATCATTATCAAATCTCCTATCTAAGTTCTATCGTATCTTTGTTATTCTCATCATTTTTGATTGTTCCGTTTTTTACCCTTTGTGTTACCCCTTTTTTTCCATTCACATTGTCTTTTTCTCTTTCTCTATTCCATTTTTTCACTATGTCACTTCCTTACTCTCTCTCTCTTTTTTTCTCTTTCTCTGTCCGTCTGTCCGTCTGTCTGTCTGTCTCTCTTATATATATATATATATATATATATATATATATATATATATATATATATATGAAATTATATTAACAACTGACTCAAGTCCAAGAAGCTCAAAACATTTTTTAAAAATAATACTAAGCATTGCCTACCCACGATTCAAATTTCACCTATAAACAGTTGTCTCCTCATTTTCTCGCATCATATCCTTTTGAGGGAATCCACAAAATGAACGGGAAGTCAGGAATGAAACAAAACTTCCAATATTGTCATTCATTTCTCACACACACACATATATATATATATATATATATATATACACACACACACATATATATGTGTGTGTGTGTGTGTGTGTGTGTGTGCGTGCGTGCGTGCGTGCGTGTGTGCATGCATGTGTATGTGATTGAGTGAACGCATGTGTCTATCTAAAACTGCTGTCATCCATGCAAATATATATTCATGTGACATTAAAATTGACTTGGGCTTAGAGGGGACAAATTATTTCGAATTGATCTTAACGCAAATAAACCCGGCAATATCATGGAAACATCATCAGCTCTCATATTTTCTTATTTGTTAATCGGATATTGATTACCCATAAATATATAATCATCGTTATATATATATATATATATATATATATATATATATATATATATATATATATATATATATATGTATGTATGTATGTATGTATGTACGTATGTGTGTGGGTGCCCGCGAGTGTGAAAATAACTCTCACAGGTTGCTTCAGAACCAGGTTAATTTAGGTAGACGCCTGATGGCTGCATTATTTGTCAATGCAGCCAAAGCTGATAATACACTGGGTCTAGAAATTAGGTGAGTACAAAGGCAGTTTTATTCCGGGCCACACCAACTCGCCTTGACGATAAAAATCGATAAGATGATTTTCCCATTTCCGGACTGTTCCCATCTGCTCATCTGAAGCAGAACTAGGAATTTTCGAATTCCAACACAAGTGGCTCAGACATCACCTTATCAATAATTAAAGTTCTCGAAACGTATACACAATCACAAGTTCCATCTGTCCCTGAAAGAGGAACAGGGGACTGATGGAGCATTGAAAAGGGCAAACAGAAAATAAGACGTAATGACAGCTGATGCAGTAGAATTAGCTTTTGGATTGCGGATACGTTATAAGCGAGCATAACTTGCCAATTCTACCCACCCTCTCAATCATAAATGAATGAATAAATAAAACTAAAATAAAATAGATATACAATCAAAGTCCATCATGTTCCTTTCAAAATTTCCTAAACCCTTCGGCAAAAGCGTTTCAGCTGTCCTTTGTAACTGCTCTCTCTCTCTCTCTCTCTCTCTCTCTCTCTCTCTCTCTCCCTCTCTCCGTGTCTCTCCTTTAAAAATTCAGGTACACCCGGGACTTTTAGGCGACTTGTTCTCAACTTCTTCCTGATAAAGGGTTTTCTCAAACCAACTGTCCTTCAGAAAATGTTTATTCAGCAGTTAAGGAAAAAGATAACTCCACCTGAGTCAAGCTGTCTTCCGATCTTCAAACCGTTTTGATGTGTACTTTTCTCTTAAATCTATACTACATAAGAATAAACGGGCAAAATCAGAGGTGTTTGTGAATTTCACACATACTTTGTACTGTTTATGAAGTACATGGTTGGAAGGGCGTCTCGGGCAACGATTTTAGGAACACTAATATTTGTATTTTGTATTGTTAGCAACGAAAATCAAACTTAACTAAACTTAGTACGTTGAAAAGTTATTGCAAGGGGATGCATAATGAAAGAAAACTCAGTTATTAGTTTAGCAAAAAGAGATTGCAAACCACTGCATTGGAGCAAATGCCCTAGTTTACCAAGCTCAGATTAGTAAAAGGAATAGCAGTTCGCGTTTCTTCCAATCGTTTGTGTAGTGAGTTCAGTCTTTGCCAGTAGCGCCACTAATGAGACATAATGATTATCACATTCTGATAAGTTTTTCTATCACCATAGTTTTCATTGATTTTCATCGTAACAACTCGGACCCAGGGCCATCAGTCTAGGGCCATCAACAAACAGCACAGATAAGAAATAACAACCTCTGGGCAAGACGCTAAATTGTATCTCTTTTACATAGGGATGGCAGGCTTCTTTTGGATAAAATACTAAGCGTGTCCTTCCCATGATACTAAATATAAAATCATGACAGGCAGCTCCAACTGTTTTGTTGTTCAAATGATGACAGTTCCTGGTGCTATACAAGAGACTTTTCAGAGAATGTTAGCAAGAATATTTTAAGATGTGTGATTTGCATCGCCATTCTATATATTTTAAGACATACTGCATACTCAGATTGATTATAGAAGTTTTCCAAAAAGTTCCCTTTAAATCTATTCCTTAAAAGTTATACTAGTTTTTATTATACAACTTAGTCTTATATGTGTTCTTAGCAATGATATCGAAGGCAATATAATAAATATAGGGCGTATTGTTTACAAAGTGGTGGCAGTGATATGGAGGATAGAAGCAATACAAATGATAAGATTAGAGGATGCAGTGGAAATACCAATAATAATAAATCACTCTTGCTAAACTGACGGCTAATTGAATTTTACTTGACTCAACTAAGTACAAACCAAGTACATCATAGAAAACGAGACGTTGGAAGATTTTGTTGCGCCATTTATTTAAACACATATGGTCTGCATACTTCAAAATCTCACACACACATGCATGGACACAAATATTTATACACATACATGCACACACACACACACACACACACACATATATATACATACATATATATATATATATATATATATATATATATATATATATATATATATATAAGTACAAACACACAGTCGCACACATTTGCATGCATAGACACATACGCATATATGTACATAATGACAGATGTATTTTTTTCTTCCGTTCTTTTAAATTTTTCTCTGTGCACCTCTTTTGCGATTGTTTCCGTTGTTTGTGCTTCTCTCTCTTTCTGTCCATAATTTGTGGTAACTTTCTTTCTTATAAATTTCTTTTTTTCTTTCTTTGTCTATAACCATATTTTGTTCGATATAATTCACCATCCATCATTCTGTCTCTTTCTTTCCAATTTGTCTTTCTTTCATTTATATGATTTTCTTCTTCTTGTTTTTAATTTCCATCCATTGTTTTTTTTTTCTGTTTGTCTTTCCGTTTTTAGCTCTCCTTTTCCCTCAACTCTAAGTATCTTGGCTTCCATTTTCTATTTTTTTTAACGCGTCTATGAAATTGGCAACCCGTCGGTAAATCACTTCGAATTATATTTTCTTTTCTTTCCTTTTTCTCTATCCGTTATTATTTACCGTCTCTCTGCGTACTGCATATGATCACTTCTGGACAACCATTTTAGTGCATTTTTATATCACACACACACACACACACACACACACACACATATATATGTATATAAATCTATTGTATTCTCCTCACTTTATATATTCCCTTACCACGCACACATGTGCACACACATACACACAAACATATACATACACGTAGACAAACACACACTAACACATACACACACAGATATATATATATTTAAAGTAATGAACAAAGAGAAGAAAATATGATATTAGATTTCTTCGTTGAATGCGAAACGTTGAATTGCACTAAGTAAGTTTACAACATCGAAGCATTTCATGTTGTAATTGGTCTTTAACTAGGTTTCTTCCTATAACTTCTCCATTTTTGGTCTTCTAGGTTGTTATCAAGGAAGTTTCACTTAATATTGTTGATGTAGTAAGTTCAATCTTGTAGCACCTCATAAGAGGCGCAATGATTAATGTGCCCATAATTAATTTTGATTTTTGAATCCTTATTTCCCCTGCATTCACTCAGACTATCCAATTAAGATATTCAGTAACAATGCAGATAGGAATAAGATGCTCTAGATGCAACTCAGAATTGCAGAATCATAGCTGCTATACTTTTTGAGTTACTGGAGATGACGATCACAGAAAATCAAGGCTAATCATTTAGACATTATCTATTGTTCTCCAATACTACATTGATAGGATCACCAAGGTAAAAAAGAAACGAGTTCAAATCTCGCTGAGTAATCATTCTGTATTTTGAATCTGCACTGTTTACCGATGGCCATGAGCTAACTGTAATTAAGATGAAAAACATTTAAAAGTTAGATCAATGGAATGCTATAAAAAAGAATGTTGACAATACTTCATATTCAACATAAACCTCAGGATTATTTTACTGCAACGAAAGATTAAATTAGGCTTAGTCAACATCTATTAGTTTGAAGAGAAAGCCCCTATTGCTATCTTAGGCAAAATGTTGAACGGATTTTAGATTTCTCTCAGAACTTTACAAAACAATAGGGTGCTTGTGCAATCAGTTAACTGTAATATATCTTTTACCAGCCATTAAAATAAAAATCAGTTATTTTTGGACGAAATTCTAATCGGCGATGAATAATTGATCCCCCAAAAAGAAAATCGTAATAGATCAGGGATTGCCGTAAAAATATCATCTTTGAGTGAATCTACATTGAAAAAAACTTCTCTGTAGTCGCTTCGATTCAAGTAGAATTCTCTATTCCGAATTCCTGGAGGATGGATGAACTATTATCGGGTTAAAAAAAATGAGTTGGAGAAAATAAGCTTTTACAGAGTCTGAAAGTTGAATTTTGTTGCGTGGTGATTCTGTTACAGAAATCTATTATTGGTTTGAAATCGAATGTTTTTCAACTTGCTGCGTATTATCACGGTCCTTAATCCTCGAAAGCAAGGAAAAAGGGTTCTATTCCAACTTGATCTCTGAAGATTCCCTTCACTTATGGCATAGAATTAAGAAAAAAAGTTCTCTCCACTTTTGATCGCTAATTGTGGGAAATTCGTTTCTCTTCAACTCTGACCAATAAGAGTGGAATAGTAATTTCTCTTTACTTACGACCCTTGAAATGGGAAAGATTTCCTAACGATGTCGTATTCTTTGACGAGAACCTTCAATAATTTCACGTTGGGTGAACTAAATGAAGAAAGTGATTAAGTAAGACTTCATATGGACTTCAATTAACCCAATGTCATTTGCAACTCATATGCTCAGGACAACGACAGAAAGACCAAAATCAGAACGAAGAGCTAAAGAAAGTAGACCACTACATGTACCCGAGAGAAAAAATCTTCCAGAAATCCGACGGATCAAGCTCATCATTTAGGAACAAAATATTCCCGGTATCTTTGAAAAGAAGGATCTTCATCCTCTATACACTAATGATAATCGTCGGCAGAGCTCGAACATTGAACCTATCGAAGATTGGCACTTAAAATAAGGATCATGCAATGCACAGAAGAAGAGGTCATGCTTGTTACATTTTTTGCTTTACTACGTTGACGTAGATGGCTATCGCCTGTTCCTATGTTGGAGTGTTAGGGGGACAGTAAGATCTATGAAAAGTGTAGCCCTTCTCCTGATCGAATAGATGTAGTGGTTAAGTATTTGGTGTAGAGGACCTTCTGGCCTTGACAAAGCGCCTTTAGCTTCCAGTACAATGCTTGAATTGATCTCTTGTGATTATTTTGTACACTCTCCTGTAGTGTTCTTACCATTTTTTTCAGTTCACTCTTAGGTCCATGAAGATATCAATTCAGTCTGCATCATCGATCGTGAGGTTGATGTCATGGTGTCTGACCATAGTTTTGGTCAGCTTTCCTCCTGTAAAGGTCGTCTTTGTACAATCCTCTTTCATGTCACCGGTGAAGGTATAAACCATAGTGAAGAGACATTTTTGTTAATTGTCATCCTTTGCAAAGGTCTTCAGGTTGTCTACGTATATGTGATTCAGTTGACTTCTTTGTAAAGCATAGCCGTAATTGTTCCAGTTTAATAGCTTAATTTATGACATTAGAGCAAGGCAGAAGAGCAGACATGATAGTGAGTTGATTTGGAGGATCACACTTATGTCGATTGGTCGTAATGTTTGTGACCCATCTGCATGTTCCAGATTCAGATCGATCTTTTGGGGTTTCAGGCTCTCCGATGAATTTTATCCTTTTGATGCATACTCTGTAGATCTATAGACTTTGTCTCATTCAGGAGTGGGAAATGTTGACATATGCCTTCCCATAGTTGACCTGCTCTATCAGTATCGATTTATTTAGCTGTTCTTTACACCTACAGTTTACGTTCTTACTCCCCTTCAGTTCTGCTGAGATCAAGTTTTTACTTTGTGATATGAATGTTTATACTTTTTGTTTCTGATATCTTGTAAAGATTTAAAAAAAACAAACTATTCTTCAAAACATTAGTGTGCTCCTCAATGGTTTTATCGATTTTAGTAATGCAATCATATATGTGATTTCGATACCCCTAAATTTACATTTTTTCAATCTTTATATGAAGCTCTTCGTGACTGTTCGAATGGAGCCGATAACGATGAAGAATACTTGCTGTCGCCCTAATGTTTCACTTTTTTTTCCAATTCTCTATCAAAGTACGGATATTTCGCAGTGAGTTTTTTTTTTCCTGTTGGAATAGTAACACATACTATTCAACAAAGCTTCTTTTCCTTGCTTTCTATAACCAGGTCTGCTCTCCTGGCATGTTTTTCTTTTGCATGTATCATTGGTCTGTGTGTTGGAATCCAAGTCCTTTGTACAATAAAGCGAAAGTCACTATTTAGCAGTACCACGTGAATTTTGATCTTAACAGTTTGTTCCATGTTATCTGCTTGTTTTAGGCAGTTGGTAATGGCGATTCCTCTATGCGAGTTCGTCCGTGCTATTTTACATTTAATTTCATTTGTATATTGTTTTAAATCTCCGCGGAGTTAAATTTCCTCATATTTGACATCCATTGATGCAATATTTGTCTTTTTGTGAATTCTGTTGCAACGTATGGCTATCGTATTTAATTTACCTTGAATAATCATCAGGTTTTCAAATGAAGTAAACGTAGTTCCGATTGAAATGTTGTAATAATCGTGTTAATCGCCTTAGACTTTATCATTATTGCAACTATCAACATAGTACACAAAAGAATGATGGGGCCAGTTTGCTAAGATCAAACAACGGTGAGCTCTGACGAACATTCAAGTGTTCTTTCCGTGGCATTCTGAATAAATATTAGTGTAGTATCCGTACATTCTGCTTAGCATTAAAGTGTCATATGGCCCTGCTGCTCAGGATTAGGATATAGCATGTGAGTCCTCATTAGATACTGCTACTCACACATACGTATATACAGCATTACATATATGATGATTAGTATTGATTTCTTGGTACAACAATAAAGCGTTATTGCACACCGAGGGGGATCATGTAAAAAAGGAGCTTTGATTCAAAATCATTATAGTGGAGAGTTGTTTGGTTTGAATATGATGGTTGCTGTTCGCTGAGCAAATTAAAAAAAAAGAAAGAGAAAACGTGGAAAAAGATTAGTGTAAGTTTCAGACGATCAGTAACATCTGTACCGAGGAAATTCAAAGTGGAAAGAAAAAAAATCCGGGATTTTTTAGAGGGGACACAGACTTTGGCCTCCGGCTTCCGCAACAACACCATATGAGTCTTTATTTTTATTTTCTTGTTGATTTCCGAAGTTCATTTTCGTATGCACCATAGTTTTTTTGTTTGCTTCCGGATTGTGTCAGCACTTAACCGCCATTTGAACATCCAAAACCGGAAGTCAGAACGACACCAGATGTAGGCGTGAACGCCTATTATGTAATCCGACGTCAGTCCGACGTCAAGATTATTAGTTTTGTTTGGGCATGTGATTTGAAATTTGAAATTGATCCAGCTAATTAATTTGCACAAAGGGAAAAATGTTCTTCCCATCTATCAAACCATCTTGATGATGACCATCATCATCATTATAATCACTATTATTATTCGCTGTTGTAGTAGTAGTAGTAACAGCAGCAGTAGTAATAGTGATATGTCACATTATCTCCTTCTTCATACTAACATCATTATCATTCTACCATTGTGTTCATCAAAACAGTCTTAGAGTCATTCACAAAATTTCGTTGAATTGTTCCTTTCATTATTTCTTTTGCTTGGAGCTTGCAATTTACCACTGTAGCTGGTTGGGTAGGTTGGTTAGTAAAATCTAGGATGACAGAGTAGGGTTATAGTGACAAAGTGACGATATTTTCTCACTTCCTCTAATCCCTGGTAATAGTCTTACGTTGAGTTTTCGCCTCGGTTATTGCTGGTTGCTGATGATAAAGTATAAATAACATCCCGTCTTGTTTGAAGGAATAACATTCTAAAGGCAGCTTTTTTTACGAAGATTCTCTTGTTTTCCACTTCTTTTGAAGGGGTAGTCGATTTGAAATATAATCAATTGTGCAATGGACACACTTCCTTTCCACACTGCTGTGGTGTGGTATTTAGAACGTGTTGGCGTTTGTGGCAGACCTTGGTTGGAATGAAATAGAGAAAGGTATATATATATATATATATATATATATATATATATATATATAGAGAGAGAGAGAGAGAGAGAGGGGCAGAGAGAGAGAGAGAGAAAGACAGACAGACAGACAGACAGACAGAGACAGAGAAAGAGAGAGAGAAACAGACAAATAGACAGATAGAGGGACTTAGCGTGAGAGTGAAAGAGAAAAGGAAACTAAGGTTTGATTTTCAATTTCTATTTGGTCCCTACTGGTTCTGAGACACCAATTTTAATTTGAAATTGACAATGTCGTTCGGTTGAATGTGGTTTTTTTATCCTGTCTAAATGCCCCGTTGGAACTTGTATCACTGTCTTGAAAGTCGCTATGCCGTAGGTAGATTTATAAAATGAAGAGTGACAGTGGGGGTATAGCGACAAAAATGAAACAAATAGGCAGAAGTGGCAATATTTCTGATTATTTCTGTAATGCTGTCTATTGGATGGCTTCAATTTTTTCTTAGATTGCCATCCCTAAAATTTTTCTGCAAAGTTAATAGTTTTTCTTTCAGGAGTATTGAATGATGGTTAATCTGCAAAGATTTCCGGAACGTTTTTCAGTGTCCATACCGTTTATCGTCTGGGCTGTCTCAACACTTCACCGAATTTACAGTTCAATTATAATCATTATCATTTATATCTTCCCACTTGAACTGTATTGAAAGGAATCAGACATGTGCAATGTTCTCAAATCTTATAGATTTTCAACAGTATTCTCACCGAATTCATTTATAATGGCATCGACATCATTTACCATTTTATTTGGATATTGAAATCAATAAATCAAGTGAAGTGCATTTTACTCATGTTCATTTTATTACTGATAATTTTATAATCAAATTAATTGTTACCGTAACATTTTCAGGAGATTTTATATCAAGTGATTGCAATGATATCCTTCTTTTTTTTTTTGCTCTTTTTCAGTTTTACCACATGGCCTGCAGGAATAGCTCCATCCAAAGTATCAAAATCTCTACTATTTGTTTACGATGGCTACATCCTGTCCATCTGGCGAAATATATTCGAAACACTAGCAATGATCCTAACTCTGTGATTTTTTAGTTGTCCTTGTGTCTCCGTTGGCTGTTTCTTTCGTCCATTCTGGGGTTCAAGTTCTAGGAAGTGAGGGTCTTTTTCAGGGTGTCTTTGTATCTCTTCTGTGCAGCCCTGTTCCTGTTGCTGGCTATGAACTAATTCCCTGGCAGGGGGTATATTTGGCAGCTTCAATCCTTACCACATGACCTTTGGGCCTTTTGCAGCATGGCCTCAATGCTTGTGGCCCTGGATGCCTCGAAGATAATGCTGACTGTAATAAAGTCTCTCGAATACACTTAGAGTATTGTTGTTTAATAGGTTTTCATTTCATTGTTTCTTTGAAGATTTCACTACACCGGACACGCTCAGGAAGTCAACAGACGACATTGTTTGCCTTAACGAATCTGTTTTCAATCTCTTAACCCGGATAATGAACACTATGTCGGAATATATGATGCAACCTAGGTAAGGGGAAGTTCTCGATAAATTCATGCATTGTGGAGTCGATGAAAATGGAAACTGTGTTTTTCTTTTTTTTTCGGTGGATTGGTGTAGAATGGCAGTCGATATAATAATAACATCCATGCCAATGATTATAAATCATAGACACACAGGAAATTTTACACCCGTATGAGCATTATTCATGTATAAGAGTTGGTTTTACACGCGTTTATGTATTCATTTTTATAATGATTATGAAACTTATCACTGCAATATGTATTAAAAAAAAGAATCTTCAATTTGTACTCAAAGTGAAGTCGTGATATGGAGACGGCTGATGTATCCTCTTGTCTGTCCATCTTTGTCGCTGATTTTTGTTCATTATAATCCATTTCTGGCTTACAAGTACCCTCTAATTTCCACCAGAACCCTACTAATCATACATTTTAAGGGCACGTTCCCACTTTGTCCATGGACAGGTAGTTTGACTTCAAATTAAGTTTCATCATTCTCCTGGAAT
Organism: Thysanoteuthis rhombus; assembly: GCA_963457665.1. Classification (NCBI taxonomy): domain Eukaryota; kingdom Metazoa; phylum Mollusca; class Cephalopoda; order Oegopsida; family Thysanoteuthidae; genus Thysanoteuthis; species Thysanoteuthis major. The sequence goes on along the minus strand of OY735200.1, from coordinate 36,611,058 downwards.
TAATTCTCACCAACGTTGATGAGTCCAAAGTTTTCTGTTACATACCCATAGTAGGGCTTGGGAGACATATTCTTGTTTTCCTAATAGGCATTAGTACAAAGTGAATCCAAACTGTTTCAGCTGACTCCCTCTTCTCTGTTGCCAACAATTCGGACATCCACACCTCTCAGTAATACATACTATTCTGAAATAAATCTAAGGTTTTTATAACAGAATAATGACTTATCTGATTTCTGTTATACTTGAACAAAGGAATAATAATTTTGTATAATTGTGACATCTGAATTTTACATCAACATATGTTCAAGATATAACATATACATCCGACAAAAAAAAATGAAAACCAACATTCATTTAAATGGATTAGTATCAAACTCATACACTTACCAAACCGCCCTAGTAATGTTGGGAGTTTTTTTTTTCCCAATAACTAAACTTGTTTTTTTCAACATGTATGAGTTTTCCTATACAATCGTAACCTAAAACGTAGTTATTAGTCGGTTTGAACTGGAAATTTCCATTGAAATCGTAGATCTATGTGATCGATATCCGAAACTGAATTAATTGTATTGGCAAAGAAGGAGATTTTTTCCTAAAAAATATCTTTGCCTCTTTCAAGATTTGACTTCAAATTGATTGATACTCACAGAAGTATTTGTGTATTTCTCTTTCAATATATATATATATATATTTGTGTGTGTGTGTGTGTGTGAGTGTGTGTGTGTGTGAGAGAGAGAGAGAGAAAGTGTGTGTGTGTGTGTGTGTGTGTGTGTGTGCGTGCGTGTGTGTGTGTGTTTATAGGTGCCCAAACACAATCAAGACTGCTGATGAAAAGGTTAATGGAAAATATCACAACAAATTGAATTATCACATGATGTAGTAGATCATAGTGGTCTCATGCTGAGTCCTTCGTAGCATTTCAGTTGTCAATGAATGGTTCTTATGTGCTCATATCCTCCCCAGTTAGCATGGAACAGGTTTTACTGGGTTACATGTTAATAGCTGTACAATGGTAATTCTTGGCCTCATATATATATATATATATATATATATATATATATATATATATATATATATATATATATATATATATATATATGTATATATATATATATGAAAGGCTTTATAACTTCCTTGCAGGTCCTGGTGTTATTGATCCGAAAAGCCTTCGACAGGACTTATACTCAGTTTTCCAAACGCATTTTTGAGCTAGTAACCGTGAGGGTAACGCTGATATTTAGATAACCTCTCTACTTCAAAAAAAGTACAGGAGAATAGTGAAACCAGTCGAAATCTAGATAACTATTTTGAAATTATTAAAAGAAACGTCTTTTTTTTCTTACAGCTTTGCATTTATCCGATGAGTTGTTCAGTCAATTCTGTCCTCCAAAGTTAATGCACTGTAGTGATCATTTTCCTCTTGCAAATTGTATTCACTGTATCAATTCTTTACAACATTTCTGTACACGCTATTATTCTGGACTGCCTCCATTCATACTATAGCTTGCCTTCCCTTTTCCCACAAATATCCCCTCATGTAATCACCAGATGTTTTAGCTGTGGTAATGTCTCCATTCTGGCATCTTTGTCTCGAAAAGCTTTTTTCAACGAACACCTAGAGAACTAGAGATGTTCAGAAGAGACAAGATGGCACCTGTAGTTATCGAAAACTGACGGGTGCGGAGGGTAGGTGGAGTCCAACGTAATGGATGGAAGTGGGTAGAGTTGCAAGGAGTTCCTTGCATTTTCTTCGGCAGTTCACCATAGTCTTTATCATCGTCACCCCGCTCCCTGTTTTTCACCATTCCTTTGGTATTCTTTCTGTTATTCGCTATCGTCAGTATCATATTTTCTTCCGCTTTCATTTCTCTCTTATCTTGCTAAATTGCTTTACGATTTTTGATGTCTTTTTCTTCTTTCTGTTTTCCTCTACTTCTTCTCTTTTCTTCACTTCGGTTTATTTCAAGGTTTTCAAACCTTTTTTCTTTTGTCTCTGTACTTTTTCGTCTTTCTTATTTTTCCATTTTTTTACAGGGTGATTTTCCTTCTTATCCCTCAATCCCACGTTCTTCTGTTTCTTACTTTCCCCTCTACTTTTGTCTTTTATAATCATAATTCCTATACATTTCATAGAATTTTGTTTCTTTTACGTTCTGCCCTTTCGTTTGTTCATTCCGTTCTTTACCTCCTTCTCCCCTCATGATTATTTTGTCTCTTCTCCTTATTTTTCATTTTATTCAGCGAAATTGTAATCAACTTTATCTTCTCTTTTTTTCATTATTTTTTATTACCATCGTTACCTTGCTCTTTCCTCTTTTTCTATTTTCTTCAGTGTAAATATCATCAACTTCATTCTTTTTTTCATTCTTTCGGTACCATTATCATCTTTCTCGTTCTTTTTTTTCATACCAGCAATCTCTTCCCCTTCCTCTTTTTATCATGGTATTTTTTCTAAAGCTACCTTCTTCCTTCCACTTATCTTAGTATTATCTCTTCCCATTTCCCAAAGGAACTTCAAACTTTCTTGACTTATTTGCCAGTCTGTTTGAATTTCTTGTTATGACTTTGGTTTCTCTATCTCAATTTCTTTTTGTCTTCCATCTTATTCCATATTTCCTCCTTAATCGTTTTCATTACTCATTGTCCTTCTTCTTCCCTTCAGCATAATCATCTTTATTTCTAAAAATGCCTTTTCTCCTATCATTCCCCACCTTTTGCACTGACCAGAAAACCCTCAAACTTATTAAAGATGCAATAAGGGTTTCCCACCAAAAAAAGAATCCTAACTTTCTAAACTCTCCTCAGGGCACCAGAATTGCATTTTCGGCAAGTAAGCCTCCGTGGGGAAATCCGGGTCCAAGCACAAATGGACTAGGTTCTCCAAGGAACTCAAGTTCACAGGTGACCAGCGAGTTACCAGTGAGACATGTTTCTGAACTGGAAATCGCTATTCTTTGAAGGGGTTACCGCAGTAATACTCTTATACAACCATAATTGCTGATAAATCTGGCATAATATGTGTCTAAATAAATGCTTGAAGAATATATATATATATATATATATATATATATATATATATATATATATATATATATATATATATATATGTATGTATATATATATATATATATATGTATGTATATATATATATATATATATATATATATATATATATATATACTTGGAAGCTTTTTTATATAAAAGCTTCAAGACCAGGAGAAAGAGCATGAATGAGATTTGGTTCTACCCGAAATTAAAGGAGAACTAATTTCTTTTCAGAACAGTGGGATGATGTTTCGTTTCTGACGATTGAGTGTGATTTGACACTGCTTAATGCGACTCTAGATATAGAAAGAGATACATTTTCTAATTCTTTAAGTTTAGAAAATAGAACCAGCAATTCTGACGATTAAATGATATTTTGTGGATAAATTCCTTTAGAAACATCCTGTGCACCGTTGCTTTCGTCTACTTCCGGTTGTAGTTTGGCATGATATATAAAATATCTCTTGGCATACGTATCATATGCACATAACTACATGTATACACACTCGCAAACAAACTTACAAGCACACGCAAATGTAATTTTAAAAGTGCCTATGAATATTTATCGAATATTGCGTTCTCCCGTCAGCAATGTAATTAAAACTAAATTTTACCGGATTCACACACACACATACACCTACACACACATATATATATATATATGTGTGTGCGTGTGTGTGTGTGTGCATGCATATATATATATATATATATATATATATATATATATATATATATATATATATATATATATATATATATATATATATATATAACGTAGTGTGGTAGTGTGTAATATGAAAGTTCGAGAAAACGTGTTACATTTCGAAATTCATTATTGAGATAAAAATAAATGTAAGTTGAAGGAACAGGTTCGGGTGGAAGGGGAGGTGAGAAAATCGCTGGGAAATCAGACAACGGCAAAAAGATAACAAGAATTTGATAGAGCAAGCTCAATTTTCAAGGACAACAAAATCCCATTTGTCCTGGAAAAAACAGTATACAACCAATGCATCCTCCCAATAGTCACTTATAGAGCTTAAACATTGAACTTAACCAAGAGACTGCCCCGCAAACTGCAACGTACCAACGTACACATGAGAGAATCATGTTCAACCTCATACGGAGAGACCACAAGAGAAATGTATATTAAGGAAAAAAATAGGTGTCTGAAATATCATTGAAACCATTTTGAAATTCAAACAGCTATGGCCTGGTCATGTTGCATAAATGGTCAGACAACCAATGGACGCTACAACTCACAACAAAAGTGGTACCGAGGCTGGTAGAAGATGAGATTATGAAACGAACTGGACAGGTTCAGAAAATAGTGCTGCAGCGAAGCTCACGATAGAGAACTATTCCGAATTGTGGGGAGGGTCCAGGTCCAACAACAGACTATGAGATACTAATGACGATTATGATGATGTTGGTGGGTATGTGTGTTTATATAAAATCCGATGCTGTTTGGATCTTCGATAGATAAGAGTTTATAGTCTGCGTAAGGATAGTTTTGTACATCGACATTAACTGAAATTTGAATCTTGATTTCTACATATGGAATATTATTTCCGACAACACATAAGTTATATGATTTGACCTATTGAGAAAAATGATCATTTTTACATATTTATCTTCGATAACACGTTTTCCCAAGAACATCATCAGATCCTTTCTAATGTCATTTTTCGAAATTGTTATTGTTGTCATGATATTTAAAAATGTAAGTATATGAATAAGTATGAAATATATGTGTGTGAGTGTGTGTGTGTGTGTGTGTGTGTGAGTGTGCGTGTGTGTATGTGTGAGTGTGTGTATGTAAGTACACACAAAAAGGATCAGAGCAGAGGAACAATTTAAAGCAAAACTTGGAAGAGGCCAGATATAATTGACACATTAATCTCAAAACCACTATACAATGTGGTGATCCCTGTTCTTTATTATTCACAAGCGTTGATCCCAACTATCGCCTGTTGAGGAACAATATAAGTGACTAGAGGCTTAGTGTACACGTCGAATGGGGAACTGAGGAACCATCTATTAACGATAGTAGTGTTTTAGATCATTATCATCAGTCTTTCAACGTCCGTTGTTGGACATAAACCTTCCCAAGGATTCACCACACTTCCCTAACATGGGCGTCACGGAGCCAATACTTTCTCTATTTGTCTAGCTCGTCTATCCATCTGATATTCTGTCTCAATTCCACGTGTTATTTCACCGAATCCATGTCGTGAGTCGCAATGTCGGCCATTCATGTAACATGGCCAGCCAACTGCCATTTGAGCTTCTTAATAGATTCTCTGATGTCCCTGACTCTTGTCTTTTCCCAGATGTACTGTGCTGTCTTGTTGTCTCTCAATGTGAGGCTGAGCATAATTATTTAATGTGCACATTGCATAGTTCTCAATTTGCAGATTTGTGTCTTGATTAGATTCCATGTTTCAGTCCCTTTCTTTTTTTTAACCTATCCTCCCGATAGTCCTTTATGGAACTGAAAAGTATTTTGATACATGACGTTAACATCTGAAGTTTGTTGTGGCAATTTCCATTCCAACGTTTGCTACTTCTACCTGAATTTGAACTCTCCCTTTTCATTCTTCAAATCTTCTTACGGCTTCTATTTTGGCATGTTTCCATCCTTATTTTTCAGAAGCTCTTCATGTGACTTCAGCAAACAGTCAAATTCTCAATTACTTTTTCTCGGACTTGTGCTAGTGCCAAGCTGCAAATAGCTCTTCTTCGAATCTTTGTGCCATGTGGTCATACTACGAATATAAATAATATATAAAAAAAAACTCAATTGATATTTGAATATAATTCCGTTCTCAAGTTTGTAGATGAATATAGCGCAATAATAAAATTCTTTTTTTTTATGTTCTCAGCATTGCTAGTGATACAGCCTCTGCCAAATTCCTATATAAAAATCCCACGAGTAAAAACTTTTACCTCTCAATTACAATAGTAAATGCTGTTATAAAACTGCCCGTATTAAAATGTCATCAAAAGACCTCAACTTATTTCCATTGCAAGTACAATACTCTACAAAGAACTATCAGATATAATATAATATGATATCGTGTATAAGTTCACGTGCCTTTTCAGAAGAATCTTTATCTCATTCACAATCTCTGAATACATATAATGGATATGTCACTACTTCATTATCTAGACGTCTCATCTACCATAAACAAAATACAAAATAGACTCGCCATACTTGGAGTCGTTTAAAAAACTCTGAATAAAATCTCCTACAGACAGGTCGTGCTTTTTGTTTCAAATAAACCCCCCAATAAAAAGACTAAGATCGCAAACCACAATAAAATCAGTAGCTAAAAAGATTTGAATTACCATTTGGTCATTTTTTACATCAATGTGATCCTGTGAAAATACAAGATAAACTTTTGAAAATTAAGATGTTTCTTGTCAGTCGTTTCCAACCAGGCTTGGATACATGAATGCTGTCTGAATTTTGCTGTGAAAACCCGAATAACTGTTCCCTTGATTGCCGTCGAGGGTGTGGCGTTTCCCCAAAAGCTTACTTTGAATACTCCTATCCCTGAAGAAAATACCCGGAGAGGACAGTTGCTATTTGTTTATCAGCGGTTCTTCCTTCAAAAGACAAATTGATGTTGCCTCAGGTACATTTTGCCTCAATCTGAACTCATATGGAAAAGAATTTTTCTAGGTTTAGCTTGATCTCAAACACTTACGTATGTCATTGCAGGGGAAAACGCTGCCCCCCCCAACACAGAACAGGTCCGAATAATTACCTCTATGTGTGTTTGTGTGTGCATGTGCGTATGATTGTGTGTTTGCATTTAGTATACTCTCATAAATTTTCCTTAAACAAACATGTACAGCAATAAACACTACGTGGGAAAGAGGAAGAAAAGTGAGATTGAAGTATGCATATTAATATATTTATTTATATGCATTAACTCATCGATTTTCATCGTACACACTCACACGCACACACTAGCGCAAATAGAACATAATTATCTCGAGAGAGAGAGTGAGTGAGAGAATGGGGGAGGTGGAAGGTAATAATATGTATGCTAACAATAATATGTTTATGTGCACATTCATTATTTTTGGTTTGCATATATATATATATATATATATATATATATATATTGCAGTTCTTTGTGCAAAAAGAATTTACGCTTCTGAAATAGCAACTCAACAATAGACCAGCTACATGAAATAAATCAACAGATTGAAAACTCATTAAAACACAACAAATTTCTTTGTTTGGCCTTTGAATGAAAAAGCATTTGACTTAGTAGTTCATAAGGCAATGCAAGAACAATTTATCCACGACTACTTCATAACATTCCTTCAGAACATATAACGATACAAACAAAATACAGATATCAAAAGAAGTTAGAGAACAGAGCATGGTTTCGCCTAACCGATTTACAGGCCAAATGACCAGATACAAGAGGGAAGAGTGAGATAGAGAATTCAGCCAGTACGACATGATAAGGGTTAGCACAGTTGCATCTATCATAGTGGAAAATTGGAAAAACTTCCCTCAGGCAATGGATGCAGCTACTGATGATGATATATGAATTTTTTTTTTACCTATGTATATATATATATTCACAAGGTGGATAAAAATGGGTCTTTAGCCCGACACATGCTTATTAGATGGATTTTGATCAGAAATATCCACAGTACAATGTTTGAGCTACGAGATTGATTAAAAAGCGCTAGGGTGGGTATACGTTGAACAGAAATAAGTATTTGTATATTAACAAAATATCCATTTGATATAATCCTGATGCTCACATTTACTTCACATTAACATAGATGATGTGTTCTGAAGTGAAATTTACAATTACTAAAGAGAGATTACGTATTACCAATCATGCAATGCAGGATGAAATATAAACAAAAAAAAATGAGAAAAAGTATTTTGACACATTTATGAATTCATCAAAAATATGTGATTTAAGAAGGAATGTAGGTGTATGAGTTTTGTGATGCATAGGAACTTTGGGAATGTTCCAACAATATTTGATTAAAGTACAGTCTTCACGAACAACTTTTACTTTTTTGAAAAGAGGCAAATATAGTTGAAATCAAAGAACCCTCACCCAAACAAAAGAAAGTGGTAATTAAATAATGAATGTTTAGACTACACGGCGATTGCTGTACAATCAAATGTCCCTGTCAATACTTTTGGATCGATTATTCTGAAGTGAAAGAAGTTTGTCACCACAAAAAAAACTCTTGAACAGTCAAGGCGAACCCTTAGTGACTTGAAAGGATATCCAAACCGACCAGTTCATCGGTTACTGAAATAACTATTAGTGATTAACTACACAAAAATGGCTTAAAATCCCTTGTGACTTGCAAAACGCCTTTATTGGAAAAAGGCACCAAAAATTTTGAATGAAACTAGCACATCTAGAGAAGCATAATTATTTCTGAAGAAACATTCTTAGGTCAGATGAATCCAACTTTTTGGTAAAGCTCCAGCTCGTCAAACGATAGACGCAGCCATGATCTAAAAACACTAGCTCCACAGCAATGCACTGAAGTTGGGGTTTGAGGCATTTCTCATTCAATGATATGAGAAGCCTGCTCTTGATTGCAAGAACCAAGAAGGGAGCGAATATCGAAGTATAAGCTAATATGTTCCAATTCAGCGCAACATATAGAACTTGAAAGGGGTTGAATCTTCCAACAAAAGTTAACGAGCATACAGCTAGAAAAACGTGTGAATAGTTGGATGGTGACAGGATTCACTTAATCATATATATATATTTGTTTTAGCACGACCACTGACAATATATATATATATATATATATATATATATATATATTCTTTTTTTTTTGTTATCGATTCCCAGTGTTATGTTGTATGCAACCATTTCCCAGTCTTATTTCCCTTTTAATTGTCCAGATTCTGTGCTTTTCCTCCAAAAGTCTCTCTTTTGTAAACCCTCTAGTGCTCAATTTTGCTCCTTATTTACCTGCCTCGATCACACTGTCTGGTGTGTGAACCGTTCATTCATCGACTCACGTAAAACCTCACAGGCTTTCATTATATCCATGTTCTCTCGTCTAAGGGATTCATTACTCTTGCAGACTGTTTTTTTTCTGCCAACACCTATTGTTACAATTGAGTGAAGATGCCTTTAGAAACTGCTTTCATCAAGAACGATTGGTCTTCGTTCCTTTCAAACGCTATCCTTTCTTAATCTCTATGTTTATCGCTTTATCCTTCTACTTTGTTGTTTATTTCTGTAGAGTTTTCCCTTTTTATCCTCATTCTCTCTGAATCTGATTTTTTCCTTCGTTTCTTTGATTAACCTTTTCATTTTATATTCTGTTCTTTTTTAAATCTCTTCTCAAGTCGTTTTAGTCCTTATTTTTTTCTATCTTTTCCCTAATGAAAAGTCTTTTATCATTTCCGTATTTTCTCGATACATTTTCCTGTTATTCTTTACTTTTTCCTCCTTTAGGGTTTGGCTTATCCTTATTTGGTTGTTTTAGCTTCTTCTTGTTATTTACTACCGCCCCTTTTTCTTTCTGAATTTACTTATTCTTATGTGCTTCCTTCAGTTATTTTCACTCTTTCTGTGGTTCATTCCTTGTACCATTTCTATCTGCCCTTTATTTTCCCAGGAATTACCTGATCTTATCAGCTTATTGGGTCCCTCTCATTCCTTTTGTCGTTACTCATTTGCTTTGTTTCTCCTTGTCTTATTTCAATTCAAGTCTTATATTTCCTCAATACCCAGGAGCTTAAAAATAGAAAAATGCTTTGTTTTCAAATGGCTGTATTTTTCTAGACAAATAGTTTACTGTTAGTATTTTCTACCAGTGATTATCTCAAAACTATTCCTATCATTGTAGCTCCTACATGTTTCTGAGATATTGTCATTTCCAATATTAGCAGAGATTTGCCTCCTCACAAGGGAAAATATGACACAAGGTTGGGTTTGAATTTGGAACCCTATACGTGAGCATATGAGGAGGGTAAATATTACCCTGGTCAGCAGGGTTTGCAGCAGAGGTGTCCGGGTGACCCAAGACTTTCCCCTCTGGTTGTGGGGTACTGCCATGGACTGGGAATCTCCAGGGACCAGTGACATTTACATCCATTTTGTACCGTATCTCACTCGAAAGCCAAGCTGAAGTTTGTTCAAACGGTCGAGATGGGGATGTGCTTTTCCACGTTGCCTTAAATATTAAAATTAAACGTCATTCAGTTGATGCAAATATGTTTCTTATGTTATGAAAGATCATAATGCGATTCGAATCTCGAGGTGGTCTGATTATAAATATAAGGGGGATAAGGATAAGAATCAGAGAATTTGATAGATGAAAACTCTAAGAAAAGTGAACGGGTTTATCAAAAGTTGAATGAAAACCTCAGACAGTTTTTATTCCACTTTAGTACATCATTTTATGTCCTTAATCATGATTGTGTTTGTGTGTGAATAAATCTGTAATTAAATTGTTCAAATGGAAGTAAAATGGCGGAAAATGCTGGCACAAAGATGTGTGGATACAAGACACATACGCACATGTTTTTGTTTGTGTATTTGCTCGTGTGCGTGTGTTTCTGCAGTTTTCAAAAACTAATGTATTGAACTGTCTCCATGAAAATAGTTTAATCTTTGGTCGATACGCTGTCCTCAATTTTTTTTCCAATTCTTCATCGAGGCACATTTTTTTTCTTTTATCTCTTCTATCATCTGAAATCAACGACTTTTTAGAGTGAATTTTAAATAGAGAGATAAAAAAAACAGGCTAGGGCTAAATACAAAATGTTGAACAGTTGTGGTACGAAAGTTGTCTTGTGCTTTGCTTCGACAGTTGTTCATCTGTTATCAAACGTGACAATTATCTTTTGACAAATAAAGAGACATCATCATTTGTTTCTTTTACTCAAATGATGTGGCTCAAACATTTACGCATCCCGATCCACCAGAAAACTTCATTGACAGTTAGATGACAATTCACAGCATACACTTTTTCAATGTGATCATCGTCCGTCGTTGTTGAAGGTCATCGACTATTGACAACGTTTTGGTGGACATTATACCAAATTTGAAACGCTGGTATTACTCATAACATTTTGTACCGTTCAGACAATCATCTGCATAGGCCAGTTGCAACGTCAGAAAAAATTTCGAAAAACCTTTCAAACAGAATTTCAAAGAAACGCGTTATTACAAAATTTTGGGGAAAACGCCAACCACTATATAATGAACCAACTTAACTTAATGCACTTTTTGTTACCAAAATTAAGGCAATTGTTACATAACATTCCAATAATGAGTTCGCTAAAACTCATTATTTGCACCGTATTTTGATAGTTCGATCTCTTTATGGACATACCTCATACATAAGCATACAAAGTCTGGTGATATAAGTTATTGCCAAGGCACCTGGGGTTAGTAGTAATGAACTTTTACTCCCCAAATCATACCTGTAGGTTTCACAGCATACTTTATATATATATATATATATATATATATATATATATATATATATATATATATATATATATATATATATATATATATATATATATGTATATATATATATATATATATAATCTTAATATATAAATCCATACACATGCACAAACTACCAATAAGAGTGATGATTACCGGTATGGTATGATTTATTGAACGTTTCATGAATAACTTTTTTCAAACGTAATCAACATAAATTCAAATAAGCACATATGCAATAATAGGCACAAAATATGTTTATTTTTTAAGAAGGTATGTAACAATATTTGGGTCACTAGCTCTGCCGGGAATTTGGAATCATTGTCTTGTTGGTATATTCAATTTCTCTTCAAATCGAGATTTACAGCCAAACTTTTCAGATTATACTCAAGAACCATTGCAATAGTTTTTTGGCTTTTTTGAATGACTGAGCAGTTTGCACTTTGTCTTATCGGACCAGCGAGCTTCATCGCAAAATGTTTGATCTTATTGCTTTTTTTGCAAAATTTAATCATGCTTTCTAGTGAATTGGTGTTTTCATTGGCATATAGCCTTTTAATCCAATCGGTGCATTGTATCTTTTGCAGTACTCTGACTAACACTATTGTCGTATGATTTCAAATTATCAGTCACGTTTTCCTGTGTTATCCTCAGATCAATACTGTCGTCTCTAAATATCTTGAATATGAGTCTTGGTAAAATTTCACGAGGACAACAAGTTTGCAGAAGATTTCGCGTCACTAGCAGTATTAAATATTTTCATTGTGGGCTGTAGCGTCGACCTAAGAACATTCTGCTTGGAAATATCGTCCTTACCCTTCTCAAATTTAGTTCCTTTTATGGATCAATTGCCTCAAATATATACGAAACTTCTTTGTTTTTGTTATAGTGGAATAACAATGCACAGTTACATATTGTAGAAAAAAATCCAATTATTCGATTTCAATGGTGTTAAATGGTTTTTTGAAGTTTGAAAATGAACTGTATTCAAATATTCACCCGTATTTTAATGATTCATAACAAGTGGACGAATACTTTTTGTGCATGTATTTTTAGATTATAATTTCACAACCCCTTCAAGAGTAAAAGTGTTTACTTTAAATTCTGTGTGTATGCTGCATCTTAGTTGTTGCATAATGTGAACTTTATAGAGCACATACGAAGGAAGTTATCAGCTCCAACCTTTCATATATTATGGATACTTATTGCCTTCACTGTATGTACATATGTACAAATACTAAATCACTTATAGTTCACTGCCTAAACATTCTTTTAATCTTGAGATGAAAAATAACTTACCGTGACATAAAAGTTCAACTGTCACCTTTAAGTTAGTGGTCCATTGTCAAATTCATGTTGATTTTTTATTAACCCTCGTATACAATAATCATGTGGCATATGCTATATGCTATTTCATAATTATTACTAACAAACGATACTGCTTGCAGAACATAGAGGCAAAGATTAGATCTACATTTATTTTGCATGCGCTGTTTGAATTCTCTAATTTTCAGCGCATTATATTTCGATTAAATATTATCGAAAGATAATGCACTAAAGATTGGATATATATATATATATATATATATGTGTGTGTGTGTGTGTGTGTGTGTGTGTGTGTGTATGTATTTCAGTCTCAAGTGTTGCTTCATTCATTGTAATTATGCTCAATATTTTAAGATATATAATGACTGTTTTACTGTATGGTAGTTAGTAACTGACATGCCAAGAATGAAAAATTGAGAACAGTTATTATGAAGATAAAACTTTTGTTTGCAATACAAAAAATAGTGGAATTAACAACTCATGCAGTCTGTTACAGAGATCACCATCATCATTATCATCATCAGTCTTTTAAGGTGAATCATTGGATATAAACCTTCTCCAAGATCCACTATATTTCTCTCTCATAGGCGTTGTAGATTCAGTATTTTCTGAATTTGTCTATTTCATCCCTCCATCTCGTATTTTTTCGGCCTCAGTTTCGTATGTGATCTCTGGGGCCCATGTTGTGAGTTTTGGTGTTTATCATTTGTCAATCGTTCTTGCAACATGACTAGCCCATTGTAATTTGAAGAGAAGATATCTAAGTTTGAAAACCTGGTATTCGATATTCTAGTAGGAATTTGAGAAATTCGTTTCCGATCTTCATACATATTCTTAGATTCCATTGAAAATATGCAAATTGGACGATTTTTTATAAAACTGTAAGTATATATTCTTTTTTGAATGGATTTTCCGATGTAAAAGTTTTTGTGAAAAAAAAAATTAACGGAATTACGATTTTTCCAAGTTAAACACCTTCCCATTTCTGATTTTGGGAAATCTTTAAGAAATTTTCTCGCCACCCTAACCATATTACACATGATGATACCCAAGAGAAACTAAATCTCTTGGAATTTCAATCGATCCTTGCTACAATTTTAATCGGCTCTCAATCAGTAAAAACAAATGCCGAAAACAAAATATTTTCTATCTAAAAAAGTTTTTTTTTCTTGTGTAAAAATATATATGCTGGACCTTTTTTTCAATATCTGTCGCGCTTTGAGGTTTTTGGGAGTTTGAAATAACATTCAATTATATTAGAACAAAGATAACTTCTGATCTTCCTGTAAATAAAGGCAATTCCACTATATTCCCAGAAATAAGTGTACCGATATTTTCCTCATAGTCCAGTCAGTGATTCATTAAATGAACTAATTTTCTTTGTTTGAAATTTTCCTGGGGTGAATTCTATAATGAAGCAGCTATATATATATATATATATATATATATATATATATATATATATATATATATATATATATATATATATATATATAAATATATATATATATATATATATATATATATATACACTGTATATGTGGTACAAATCAGTCTAACAGTATAACATAATTTGATAATATATCAATGATATAAAGCCACTTCTGAAATGTAATGGATTTATTTCAGAGAGTGCTCGATCCATACAACTTTTTACTCATGAAGTGAAGTTGGTTTGGGGTAGAGCTGGAAACAAATAGTAGAATGTGGATTCGCTACACAAACTAGCTCATGTTTCTGCCTTCTTCGGGCCTGAAAAGGGTAGAAACATGAGCTAGTTTGTGTAGCAAATCCACATTCTACTATATATATATATATATATATATATATATATATATATATTAAACAGGGAAAATACACTTTTTAATCTTGTTTTGTTTTCAACTGATCGGTTTTGGATTTTCAGGGCAGAATTTCTTCATGGAAAATTTTTGAACCATTTTTTTCTGGGGAAAAAGTAGTAGGTCAGGTGCTCTGTTTGTTTTTTCAAAACCATTTTGTAGAGGGAACGAGTACGATTGGCAAAGTTGAAATAACAAAGTAGATATGGAGACTGTATCTATGGCAACCTAACCATAAATTTTAAAAAATCAAAGTAAAATGTGTTGAAGGGGTTGAATAAATATATGTTTCAAATATTTTTTCTTATCGCATTGTTGTGTGTTAATGTAGAAAAGCCGATTTAAGAGCTTCACCCCGTTAACGTAAATGGCTCCTGTGCATAACTCTTACTCACCCTTGTGTTTTTTCACTACTGGAGATGTTCCAGTTGCCATAAACGGAGATATGAAGGGAAGAGTGGTTTCGAATTTTTTTCTGGTATTCTCAATCATTACAGTGTGTTGATGGGTAGGTGTGTCTGGTATGGGTGTTCATCATTTGGGGTAGAGATGCACCGTGTATCTAGAACTAAAATTTATGCTGAAGTAACATTCTATTCGAAGCGACATCAATTTGGGTTTATAAAGAAATGACGAGAAATTGTATAGTCACTGTTTTGTTTCTGATATCAGTACTACTTGTCTGCGAGATCGGTACTTTTAATAGAGGTGAATATCGCAAACTCATGTCAATCAAAGTGTATCCGACTGGCATACAGATCCAACTACTCCTGTATGATGACGAGGCTTGGTTCTTCCATGAGCATACTACGCCCCCTCGAAACAGGGAATCTCTGTCCCCTGTGTTTATCCGTCTCCTTTATTTATACCCAAATGGTGTATACCTACAATATTATCACTCCTCTAGGATTTGCATGATTATAAAGATGTTGCTAACGTAACTTTCATTTTACGTCATCTGATTTCTTTTCATGTGATAAGGGACATCTGAAATACTGGAATCTCTCCTTATAGGCATCCAAAAAATTCGCTTCATAGGGAGATCTTATTTTTACCTAATTTCAATAACACAGGAATCCATACTTATCACCCAATTTATTTCATTCCAGCTTCTGCCCGCTACTGAATTTTGCCGTGGAGATTTTTTTCGGAGAGATTTGAAAATTAACCAATTTGGAATTCCTATTTTGCATGCAAACCTTCTAAAATTCCAACGTAGTGTTCAATAATAGGGATTTAGGTTCGTCTCAAACGCTCTTTTTTTGTTTCTACGCACTAACTAACTCCTGAGACTTCATCTATCTGAAATGATATTTTTGAAGTTTAATCTTTATTCATATCTATTCTTTCATTTTTCTATCTACTCGTCTCTTTAGAGTGTTTTTTTTTTACTTATTTCGCCATTAAACTGTTTCATGGTTGGGTTTCTGTTGTTCCATCGTTTTTGTATGTTGTTCTGAAGTCTTAATTGCTAATTTGTCTTCTGTCGTTTCTTCAAAAATTAGAAAAAAAAACCATAAAAAAAAAAATGCTTCAGTTGAAGATCAAATAAAAACACAAAAACAGTTGCCTGGCGTTTGAAATGCTGTGAAACCAGTAAGTAACGATACGCTTGCAAATATCTATGTATCTATTTACACTATATTTCGAATATTGAAAACTATAACCAAAGTAAAAACAACCCCTAACAGTACCGTACGCATATTTGTATATATGTATGTATATATATATATATATATATATATATATATATATATATATATATATATATATATATATATATATATATATATATATATATATATATATATTGAGTACGGATTCAGTACACGAACATGTCTATAGCTCTGCCCTGTTTGAGCTTCTTCAGGCAAATCATTCGACTCATTTAAGATTCCTATTTAGCTCATTTTGGTTGGGATGTCTGTTTTTCTACGTTGTACTATCTTCTGTTCATTCTGCGCATATATATATATATATATATATATATATATATATATATATATATATATATATATATATATATATAGAAAGTGGTTGATTATTGCTTTTTACGTTTTTAAGTTTTATTCAATAGGGATGCTATGCTTATTGATGGTTTAGTGTAGGTATTCCCATTACCAGGATGTAGTTGATCCCTCAGTTCTTTGGGATATGTTTTTTTTCCCTGGGAGTATTTTATTCTCACTTAAATCTGTTTCTCAATCTTAGGGTTCCCTTTTATAAGACCTTACTTGTTATTTTAATTATTTAGGGTTTGGTCTGTTCCAATGCGTTAAGGATAACCATGGTGACCATGTTGTTTTCTAATTGGCTGTGTGAATGGGACATTTCTCGTGGTATTCTATTGACCAACAGAAACCAGACTTATATAATATTCCTCAAATGAGACAATACAAAACAATGTCAAAAATAAATATACTAAAGCCCCAAAGAACTAACGAAAATAACTTTAGATGTGATGAAAAAATAAAATCCATTAACGAATTCGATAAATTTCAACCACTGAATCATGTCTGTTAACAAGGAACGAGATTATCTTGGAAAAATTGTTTTTATTTCAGTTTTTTTTACGGTACAGACTGGTTGATAAAACACCAAAACATGCGCACATTCTCCTTCAACCATTTTACCGCCTAGGGCGTATAAATGGAAACGGGAAAAGCCATTACAACAGATACAGGCATTAACAAGAGCAATCAATTTGTGTAAATGGTGACAATGGATGTAAGAATCATCTCTGGCCGATATCTATTTCAGAGGGGTTTGCCAAAAGTCCCACTTACTCATATCTTTCTCCTTCAATCACCATGGCATGCCAAAGAAAAGACATATCTTGTATGATATCTGTTGGTAAGGAAATATGCAGGTATTCATGCCCTATCCAAGAGTATTACAGTTAACTGAACATACGCAGCCTCAGTCAAAATTTGAAGTAGTTTTGATGATTCTGTTCTATGCACTGATAACGTATACGCTATCTTACAGCACCATGTCCAAATTCATTTCAATATCTTAAAAGAAGTATACTTTCTCATGCAATAATGTTCTTTCTAGAGATAGTTATGTACTTCATGAACCCATATCAGATAGTAATTTTTGTAATATAACTTTTTCATGTGATTCATATTCAAAGGTTCCCCTTTTATTGGATTGTTTTGGAACTTCAAAATATTTCCAAGGTTTCTAGAGACACCCTGGCTATATCTTACATAGTGATAGAGCGCTGGTGTATCTCTGGAGAGAGCCACCACATTTAATATTATGATCTGATTAAAGAAGATTGAATAGAGATAAAAATGTACTAACGATTAAAAAGTCTCATAGCAAGCATGAACCGAATATATATCTGTAGTCACTATATTGAGGCCCTCGTAACATCTGCGCTGAAGTAATTTTTTAATCTCCCTCCTTATATAACATATACGCATGCACTTGCGTATACATATGTATCTAAACGTATTGCGATACAGTTATTAGCAAATATGGTCATTTACTAAGTTTAACTGGTAAAAACCTCATTAATAAAGCGTCCAGAAAGGTTCAAAGTCACAATACTTGCGCATTGTTTTGCATGGCATGATTAGTAATCATCGCCACATAGTATGCACCTATTGTCTTTCATTAGTCAGCATAGAATGGTACAATTCCAATAGATGAAGTACTATAGGAAGATCAAGGTGTGCCAATTTTTCATTTGACGGGGATTCGCTGGCATTGAAAATTAGTATTTGAAATTCCAACTTTCACCAAATTGATAATGAGAGATTTTGAATGAAATTCTTCTTCAAGCTAAAGCAGATATAGCTCAAGTTGAGATAAAATTAACATTTTCTCTCTACTCCCAATCCTGTCCTTCTCCCCCTCTCCCTCCCCCTCTCTCTCTCTCTAAATATATATATATATATATATATATATATATATATATATATATATATATATATATATAAATATCTGCTTATATTTTTTCAGTTTGGTAGACAGGATAATTTCATATTTGCTTCAAGCTTGTGTAGTCAATATTTGAGTCCTGGAAAAAGCCAAAAGTCCAAATAATTTTCTAAGGAGACTGTGTTTATCTAGACGTTTAGTGTGACACAGTTTTCTTCGTATTGTATCAGTACAGCTGTGTGCAAAAAAATTTCCATGCCTGAAGAATATAACTATACAGCTGGCATCTTGGCTGATCGCGTATCTTGCGCTATGATGTAGTATATGATTGTCTATACTTACTCAGTCATTCTGAATTTGATTCACTCTTTGTATTAAAATTGTCTGTACGTGTTGATCCTATGAAAGTATTAGGCTTCGTAAGTGTATATCTGTATCTGTGTATTTGTGGACGACTTTAATATAACTGCGTACAACCGCCTGGGTTTTGTATGAGTGAGTAATAAAGCAACCCGTAAACTAAAATTATATACGACCTGGGGCCATTATAATCAGAATCACACTCGAATCGGAATAAGAACACCAAATCTTTCAAATCAAGTTGTCAGTCTCTTGGGTCAACATTGATTGTTCGTTCCCAATGGTCTCTAGAGCCTTTTCATCGGTTTTGTTTGCC
Source organism: Thysanoteuthis rhombus (assembly GCA_963457665.1). Lineage (NCBI taxonomy): Eukaryota > Metazoa > Mollusca > Cephalopoda > Oegopsida > Thysanoteuthidae > Thysanoteuthis > Thysanoteuthis major. Next base: position 36,591,802 of record OY735200.1, on the reverse strand, counting down.
AGACACTTACCGTTCTAATGTACCCTCATTCTGACAGCTTATTATTGACGGTGTTTGCCATTACGGACAATCACTTCAAGTTGATGAAGTGAGAAGCCATCAACTACAGGTGGTGTGCGTTACGTAGGCTATTCTCACCATGATCGCAACTGCAACCACCACTACCGCATCTAAAATCCTCGTTCG
>OY735200.1:36559116-36589116 GCA_963457665.1 Thysanoteuthis rhombus | reverse complement strand
GAAAGATTTGAGCTTATCATATCACCCGATAGAGTTTAAGAGTCTTGCATTGATCATTTGTTGGCAAAATAGTTTTATAAAACATTGTTTGTGAGTTCGAAACTCAATTGTTCAATAATTTTAGCCCTGTACCTGACTGAGCTAAATACATATTCACACCTAGATATGGCGTTCTTTCAGTATGATTCATTTTTTTTTTAAATCAAAGCTGCACTTGTTACTCAACTGTTGGGACTCTTTCTACTTTATTCGATTGTTTTAATCCCGTAATCTCAAGCAAAGCATAGATAATACACATTTTTACTTAGATTGTTCCAGATAACTCACTAAAAATGTGAAAATGCGCCAGTCAGCGCCCACCTACTAATATGATCTGTGAAAGCAAAGTGAATAAAACAATAGAACGCTAAATAATAAATTGGGTCGATTAATCATCTCCAAAAGCTGCTCAAGAAAAATTGACAGGGACTTTTAGGAACGCATTCCAATGTGTTGGAATAAAAATTCCGCCTTTCGTGCCTAAAATTGCCTTAGGAAAAGCCAAAGTGAGAAAAGACAACAACTAAATCAAAGAAAACAAAATTAACTCTCCACCTGCTTCCTCTTCACTCGAGGCACTCAAGCTAGTTTCCCGCCAAAATGCTTATCAAAGTGGCGCCACACATATTTTGTCCATCATTCCTTGCATGTTGTTCTTTCTCTTTTTTCTTCATATTTTTTTGTTTTATTTAAGAATATTCCATTCATTACTCTTGCTTTTTCTTTCCAACAATTTTTATTCATCTTTGATTAATTTTCTTTTCACGAGTTTTTCTCCCTTTTTTTTGTCGAATGTTAATTTTTGTTAGTTTGTCCTTTTTTTTTTTTTTGAAGCCATCCGTCCCTTTCATTTTTTCCTTTTATAATCAGTTTTACTGGTTATATTTTAAAGCAAATCTTTCTCTTACATCCATCCTACCCCCCTCTCTCAATCTCCCTCTCTCGATCTATCTCTCGATCTCTCTCCCTCTTACATAACAACGCTTCGTTCTCACATTCGATTCGAATCATACAATCTGCAATTTTCTATTGTTCTTGGTTAACACTATTGACATTTTCTAGTCCTCTTCAATGTTTACTCCCTTTTTTGCTTTTTAAAACAGTTTCTCTTGTCTTTTTATTATTTATCCACATATACTATCGTTCTTTTTCTAGTTTTTATCTTTCTTTCAATGCCAGCATTTTGTCACTTTTATCGTTGATATTCAAGCTTATTTTCAATGGCACAAAACTAGATGCGTTACACATTGTGGGAATCGAACTCACTATAGTAGAAAATGTATGCAAGATTAGCTAAGTAAACCTTACACCATGAACAGGTGCCAGTAGCTTAGTCTGGTGCCAAGTTGAAGATTATTGTCGTCATCGTCTTGAAACTAACTTTTCAACTTCTGCTTAAGAGATGATTATCCTTTTCTGTCTGTCTCTCTTTGCCTCTCTCTGTCTCTCCCTTTGTCAATCTATATGTCTGTCTGTCTCTGTCTCTGTCTGTCTTTCTGTCTGTCTGTCTGTCTGTCTGTCTGTCTCTTTCTCTCTCTCTCTCTATATATATATATATATGGAACTATGAATTGTGCCATCTTACATTGAAAGTCTAATTTTAAATAATCTCCCGTTATTTCACGATGAATGTACATTCAGACAAGACAATGTAAATAGAGATCATTTCAAATAGTAGTTTCAATATGATATAACGCTATTCATAATATTTTCTATCGGATCAGATATCCATTTCTGAATAATAATAATAAAAATGATAATAATAATAATTATATATATATATATATATATATATATATATATATATATATATGTGTATGTGTGTGTGTGTGTACATACATACATATATATATATATATATATATATATATATATATATATATATATATATATACATATATATATATATATATTAAGCTATGTATTTTCTCCTTCCTAATTCATCTCCACACACTTCTAATACTCTCTCTTTTCTCTATCTAAATTAACTTCTGCACTTTTCAATCTTTATCTGTGTTTCTATCCTTCTCCCTCATTCACGTATTGTAATATTTATTTATATTTACTCATTGTTACTTTTCTGTGTTTTTCTTATGTTATATCTTTCTCACTTTCTTTTTTCTTTCTTCCTTCTCCCCTGTTCCATTCTATGGCTGATGTCATTTTTCAACCGAACATTAGTTATTTAGTACGTTCATTCTCTCTTATCAATTTTCCCCTTTTATGCGATTGTTCTTCCTTGTTGCTTTCTCTATTGCTTCTCTCTTTACTGAGATATTTTCTATAACCATCATCTTTCTTTGCTGAATTAATTCATACCTCGTTCCTTTCATTGCTTTCTTCGTAGGCTCCCGATTTATTTATTTGTTTATTCATGATTCTGAAATGGTTTTCGCGCGCAGATTTTTCCTTTCGAATCGTCTGAATTTCAAGCATTATTTTTTGCTGCTTGTTAATTTCTTGATCCATTTTCTCATTCATCTCTTTGTCTCCTGGATGACATTCCTTTAGCTGAGTCATGGAGAGAGAAGCTCCACTCTCGAATGACAATTTGAGAAACGGGCACTCTCTCTCTCCCTCACACACGCACGAGCGCACGCGCGCGCGCGCACACACACACACACACACACACACACACAGAGTAAGGAATACGTGCGTAATATTTCTAACAAGCAAATACGATCATGGCATTTAAAGACACATTTAGAGCTACTCATTGAGAAGTGATCGGTTTTAAAATGAATATTTCTTCAAACTTTTCCATTTTATTCAGAAATGTTGAAAAGTAAGTGGAGGGGATGGAAAATCAAAAAAAAAAATGATAGAATAAATGTAATCATTGGAAAAAAGCAAGAGAACGGAAAACTTTAAAAATGGTCAATTCAGGGAGGAAGAAATTATACTTAAATCAATGAAAATATTGAATACATTTTAAACAAAAAAAAAAATGGCGGGCCAGAATATAAAGGAATTTCTCAATAAATAAAATGTGTATTTGTCTGTCTACATCTCACGGACACGGAAGCTATGAGATTGTTTTTGCTGAATTTTGTCTTACACATGCCTATTGACCTCTCTGAAAATTGAATCCCTATCATCGTAACAATTTAAACCACCTTCCTCCTTTATTGGTATGATTCAAAAGATGATAAATCGTTCTTGAATAAGTGCTCCTCTATCACAATTGTTTATAGAAAATTAATTGTCACCTAGAGACAAGATTCAGCATGATTTTGATATTTACAGTAAAACATATAATCAGGTATTATCTATAAACAAACTCCACGGCATTAGAGCTCTGCTGTCAAAACAACTGAATAGGTTGCTGACCAAAAATATGGACACCCACTCGTAAAAGGTTCATTTTATTCTACGTAATACGTATATTTTCAAACTATTATTGATTTTTGTTTCTAATAGGAGATTTTTTTAAAAAATCACATAAATATAAAATGCTCCGTTGAAAGGAATTCTGATAGATTCATACGTTTCAGCGAATATACACTTAGTTCAGTAATGGCTCAACATTGGAAAGTACTCTCTTTCGTGCGTGCCGTTAATGGTTCTATCACAACAATAAACTTGCCCCGAACATGTCCGTAGGAGACCGCAACTGAAATCGAGACACAAAGGAGAATAAAGATGAAAAAAGACCCGAGAAAACCAGTTGCGAATGTTGCTAATGAGGTCAAAGAAGTGTGTGCCGTGAATGTTTCTACTTAAACAATCAAACGTACCATGGGCAAGACAAGCTTACAGGGCCGACGACCACGTAAGAAACTGCTACTAACAAACAGACCCGTTCAAAGTGAACAGGAGGATAAAGGATATAAAAGAATTGGGCGTCGATATGACGAGACATACAAGGAAATGGGTTTGATATCAACAGTTAATAGCATGGATTGTATGTTAGCACTAATAGCAATTTTTGGCTGCATTTCATCGACGGAATCATAAATACTGAAGATTACTTCAATATGTAAAATCTAACTACCACATATAGCAATTGTATTGTTGTACACATAGTAGTACGGAATCTTCATGAATAATATTGACAAGAGTAAAATATAATCGATATTCTGTGCCAAATTATTTCATCAATGCCTTTGAAACGGGTATATATGATTTGTTTTGTGCGAATTTGAACATTAACGAATGCTATGAAACTCTGAGAAAATATGAATTTTCAAGAACGGATTATAAAATTCTTATACCTCAGATGCAATGGCGATTGTTTCGTGCAACTTCTGGCAAATTTTGAAAGAATATAATGTTCCTGTGTGCGAGTACATCAGTCATTTCATAAAAAAAAATAAAAACTAGATTATGCCGGGTTGATTCAATGATTGCTTGAAAAAGACAATTAACGAATCAACAGAATTGGAAAGAATGAATGAAAAACAAAAACAATAAATGATAGAATAAATACTATAGAGACGTTAAGTACGTTGATAAACCTGAAGCCAAATAACGAAAGAACTTATTTTGCGCAACAAATATTTATTCTTCAATAATATATCTCTCCATGTCAGCACATTGAACCCAGCCCTTCTCCATCAGTTACATAGATCGAATATTGTATAGGAAAAATTCACCTAATAACTATGTTTGGTTGCATATTTATTGATTCACTCTCATGAAATAATTGTTTACAGAAAATTTATTAAAAGTAGAAATGATGAAGAGGAGAATGAAAATAAAAGGTATGGAAAACTATGGAATGAATTTACAGAAAATATTACCTGAAAGAAAAAACAGAAAGAAGAATGAAATTGTGAAAAAAAAGATGAAAACAAGAAAGAGTGTGATACAACTAATTTAGAAAAAAGTGGAGTGGAGTAAGAACTGAATGGAATGAATACGATATAAACAAAAAATAAAACACTGAAAACAAAGAATCGATAAAAATAAGAAGTAAAAGGAAGGCAAAGTGAAAGAAAGAAATTATTAAGAAATTGTACTAAATATTTGAAAAAAGAGAGAAATATCGAATTCTGAGTTCATTATGTCGAAGACGGCCCAAAACGGATTTGTCAATCATCAATATTTTTTTCTTTAGGCAAGTTGCTCGTAATTCAATTGCACTATTCCTTGACCGATTCTTGATAGTCATCCTATTGCCCTGAAGACGAGAGGAGGTAAGAACATTTAATAAAATAAAACTAGATTATATAAAATGTAATAAAACCCTCAAAGATAGAATATGGCAACTGGTACTCTTTTCAATACTGACATTGAGTGCATCGCCAGTTTGTGTCAATTGTAGGGAGTCAGAAGCGGGAACAAATTGGTTTGTAAAAGATTTGAGGGAATTTAATAAAGAAAAAAAAGGAAGATTTGCAATTAATATCGTTTTCCATTTATTTTCTCAGGATACATTTTTTGTTGTATTTCACTACTCATTGGTAATCGATAACGTGAGAAAAATGATGGGTGAAAACCGAATTATAGAAGTCAAATGAAAACAGATTCGTACAGGTCTGGGAAGACTTGCAAGAAGGGATTCAGCTTACTATTAAAGCGTTCGATGGAAGATTTCAAGGATCGAGACCACACTAAGTGTACTTGAACTCAAAGGACAAACGATTGGGAAAAAAAAGAGGAATTCGTTGACAGACACACGTGATGGTGATCTTATTCTTTCAAATGACATGGGTGGTTTTCAATATTGCATTTTTCAAGTATTCTCTACTAAGCCTGATAGATCGAATTTCGGTTTTAACGGACACATCGATTATAACACACTTTGTTATCTACCAAACTAGTTTAATGGATGTATCAAACACATGTACCACGACGAAGTTGGCATTATCTTAGTTTCGTTGTCCTGTCTTTCGTGGCCTCTCGATCAGGATTGAAGTATAATATCTGTTCGTCTCACATAGAATCAACTTCCCCATTTCAATTTGAAATGCTATGGTTTTATTTGAATTGTTTTATTCATGGATTTTAATCTAATTTGAATTGAATTAAGCCACAAAAGCAAAAACTGTAATGAATCTTCATTTAATTTTGTCACAGAACTGTTTTACCTGGCATTCTTGCCCTATTCAGAAATCACAAAGTGTCAAAGTCAAGTAATTTGATTTCTCTAAATCATTTAACTATATACCTCTTCGGCTTTCTTGACTAATTATTTAACATCAAATTTTGTATTAGAATGAACATAGTGTTGTATATTTTGTACTTAAATTATTGCATTTCGAATTCAAATTATATCATGAAATTCAATAAGAAAAAACTTCAAGAGAACAATTAAAATACAGCAATGATGTAATGTTTTTCGTCCATCGAATGAACTATTTTGAAAATTTATTTCATCAAGATTCATGAAGAAAACAATTAGAATGCCTCTATAATAATGTTTGAAACTCACTTCTTATTTACTTTACAAGGGACAATCATCGAGTATAACGGTATTTTGGCTTCAACAATAACTTCCTCCCACAGTTAGTTTGTTGTATTGAGGGTTTTCTGTAAATAAAAAAATGTTTTCAAAAATATGAGAAAATGACGATTAGGTAGTGAAAATTATGATATCAGAATGGAAGAACAGTCGACGCTTTTAATTTTGTATTTATAAACTACCAGATAACTCTGAACAACATTATCAATTTTTTGAATAGTATTTCTCCCATCATCTTTTTAGTTGCTTTTTATTGCTACTCACTCGGACCGTCGATCTACGACAGTGACTTGAGAACGCATATAGAGAATGAGCTGTAAGCACGATTCGAACTCGCATTCTTTTTACATCAGGATATTGCCTATTAATGGAACTGCTCAACCAACTCATCTATTAGACTTTTAGGGCTCACAGAGGATAGAATCTTTTCCGAGAACTCATCTTCCATCTTTCTCCAAATGCTTGGTGCTATACTTGTTAATGTCATTGATAAAAAATTGATGAAAAATTGATATTTGGCAATCATGCAAAATGAATAATTCGATTCAAAGAATATCTTTTTTGTGTAAAATGTAGCATTATAGTTCTCCCTGTTAAAATCTGATATTCTATATGGCTAATTCGAATATTTTTTTAAGTACTATAGCATGAATAATAATGCAACTACATATATTGTAATATAATATTTTGTTTAAAAATCGTTTGCTATCATAGCGTAGACGGAACACAGATACTATTGACGAGAGCATTGAGTTTAAACCATATAAGGGAAATGTTGGAGCCTTGTCCCAAACTAGGCCAAACTAGTATTAAACCTATATAATACTTCTTCACTGCTCTGCTTTTAATACCAAAAAATCTCCACGAGGTACCACCTCCACGCTGCACTGGAATAGGGGTATACTCTTTTGAACAGCTAAATCTGAGCGATCTGCACGTTCTTCAATACTTTCCTGTATCACAAGCATTTAGTATATATCTCAGCAAGTCCCATGTAAGAGCATACTCATTTTCACTTTGTGACACTGTGTATTTAGACCTATTGAAGTAAATGGCGTTCGTGTCCAGGTGAAACTATATTTTCTAATCCTGTACAAGTATACAGAGCTATTGCTGAGTTTGAATTTGTCCTTAACTACTAACTCTATTACAACATTTTTTTGAACAAGGTTACTTCATTTTGAAAGAAGGCTAATATATTTGGGCGTCTTTTGCAGATCAATCTCATTCAACTTGCAAATCGATCAGCGAGACGAGGTTGCTAAGCATCACGCTATAATAGGCACCTAATTCACACTACATTGTACATTGGATAAAATTATTTTCATTTTCCAGTCGGTAGAATCGAATGTGATGGATTGAATTCATTTCAGCAATACTTGTCTTCGAAACTAGCTCTGTTACTACTATTCAACGGCAGAACTTAAAGCTGGTTATCTTTTATGATAAGACCTGCTTAGTCTGACACAAGGTCCCTCTCAGTGAGATCTGCATCCAAAATGTTAGTAAAAAACAGCCAAACCAACCATAAGCATTGCTCAACGTGAAAACGCTCAATTATAAGTGTATCTTTTTGCCACTTTAGATAATCTATGCTTTATCTATTTCTAACTTTTCATAGTCTTCTTTGCCATTTTCCAACAAAGAACAATTTATGCATACATACACTTGGAAGCTTCCTATTCCTTTAGAAGTCAAGTTAGAATAATTCCGGTTCAAACATATAGAGGATGGGAAGATAAAAGAATTGGCACCCACAAGGGCATTACCCGGTGTTTCCATTGGATCAGTCACTTATCTATTTGCTCTGTATTATTGTTGCCAACAAGCATTTGCTTTGAATTATTCAGCATAAATAATTTTGACTAATTTACATCGAAGAACATTCCAGACGAATTTAGGAAAGAGAAAATGCCTGGAACGGACGGCCCAGGATTAGAGCATGACATGCGGAATCCTCATTAATTCCAATTGAGAGTTTTATTCAGCATGTGCTTGTTCCGACCTTAGGTATATGCCTCTTCACTCTTCCTAGACTGTTTGTTACTGTCTTCTTCTATAAAAGCAATAAAATTTGCTGCGTTCATAGTGGGTTTGGATTGCGTGCGCTAGATTCGACTTGGGTTAAGGCCATGTAACAATAATTCCTTCACATTACTGATCTTTCCGCTCCAACAAACGAACTTCACGTTTTGAATTTTGTTCTAAGTGATCTGTTGGTGATTCGCCACGAACACAGCCAGGCTCAAACAGCGGCAAAGCCGCCTCCCGCTCATAAATTACAAATACTCACTCTTGGACATACGCTCTAACACGCGTATATATATATATATATATATATATATATATCACTTTTAAATAACAATTTGAATTAAGCCCTATCTGATTTGCATCTATCAATTGGATTGATTATTTTGTAAGAATTAAATCCAACCCGTTAGGACGGATACTTATCTATTTTCGGATAATCTGAATTTTACTGTACGTTGATTTTGCTTAATCTATATTTGTGGGAAGAAATCGGGTTTATAAAGTAAACAATTCCCTCTCTTAAACAGCCAAATTTCCAAAATATTCTGCGACAGCAGGAGAACCTCACAGGTTTCAGAAGAAACTGATACCAACAATCATATAGTATTAAGCAGCACATACAAGGTTTACATTTATGCTGGTAAGCTATTTCATCTTGTGTTATAGATAAGACTGGAAAGGCTAAATATTCATTCAGGTGATTTGGATTGCTATCCTTCCGAATATTGTGTTTTCTAATGCTATGATCAATTTGATTCAAACTTGAATTTCAGACTCCCAGTGTAGTCTCTTTATAACCATTGATCGTTGAAGGAAACATGAGAAGTAGTTGAGACATTCGATTTTTACATAAAAAGACTGCATCATTAACACGTACTTGCTTATGTGTGTTTGTGTGCGTACACACGCACGAGTGCATGCTTTCTCGCACACACATGTAAATAGGGCAAGAGAAAAGGAAAATAATAATGGAGAAGATTGTAAAATCTGTCCAATCATGGGAGAGCTTGGACTTGCTCGAACCGAAAATCACACTAACAATCAATAGATTATCCCATGAATAGACTGAAAAGGCAGGACAAAATATTAAGAATAACTGACGAACACTGGATGAGAATAATATAAGAGTAATTGAGAATATAAACGGAAATGTCACTCCAGTAATATGACTTCATAAAGATACTAACGAGATAAAGATTAGAAAAGGAGAAAGATAAGGAGATAAATTATCTCTATATTGCTCATTACTGCTGGCCTTGGAAGCAAATTCCAAGAACAAAAGTTGTGAAAACGTAAGACTAAAGGAAAATGTTTGAACAATCGAAAGTACTGTGATGGTAATGCAATAATATCAAGAACAGCTGAGGATATGCAAAACATGTTAAGTGGTTTAAGAAAAAGTCTAAAATACGATTAAAGATGATCAACAAAAGAAACAAAAGAGTAATGCACAATGTCAGTCCTGAAAAAAGCCACAATGGTGGAGCACTGAAAGGAATGTATTTACCTATGCCAGGCGATAAAGACTGAAAAAGATCGCCGAAATAAAATAAAACGGTGCATAAGAATTGGCTGTAAAGCATTTGGTGTAAGTAAAGACCTTCTGAAAACAAACTGCCAATACTATAAAGTATGCAATCAAAGCATTATACTGACAATGACAATTTGTTGAAACTTACAAAACAAATCAAACGCAAACTAAAAAAAAATGCACAGGGGTAGTAGGCAGAACAATGTTGAGATTTACCCATAGCAATAGTAGAAAATCAACATGGTGAGGACCAGTCTGAAGGATATCTTACAAATAATTATGCAACAAAAATGGAGATGCGTTGGTGCACATTGCAAAAATGACGGGCAACAGATAAAGTGAAAGGCTAATCGATTGGTATCAGTGGGACGGTGAATACAGTAGGAAAAACCAAGAGCAGGATGGGGAGACGAGGTATGGAAGATTGCCAGTAAGGCATGTTGAGATTAACGCAATTGCATTCGACATGGGTGATGGGAAAAGCTCTCTAAATCAACAGTTGATTTATAATGGCTGCTGCTGTTGAATAATGATACACACACACACACACACACACATATATATATGTATGTATATATATATATATATATATATATATATATATATATATATATATATATATTGAAATTATTCGAATTTTTTTAGATACAATAAACCATAAAGTAGTCGTAAATCGAGTACTACTACGTAGGCATATTATTTAGTCGTCAGATCAGAGTCTTTTTTTTATTAGTAAGATACGTGGTTAGTGAAGAAAATTGGGTTTTTGTAGCATGTATTACACTAATTACAATAACGGATTGTTCAGAAAATATATCAGATTTTCGGAGTATTCGATTCCTTGCGTTGTTCCTGTGATTCAAAGATGATGTTTCGACTCATCCGATTAGGCTAAGATATAATTAGAAGTTCCTTTTCTAGTCATATACTTAATCTCACGTAGTAAATATAGGCCTACACTCTAGTACAAATGGCTTGACTACCACCAAAGAGGAAACGATGACAAATTAAGTATCCCAAGGAATGTGTCAGCATTGTGTCTCAAGTCTCAGTGTGATACATGCTACTAAAAACCTTTCGTTCATTATCCACAATTTTTATCAATCAAAAGAAGGCTCTTGACTTACAACTATATATATATATATATATATATATATATATATATATATATATATATATATATATATATATTCCAACATGGAATGGAACATTCTGGTGGATAGGGAATATATTCGTACATACAAACAAAATACAAGTACATGCAAACTACCACATGTACACATAGATACAAAAATAGTTTTCGTTATTTTTCAATAAAGGACATATCAAACAATTAGGTTTCAAACATTGAGCTGACGCCATGAGCTTCCTTTGTCAATATAGCAATGTATGTTCGCTTTTTTAATCCCCTTGGTCGATTCCGATCAAGATTTTAGAAGGATTGAGAATTAAACTTACGTTTTCCATTAAATAGTTTAATTCTATTAAAGACATTTTTGAGAAACTTACCATTCAGAAACATAACTTGATACATGTCTTATTCTATCGATTATCAACGAATCTACTAGTTTTGCATCTCTAAATTCAAGTGATTTTTTAACTTGTTTTTTTATAGATTCCACACTAAAAGACTATAATGTCTTTCCATTACTTTCTCCTTCAAACCTCTTCTTTGGCAATGTGCCTATTTGGATGTCCACAAACTTTCAAGACGGAACCGCTTTTGTTGCCCATCATAAGGAGCTTTTTCCTCGTTCCTTATTACACAGCACGCATGCGCGTATTTATTTTATCTCAATAGCACTTCCTTCCCTCTTGTTCTTGACCGGATTGGACTAGAATCGGGGACTCGGCCAGGTTCGTTGCTGAGTCGGATGTTCTTTTATTACATAGATTTTCTTATAATTGGGAGGAGAGAGACTTTTAACCATAGCAAAAGATTTTGGTATTCAGAGCTCTCCATCGACGTGAACATCGGTCTTGGCTCAATGCCCATCTCGCAATCACTGTCTATTTGTCTAGCCTCTCCCAGGAAAATGCACGTAGTTAGTTTGTCTGTAACTGATGATTGAAAATTATGGTTCGATTATTTTCAGGTTTCGGTTAAAAAATATATTGCTTCGTGTCCCGAGCAATTGCACTGAACATGACCTATCGATCTTTTCAAGTAATTTAGGCAAAAAATAGTTTGAATGCTTGATTCTGTTGTCAAGCAGTCGATTTCCAGTGCAGATTTTTTTTAGACTCTGAAATCAAATATTACTACACTTTTTTGTTTCCATGCAGCCACCTGTTGCATATACTCGGAGGGTATATTAGGAATGCTAAGTATCCACTTCCGGCATTTGAAATTTCATGAAGAATCCAGCACGATACTTCAATGATTAATCACGCCAGAGTACATTTCTTTTTTTGATTCTGAAAGAAAAAATATCTATAGTTGCTAGTATTTGATTCATGACGAAGTATTTGTACACACTGGTACAAGTTGATAGAGATTGGCATGATCGGAGTTGATATTTCAGTCCTGATTTGAATATATATATATATATATATATATATATATATATATATATATATATATATATATATATATATATATATATACATTGGCCTTTAAATCTAAATTTTAGATAATTTTTTTCGCTTCTTCGAATCTATTCGCACAACTATATGGATGCAAAAACACATATACGCACACTCTCTTTCTATTCTTTTTTAATGTTTGTTTTTATTATTTCTTACTAGCGCTTTTTTTCCAAATGACATGGATGTTTTCATTCCTCCTTTTACTTCTCTTTTCTCTCAATGAAAGACACTGGTTTGCGACGATAGATAATTAATGGGCAAAGCGTTTGGACATATGAATGTGTTACTGATAAGACAGGTAAGAAAAAGTTGGAGTAATTTGTATATGGTGTTATAAACCATTATTATGAATTATCAGTTACTGTATACTCTCATCCTAGATTTTGATTGATTTTTTTATCGTGACTCAAGTGAGGCCATCAACCTATGACGATGTGTCAACGATGCAGATTTGAAGTAAATATGCAGACTTCTGAGTAAATGATATTTTCCATTCGTTGAGTTGGGCAAAAAATATAATAACATTCTTTTTTGCTCTCCTTGGGCAACACCAGATACCTATTCTAGAATATATATATATATATATATATATATATATATATATATATATATATATATATATATATATATATATATATATATATATATATTAGGCTGACACGTTCAGTGGTCTGCCCTAAATCGATTAACTTTTAACACGAACCAACCACTGTATTTTGTAATATCTTTGTAAAACCAAATCAATTTTGATAAACCTATGTCACCTTGTAGGAAACTCTATTGTGAGTGAGTATTTTGGGTTTTTTTAACAGCAAATCACGAAAAATTTCCTCTAAAAAACGCTGTTTACAAATCTTACAGAATACTTCAAATTTAATGCACACTTAGACCGTACAAGTGAATCACACTGAACTTCCCATATGCACTCACATTGACCTTGAGATTTTTGAACAACAAGCAGAAATGATTTATGTTCAAATATAAATTACCTCTCTTGTACATGTTTCTCTGATATGGTTAGTGTATTTATTTAATTTAAAGATTTATTTCCATTGAAAACACAGAATCTTTGTCCTAGTATTTTTCCCTTTACAATTACATTCCTGACTCAATGAGGAATAGCAACCTTGATAATTCACACACAAAAAAATCTTTTGTATGGATTAGAAAACATACTATTCACTTTTTCACTCAATCAAAATCTATTTGTAGTTAAATGAGAATATCATTATTAGATGTCACATCCTGAACAACAATATTTTGTATGTTATTTTTTCATCTTTAATCAATTCATTAAAAAATGACAGATATTTTCCTGAACGTGTAGCTTCAATAAGTCTTAATTAATTTCATGCTGTGATATTATGAGCTGTGTCTCAATTTGAAGAATTGCCGGGAGAGAAAAACTTGGAAATACAAATATTACTTGCCTAGTACCCTACCGTCAACAGCTGACCAAGTGAAGCTGAACCCTCGTTCAAAATCATCGTTTTTGTAAAGCTTCTGACCAAACCTGGAGTTAACTTTTTCTACTGTAAAAACAAAAACAATACCTACCAAACATTGAGGATTTGAAATTAACATTTCCTCATCGTATTTCGAAATCGCATCCAATTGCTTGGTAGTCGTGTCTTCTACCAACTGAGCTAGATTGAAAAAAAAAAACTCACCAATAGACCATAATCTATGTTGAAATGATGCAATAATTAAATACATCAATGAAATTTGAGTTCCTGTATAACTTTGCAAATTACGACCAACTGATTGGTAAGCCGTTTTCTTACCAACTGAGCTAAACTTAAAAGTTATACAAATCAACAAAATGTATCTTTCAGATATGCCAGGGCTCATATCATTTTAATAATTGAATATATTCATACTGGAAAATGTTTTTGTGTTGTTTTTTATGTATACATGTAAAGATTCAGGAACTATCTTCAGTCGTAAATGGAGCAGGGGTTGAATTCGAACCTGCAGTAGCCAGGTTTGTTTTTTTCCATCTCACGGATGGTAATCATCATCATCATCATCATCATCATCATCATCATCATCATCATCATCATCATTTTTTAATTGTCCATTGATGGACATACACCTTCCCTGGGATTCGTCAAACCTCTCTATCGTGGGTGTCGCAGAGCAAATACTTTTTTAAAAAAATTGTCTAATTCATCTTCCCATCTTGTATTCTGCCAGCCTCACTTGCCCATGTAGTCATTGGGGATCTATCAGCGAGCGCTTATCTGACACTTATTTCTATAGTATTTCATTTCTTGCGATACGATTCATTGTACACAACACCAGAATCTTTCCATCGGATGTGCTATTGACAAAGGTGGCGATTTCGAAACACAGCGAAACCATCCTCAATCAGAACTTTTAAGCAAACTTTCCACCAGTACATGATTCAGAAGCCGGCATAGCCAAGAAAAACTACACCACCATTTAATCCAAAGTCACTCTCATCAACTAATGGCTAGTTCTATAGATACTGTTGTAGTGGACAGTAAATGGAATTACTTGTTTCTTATGTATGAAGTAAGATCTGCCCACCAAGTGACGAGTAAAATAAGAGGAATATTGCCGTCGATAAGAAGAGTGGGATCGCAGACGAAAATTGATAAAAATTGACCGCACCGTCAGTTAGTGTAGAGTGGTGCCCTCAACTCTTAATTAAGTAAACTTGTTTTGGTTACTCTGATTATCGGACTACACTGTTTTTCTCGCGTGACAACTTTCCTGACAATGCTAACAGAATTAAGAGAGTGAGTTTCATTGTGCAGAATAATAATTTGCTCTTAGATATATTAAATAGATCTTCTGGTCGATATTGTGGGATGTCAAGTAATATCGTCTCATTTGCTTTGTATGAAAATTATCTCACTTCTCAAAAGTCATTATATATTTTCTTTATCTACTTCTATCATCATCATCATCATCATCATTATCAGCATCATTACTACTACTACAACTACTACTACTACTACTACTACTACTACTGCAGGGGATCAAGTGACAGCAAGTCTCCCCAAGTTTCCAGCCCCGTTCTCACACTTATTGGGGGTTGTAGGTCTCATATTTCTAGTACTCCCGTCAGTATTCGTGCAGTCACCAGCAGTACCGTGTTCTGTATAATCTCAATCTTTCTCCTTATCCCCAGTTTCTCCAAACACCTCCCTTGCCAGGTCCTGTGATTTTCCCAGCTTTTCATTCTCTTTCCTATCTATTTCGTGATCTGCACGCAAGGCCATGTCTATTTTTTGCGGGTTCTCCTTCTCTTGTCCACGATTACTAGGTCCGATCTTCTAGCTTGGATGGGATGGTCAGTTTGGATGTTTAAGTAATCTATGGCTACCTTTTCCCAGGGCTGTCTCCGGTTTGTGCTGATACCATTCGTCTTTATTGTTGAATCCAAATATCCCAGTTGATCACTGCTGCCTCCAAGTTGTTTCTATTTTTAAACTCTTTCTGGGCTACTTGACTACAGTTATGGGTTATGTGGTTCAAAAACTCACCCCTTTCTCGAAATAGGCAGCATTCGATGTTTTTTTAGGTTCTGTCGATTTTTGCCTTGATGTAGTTTTGTTATTGGCTGTGATGATCAGAGATTCCGTTTCTCTCTTCAGATTTCCTCTGCATAACCGTGTTCATGATATTTCGTTTGCGTTTCGTATGTTTGTTTTTTTTCAACTTTTCTGTATAGTTTTTTTCTTCATACATTTTCCCTTGTTCGCTGCGCCGCTTCTTTGATTGCTACTTATTTGTTGGGCCTTGAACTGCTTCAGACGTCCTCCATAATGTCTTCTCTTTTTGCTTGCACATGCTTTTCTAATCCTGGCTTTTTGGGCCCAGTTTTCTATGCCAGTCGGTACTCTACCGCTCTCTGTCCTCTTTACGTACAATCTATCTGTATCATCTTTGGATTGTGTATTGTTATTAGCTTTCTTGTTCGCCAGTCCGATGATTGGATTTCTTCCTTTGTCCGTCAAAGGGATGATCCTGTGTATCTCACTACCGATACTGAACATGTCTTCATCCCTTTTATTATATTCTGTTTGCGTGGTTTGATATCTTCCTTATCCCCCTGAAGTATTCTCATTTACTTTTCCATTTCTTCTCGTTTTATCGTGTTACATTCGAGAACTCCCGGGTATTTATGTCGGTTGGGTGTGTTCAATGCTCTGATCTTTTTGTTGTCCGGTGTTTCGATACTATCTGCTGTTGCAAATCTTCTTTTGTGCAATGCACTTAGTGCGTATATTTCTATTCTAAAGTCCATCCCAATATCATAGCTGTATTCTTCCACTGCTGCACAACATTCTGAGCCCACCACTGTCCTTGTGCTTCTCCGAAAGTTTCCTCGTTTGCCGGTCCCCTAAATGTAATTCATCCTTCGATCATCTAAGAAATGGGCTTATGTGTTTATTTATTTCATTGAATTTCTGCTATTTAGCTAATACTCTAATGATTTTCTCTTAACGTATTCATTTTTTTTCCATTTTCTTTTTCATTCTTCCTGTTTTATCGAGTCACATTTGAGGAGGAGATCAAACTGAACAAAAGAATCAAAGGTAAGATAAAAGAAGACAAAAGAAACTTCACATCAACAATCATTAAATCAACTCTTAAAAAATGTCGGAGTTCAAAACTATAAACAAATCTCTCAGTATAGAATAGAAACAAATAACTAGTATACTCGGAGAAAACGGACACCTAACAACAGACAGAAACATCATTGTCGAAAACGTCCACAAATTATACCGAAACATATTCCTCAAGACATGGACTACAAAACATCGAGCAGGATACGTAAGACGCGAGCAATCAGTTCGTTGATTACCCTGAGGTTTTATCATGGGAGGTGAAATAAGCCATCAAACAAACAAACACAGGAGAAGCCCCTAGACCACATCACATCACCATCGATCTACTCAAGAAAGCTGGTAGAATCGTCAATAAGAAATTATCTATTCTATTCAACTTCTGCCTAAAACAAAGTAAAATCCCAGGCAACTGGAACACGGCAATTATAATGCTTTTACATAAAAAAGGAAACCCGAAAGACCTCAACAACTTGTGACCCATGAGCCGACTCAACTGCATATACAAACTTTTCACAAAAATCATCACCAACTGAATCACAAAAACCAGCCACGGGAGCAAACTGGCTTCAGAAAAAAAACTATTCGACCATGGGGAATATGTATTTGATAAATCAGCTTAAAGAAAAAGCAGCAGAATACAAAATGCCACTTGAAGTAGCATTTATCGACTTGAACGAGGCCCTTGACTCAGTGGAAATCCCTGCAATCATGAAGTTCATCACTCTTGCAAGGTCTAGACCCAGTATGCGTCAAAGTGCTGCAACATATATGCAACAGTTCCTTTATCTGGCTGCAGAAAGACTCAGGGCCCTTCCTGCTCCAAAAGGGGTAAGAAAAAGTGATACTAGCTCAGCCAAACTCTTTGTAGCCTAGTCTTCGGAAACTTAAACCAGGAGAATTAAGGAATTAAAATAGACGGCATATATCTGAGCAACCTCAGATTTGCAAATAACATCACCCTATTTACAGAAAACCTACACGACCTCCAGCCAAGGGTGAATAAACAAAAGCGAGAAAGTCAATCAACAAATGAATTTCAGCAACATTCACGTCAGAATTAAGAACACAAAGATCAAAATCGAAGGTGCAAAACTTGAGATTGTAGATCACTACATCTACTTAGGACAACAAATCTTCATAAAATACTCAAAAGGAGAAATCAAGCGAAAAATCGCTCTAGGATGGCAAGCCTTCTACAGACAAGCTTAGCCCCTCAAAAACAAAAAGATCCCATCAGTCCTAAAATGAAGAGTATATAACCAAAAGTCATCCATCGGGCTGAAACATGGAACCTCATCAAAAAATTTACCCGTATACTGAGAAAAATGCCCCGTGAACATGAGATAAACATGCTCATTCTCACATAGAGAGATCACTAAACAACACTGTGTATCAGGAAAAAAACAGGGGTCCTAGACATTATTGAATCCATTACAAACTCATATTATAATGGGCTGGTCATGTAGTAAAAATGACAGACAACCGATTGGCATCATAACTCACAACATAGATCCACAACGATCACATGAGCAACCGAGACTGGCAGAATACAAGATAGAGGCAAACTGGACAGATTCAGACGTGTGGTGAATCATGGGAAGGTGTATGTCCAGCGACGGATGATACAAGACTGATGATGATGATCTATTAGTGAAGGTACCTTATATTTGATGCTGCAATTGTTCGTTGCCAGGTAAGTCGATTCCTTATAAGCCTTTTCGTGTGCATTACCATTAGCATGCATTTTTCTATGCAGAACTCCATCCGAACGCTATTACTGTATTCTGTAACTCCGTTGAACATCATTTTGAGCGCTTCCCTGTTCTCTGTAAATAGCTTTATGCCGTCCATCTATATGAGATGATTGACTTACTTGTTAGTTTTAGAGAATTAGCCGTTTTTTTCCATGTTCTCTTCAATGGTAACGAGGTTAATACAAATAATAGTGGAGCAAAAGTGACAGTTGGAGAGAGAAAGAGAGTCCCCTGAAAGATTACTTTTTTTATACTTACCTCTGCTATATTTCCCTGCAGCATGCTTTTCATGGAGTTTGCTTTTAATCTCACAACTGGTTTGGAAACTTTGAATACCCTGGGGCATTCAAGTATCCAACTATTGGAGATCATGTCGTATGCTTTTTTATTGTCAAATCATCACACTGCAACTCTTTTTAAAGTATCCAAGACCTCTAAATATCCTTTTATTTATCCCTAGTCGACTGATTTCATTTAACGTTTTTTTTAATCTATAGTACCCAGTTCACTGATGTGACTTATTACTTTTCAGTAAATTCTTGGAATGGAGAAAAATCTTATGGTTTCTTTCCAGTGGTACAGCCATTTTTTTATTCACCAAAGAAGAAAAATCTTCTGCTCTGTTCAGCTTTCAGAGACCTTTTAACTTACACTGTCCCTTTCAGTGTCCCCTATCCTTGTTTTATCTTTCAGTGGTACCTGGACACATCATTTGAATTCCAGTCTTTCTTTTTTTGCTACCTCTTATTCATTTTAGGGTCATGATAGGCACGTTACTTGCCTTTAGTTGCTGGGGTGAGGTTAGTTTTGTCTCTAGTCATCCATTCTAGGAACTCAGTCTCATCTACGCAGGTTTACAGTTGGTTGATCAGTTTTAAACCAATATCTGTAGATCACATCAGACCCTACTTTTTTTAGTGGGCTTTTGTAGATAACGTTGTTCAGTGTGCTTTTATTTAATACAATTTATGTACGTCTTGGATTTATTTGTAATATTGTCAAATACTTCTAAGGATTCGTTTTGTCTATCTGCTATCTCCATGTATCGTTCCAGAAGTTATTTTCCTCTGTGGCAAGTGATTTCATTTTCTGCCTTCTGTCTCCTTTCGAGTCCTGATAAAATTGTATTTCATTCTTTTGGAGAGTGCAGTTTTACGTGTATCAAGCAATCCTTTCCACAAATTTCTTTCGTCTTACTTCTTTGACTAGTCTTTTTTGTTATATCTTTTCTAGTGTGGTAGATTTCCAGTTTGTCACGAATTATGTGCGTCCCATAGTCTTACACGTTCTCAGTTCATGTGCAATGCTTCTTTACAGTAATCCTTAGTCCTCTCTGTATTTAGGAAATCTTTTTTTTATTATCTCATTTCTCAGGCAGGATTTTTGTTCATTTTTTCATTATCATTCTTGCACCTCTCTAGGTTACCTCGTTCAGCCCCGTGATGCTGTTAGTTTTAAAATACTACAAGTGACAATCGGCATGTTCAGTTAATCCTTTTACTTTTTTTTATTTGTTCCTAATGGATGGCAGTTGTTTCTTTTTTGCATTATTTTATTTAGTTCTGTATTTTGATCACGGCTTTTGCTTTTTTTTTTAGTGTGTATATACTTTGTCCTTTATTATCATAGTTATGTCCAGGTATTCATCTGGGGGTAAGTCACGTTCTTCTCTTTCTATATACTTATGGATTTCCTGCAGTTCTACATCTGATAGATTTTTCAGGATTTGTTCCAATTCTCGCTAGATATCCCGTTCAAGGTCATTAAGGGAACATGAGCCAGAGTTTGCGCCTGCAGTCGCAGGATGTATCTCCTAAAAGCCGACCTTGAAGTGCCTACCGATTAGGACCAACGAACCTGGAATTTGTTTCTTCTTCTTCTATCATTAATATTAATATAATTATTAATCTTCTTCATCTTCTTCTGATTATTATTATCATTATCATTATTATCATTATTGTTATTATTGTCATTACTATAATCATTCTTCTTCTTCTTCTTTTTGTTGTTGTTCTTCTTCCTCTTCCTCTTCCTCTTCCCCCTTCTTCTTCTTCTTCTTCTTCTTCTTCTTCTTCTTCTTCTTCTTCTTCTTCTTCACCATAGCAATGCTGTGATTTGTAATTTAACATCAGTTTCACAGAAACCATCCTTGAAGGCCGATTGAATATGAGTCACTTTTACGTAACATTTATGCTACAACAATTTACAAATAGATTATTGAATGAATAAATCTACTATATTAGTATTATTTGTCTTAAAAGGGGGAAATTTCTTCCTCATTTTGACCCTGCAAAAGAGGCAACAATCATTTCCCAGCAATTCCAACCCTTAAAAGGAAAAAAAAAAAGATTTCCCTTAATTTCAATCCTTCGAAGGAAAAAAAAGTTTCCCCATAACTTCAAATTTGAGTTTAAAAAAAGAAGGAACATTCCTCCAACTTATTGACGTCAACAAGTGGAAAACGTTTCCCATCACATTTGAGCCCTAAAAAAGAAAAATGATTTTCCTTAATTTTGTCTATAGAGTGGAAAAGTTTTGGTCTCAATTTCAACCCCTAAAATGGGAACTGAAAAGTTTTCTCCTCAATTTCGAGTGCCGAAGAAGGAAAATGTTTTCTCTTGCCTTTGAAGCCACCAACTGGGACTTAAAACGAAGCTTCCTAATTCTTCCTAATTCTCCAGCACATTTCAAAGTAGTATTGTCGATTTTTTTTATTTGTGATTTCTAGACAGTAGAAAAAATGCTGGAAGACTTTTTGAAAAATAATAGAGAAATATCAGGACATCGCTCGAGAGCTATCAAAGTTTTTGAATTTAATGGTCCCTATCATATTAGTTATCACTGGAGCACTCTAAATTAGCTTAAAATCCTACACTCTTTTTTCTCTGTTCTCATCATTTTATCACATATTCAAACCATGCAGGCTGATTAAAGACTCCTTTTATCGATTTTCATCGTTTCTTGTAATCATAAGAATCTCTAAATAGTCAACCAGATTGGCGTCGAGCTAAGAGGGACGAAGACAGGAAGTAAAACTGAGGTTTGCTGTCAGCAAATCTCGAAGCCAATTCGAAAGCAAATCAAGGCGGATTTGAATATTACTTAAGGAAAAATCACTTAGGGCTTAGATATTTTTTAAAAATCTTGATTTGCATAAAACACATTATTCGGGATAATAAGAGAATCTATCAAAAAACAAATAAATGAATGAATTATGCAGGTACATTAGTAACCAATGGCCTAATAATGAAAACTCGTTCATTTTATATCCAAAATATTTATTTTTCAGTTTAATAACCTTTCTTACAAATATACCAAACCCGACTGTTCTGTATCAATCAAGTGATTCCAAGATCATAGTGTGAATATTTCTGATCAAAATTCTGCTAATAGCTCTGTCAGACTATAGATTTATTTATCCACCTTCGTACTAATGGTATTCACACCATAATTGAAGATATACATACATAGTATTCTAAGTATTAAGTTTTGCATTTGCATCTGTTGAAACATTTCACGAAATCAAGGGTTACATTGACAAAAAAGAATGAAAGAAAGAAAAAGAAAAAAAAATTTGAGCTGGAAAACTCATCTTTTTATTTCCATTCTATATATTGTCTATAGCTGCACCGATGAATGTTCGGCTTGAGTTTTTCGTTTCTTCTGTTTTCTGCCTACTTCGTTCTTACTTCATTCTAAAATGGCTACCATGTAAATTCTGTTTGAAAATGAAATTGATATTGAAATGGTCTGACAAATATCTGATCAATTCAGGATGTTGATTTAAAAATAGATAAAGATGGGAAGAAAAAAGTTTAAAATTCGGAGGAATACGCGATACGGAAGAACAAACGATATCAAAAAATTAAACGATGATATTGATATCGTATCAACCACGCCATATCGCTCGGTTCGTTTTAGTACGCGAACGGACACTTGGGAAGCAAACACGCGAAAAAAAAAAATCAGAAATAAAAGAAATTCTTTTTGTTTAATATTTGCTCTGTTTTTGCTTTTGTGATTCCTCTGCTTTATTTCCTTAATGTTTTTTTGTTTGTTTTTTTTTTTAAATTTCTGGCGATGTTTGCATTGGTTTATTATTATTTTTTAAAATTTTTATCTTCTCTTTTACATCATAGTCACTTTTGTTTTTATTTTTCGTCTTTATTTTCCTTTCTATATTTAACCGTTGGTTTAGTCATCTTTTTCCTTCGATTCTTTGTTTAAATTTCTCATGATATTCCTCCCCATTTTCTCTCTCTGTTTTTCTTATTTTCTTTTCAAACTAGATCCTGAATCACTTTCATCTCTTCTATCCCAAGTTATCAAATTTTATCTGCCGCATCTATCGACCGTGAATTGTTGTTTTATTTCCTTTCTATTTTCATGAGTACATTTCATCCTTTCCTCCTTCTGTTGCTCACATATTCCCTTCTTTTTATTTGTCTCTCTAATGCATACATTTCTTCATTTCCATCTTAGAATGGATTCTTTTTCTTCACTGTTGTTCCTTTTCTAGACTATATTGTCTCGCTTGTCTTTATTTGTATTACGCTTAATTTCTGCTTTTCCAATTGTACTTTTTCTGTCGTTTTTCCTTCTATTTCTTCTTTCTTAAATCATATTTACTTCATTCTCTCTTTTCTTTGTGATTTTTTCTTTCTTTCTTTTTTTTCATTTGTCTACGTTCTCTTCCTATTCAATTTGGTTCTATTTCTTCTCTTTTTGTACACATTATTTTTCTTTCTTTTTTTTATCTCTGACAACAAAAGTGAAAATAGGTAATGTATTCGGTAGCGTCTGTGCGTTTATCTGCCCACACGATATTCTGGAAGAAATGAGAGCATTTCAATTAATGTGAGGGGTTGGCAATGGGGTAAGAAAGAGTAAGTAAAACTCATGTGTGAATTCTTTTCTGATTGACAGATATTTCCCTGATTTGTTTTTTATTATTCAATTATATTTTTTCATACGCTCATGACTGTCAACACGATATCTCAAAGTAGTTCCCAATGTATTTCTCTGGAATTCGATGGAAGGGCGGGCAATCGCCCATGGGGGTAGTTGAATTTTTTTAAGCCTCTCCATTCACAATTATTTCCCCTTTGTTGTAGTTGTATATTCAAACCACAGAATATCGGTACAAGTTCATGTCTGTTCACACAATATCCCTGAATGTTCTCAATTAATGTCCGTAACATTTTCTGAAATAATGGGAAATAAGTTACGAAATGAAAGAATTGATTCTTGAGCGAAGACTTGCACAAATACCTCCCTTGCGTTGCAGTTATACGTCAAAACTATATATTTAATTTCTCCCTGTCCACGTGATATCTCCATAAGTTGTTAATGAATTCTGATCAAATTTCTTGGGGGAGTAGATTTCAGGAGAACTGATTGCATCTACGAGTAGATCCATCCATAATAGCTCCCCAAATGTCCACAAACCAAAACCATACAATACCACTGTCCACACGATATCCCCGAAAGTATTTACAGGATGTTAATGAGATTTTGTGAAATGTTGAACAATGAGGTAAGACATGGGTGGTAAAATTTTGTGACGGAAAAGGAATCTATTTTTTTCCAATTGAGATATATATATTTTTTCTCACAATTATATAAATGAAGAGGGTCCATACAATATCTCCGAATATTATCAATGAATTTCAGTATTTTGTTGAAACGTTGGCAATCGGAAATGGGAGAACCATTCACGATTACGTCCCCTGACAATGGCATTGTGAATGATCTGCACTCTTTGAGAGCTTTTTAGTTTCACTTATATCTTTTTCTAGTCACATTTTGTTCTTTATTATATCATTCAGTTTGTTGTGTTTATAACTACCTTCTTCAATTTCTTTCTTTCATTTTTTTTTCATATTTTATGATAGCTTGCCACTCCTCGTTATCATCTCTTTCTCTGTTCCCCTTTCTTTTTCCGTTGTCTTTCTTCTCGTGTTTTTTCTTTCCTTCCTTTCCCTTTCATTTCTCAACTTTTGAACGCAATTTCCCCAATCAAATCTCCCTAATCTTCTCTCTTCCGAATTGCCTCATTTTATCTGCCCAGTCGATCGCCCGTGATTAGTTTTCGTTAATGAAGAAAACTGGCAGTGCCTAAGAGTTATCCGCCAAAGCATCAAAGGCAACTGAACACCAACTGTTACACTGAATCAAGGAAGATACGCTTCAATCATAACTCTCTGGATTTTTGTGGCTACATCTAGAAAACATGCAATCAAGTAAATGAATTATGATCGTGTAAACTAACGCATCATGACAGTTTCATGTTTTATTCAGAATAGAAAATGATCCGAGCAGATATTAAAAAGATTTTTTCCCAAACCCTACCAGATAATGTATCAAGACCAGAAAAGAAGAAACTCTCTGTTAAAATATGGACGTGTGGCAAACATAATGGTAGTAACATTGCTTCGTTTAGACATTCAGACAGAAGTTGCCATATTCAATAGATTTGTCAACAGTTCACAGCATTTTTTCTTTCAGCTTGACATTTATCCAGCTTTCCCAAAGAGGATCGATATTTTTTTCATATCTTATCTATTGAATAACAAAGTCTGTTGAATAATTCAGTAAAACTTACATTTAATTTCATTCATTTTTACAACATTGAAAAAAGTCTTTCAGATTATTTTCAGGACAAAGCTGTCAGTAGGGTTTAGATTTCAATAAATCATGAAGTTTCGAAATCATATCGAAAAATGAATTACAAACGAAAAAAATACGTATAGAAATCAAATCAGTTCAATTCAAATCCTATTGTAAAATAAAGTCCATTGTTGAGAAATTCTTCAGTTGTTACAGGTTCAGTAAAAGCACGAATTATGGATTCCTAAACGTCTCCAGAAACATCCAGAGCATTTATTGTGCAATATTTTGCAATAATGCAAAGATGCAATGTTCAAATGAGCCACTGCTCACTTTAGTGTTACGTTGGCTTTATGTTTGACCAGATTCTAGCAAATTCTTTGAGGATCTTTTTCTGAGTCCCATTAAAAAACACTGATCTATCTTGTGTGGTGAATCACATTCAGCCTGATGCGTAATTTTGATCTAATGATTATTATTGGCAATGACTCAATTGTCTCCAAAATTCAGAGCACAATTTGAAGGTTAAGGTCCAAACTTGACTGATGTTTGTTTCATATGTTTTTGTAAAGCATATTTTCCACAGTTCCTGAATTCGTAATGCTTAGAGACAATGTAATACAACTGATTAAACACGCAGTAAACGAAGAGTAAACTTTAAAACCACTTTTTAAATTTCCCTAACACTCTGCAAAAAATAGTACTTTCGAATCAACTCAATACATTTTATTGTATACTAATCAAATGCCACTGTGTATACGATCCTGATAAGTTAGATTTGATTAAAAGATGGTATCAATTCAAATATGGCTCTGCTGGGAGGGGGATGATAGTGAAAACAGTTTAGATGCCATATAAGGCACAAAAGAGATAAAACTTCAATAAAACACGTGGAAACAAAATATGCAAATAGGCTTTATTTCGAATAAAATTCTATTATGCATGATACAGACTATTGCATTATTCATATGAAACATTTTAGCAGGGAATGATAAAGAAGGAACCAGTGTATTTGAAGGTAGGCATTTAACGTAGGTGTTGTTTATAGGAAACAAATTGGACACAATTTACCACTTTGAATGTTTAGGCAATACTTTACTTACGATGTTTCTTCCCTGTAGTCATCTTGGATTGAGTGCTAAACGAAGTATATCCAGCTTTAATTTTCGCACATTCCTCTTTTATATGTACACCCCTTACCACTACTACTACTACTACTACTTGGAATAATAATAATAATAATAATAATAATAATAATAATAATAATAATAATAATAATAACATTTAAGGGAGACATATGATCTTTTATGTATGCAAACCCCCCCCTCCCCAAGAAAAGGCTTAGTGTTATTTCTTTAGTTCAACAATCAGGCAAATATCATATCACTAGATAGATATCTCTGCAAGCCTGAATGGCTAGTCCTTGTGAGGCCATACCCTGGGTGGTAGGAGCTGGTGGGGCTCTTTGACTACCACTGTGCGCATAGGTCTCAATGAACCCACCAAGGTATGGTGCTACCTTAAAAGAACCAAAAGGGCCGGTGGGGCCCTTGGGCTATTTCCGACTCACATCGGTCTTAACCAACCCACCAAGGTCTGGTACTACCTCCAAAGAACCAAAAACCCCAATCATGACAGTACAACCAAACCATTTTACCGCAAAAAACGGGGCACAGATCCAAGACCTGTGTGTCGTAACCGGCAGGTGTTCCCTTGTTAGCCACCAGGAGGGACCCGGTCGTCATCCTGTGACTGCTGGCCAAAATCTCGGCTCGTGTACCCTTAATGGCCTTCAGGAGGGACACAGTCGTCACACAGCTACTGTTGGCCAAAACTCGTATACCACTAGCGATATCCAGGGGAAGCGCAGTCCTCATAGGGCGACTGCTATAAAGAGAAAGAGATGGACAAGGGAAGAGAATAGACTAGTTATGTACTGTTACTATAAAAGCAAGCCTTCAGTGCGATCTTATAGAGAGCGTATGCTCCAAATATGGAGGGAAAAATCTGCTGTGGAAGTATCGAACCAACGCCTTGCTGACCAAGTAAAGCAAATTCAAAAGAAGAAATGGTTGTCTGAGACTGAACTACTAGAGATTCGCATTAATGTAGAGAGAGATTCAGGTGACACATCTGAAAAATGCCCCCCCAGCACAACTAGTACCAATAACAAAACTAGAATAATCCCCCATGAGACCCCCACAGTAAGCTATGCACCAGAGGGTGATGACGAGGCACCAACGGAAGAAGAGAAAAGCAAAATACAAGCTTTGAAAGAGATCATGCGAGGAGAGAAAACAACACTCCCCTCCCTAAGAGACAAAGACAGAAAGAAAGTCGGAGAAGTGACCGAACAGGTCAACTGCCTCTTACAGCACATAGAAACAGACACCCTCCTAGAACTCAACAACCTAATTTATGCAGGGGCGAAAATGGTAGCACAAAGTTTCACAACACAAGATAGGAACCTGAGCAATAATAGGGAAGGGAAACCTAACTGGGAGAGAAGGTTACAAAGGCAGATCTCCCAACTACAGAGAGACGAAGTACTGCTTAGAAATACACCACACACAGACAGACCACGAGTAAGACTTTATAACAAATATAAGGTAGCGCAAAAAGGCATCGCAACTGTAGTCGAAGAGTTACACCAGAAAAGACTAGCTAAAGAGGCAAGACTAAAAAGATACAGACTAAGATCGGCCCAATACACACAAAACCGCACATTCCAAAACAATGAGAAAAAGTTTTACCAAGATTTAAATGGGGAAAGAAGGCAGGACATAAAACCAGATGCCACAGAGGCCAAGAACTATTGGAATAGCATATGGGGGCACCCAAAAAGACACAATGTAACACCGCAATGGCTCGGAAACATGAGAAAAGAACTAGAAGATATAGACAAGGGAGAACCAATAGTACTGAATGAGACCACATTGAAACATACTCTTAGGAAAGTAGCCAACTGGAAAGCACCGGGTCCCGACGGGATCCATGGGTATTGGTTCAAAAAGTTCACCACGTTACACGGTAGACTCACCCACCTACTCCAAAATTGTCTAAATGAAGGCAAAGCACCAGAATGGATGACTAAAGGCAGAACCACCCTCATCCAAAAAGACCTGGGGAAGGGGAACATAGCAAGCAACTATAGACCAATCACTTGCCTACCACTTATGTGGAAAATCCTGACCGGGCAAATAGCAGAGAGAATATACATGTCAATGGATAGAAGGGGGCTACTACCAGAAGAACAGAAAGGGTGTAGGATAGGAACCAAAGGGGCAAACGATTTACTCTACATAGACCAGATGATCTTAAAAGAAGTAAGGAAAAGGAGAAAGAATATCGCAATGGGATGGATAGATTACAAAAAGGCATACGATATGATTCCACATAGCTGGATACTCGAATGCCTTAGAATGTTCAAAATTAGCGAACCGGTGGTTAAATTCATTGGTAATTCGATGAAAAACTGGAAAGTAGATTTGACAGCCGCAGGGGACAAACTAGCCGAGGTGGGGATAAAAAGGGGAATCTTCCAAGGAGACTCGTTGTCCCCACTATTATTTGTTCTAACAATGACACCGCTTAACAGAATCCTGAGAAACAGCAAAGGATACCACTTCTCTAAAACAAAAGGTAAGGTCAACCACTTAATGTACATGGACGATATTAAATTGTTTGCAAAAAACAGGGGAGAGCTTGAGACTCTGTTCAACGAAGTAAGGGAATATAGTGAGGACATAGGAATGGAGTTTGGGATAGAAAAATGCGCAATCATGGTGATGCATAAAGGAAGGCTTTCAATGACTGAGGGAATTGAACTTCCGGACAACAACAAGATTAGGGCATTGACTGCACAAGACCGATACAAGTACCTAGGTGTCCTTGAATGTGACACGATAAAACGGGAAGAGATGAAGGAGAAAATTAAGAGAGAATACCTCAGAAGGATAAGGAAAATATTAGAAACCAAATTAAATAGCAGAAATCTAATAAAAGGAATGAACACCTGGGCTGTGTCAGTAATTAGGTATACAGGACCATTCCTAGGATGGACAAAGGAAGAGCTCCAATCAATGGATAGGCGAACAAGGAAACTTATGACGATGCATAAAGCATTACATCCTAGGGATGATACAGATAGGCTATACGTTAAGAGAAAAGAAGGTGGTAGGGGGCTCATCAGCATAGAAGATTGTGTCCAGAGAGCTAAAGTAGTCCTAAATAGATATGTGCAAACAAATAGTGAAGAAATCATAAAGAGCGCGAGGGATAGTGCGACAAACAATAAAGTAGAAAACAATGGAACAGTACAGCAAACTAGAAAAGAAAAGTGGGAAGGGAAAAAATTGTACGGCGAGTTTAAAAGACAGATAAAAGAAATAGCAGACGAGAAATCATGGACGTGGTTACGAAAGGGAAACCTTAAGA
>OY735200.1:36519116-36554116 GCA_963457665.1 Thysanoteuthis rhombus | reverse complement strand
TCGATTGATATTGGATATGGATCTTCTCCAGGAATCCCCAGAACTCTCTATCCGGGGGTCAGTTCAATACTATCTGAACTTGTCTATTTCGTCACGCCATATCATATTCAACAGCCACATCTGGTCTCAGTGAATCTCCTGCAGTTACCTGACATTCTTGCAACATGACCAGCCCATTGCCATTGGATTTGTTTGATGGATCCTATGATATCTGAGACTATTTTTTCTTATACACTGTACTGCGTCCATATTATGTTCAGCATGATTCTCTTGTTTGCAGGTTGCATGATTCTCAGCTAGTAAGCCAATCTTTTGTTTAGGTTTCATGTTACAGCTATCAGAGGATGCATTGGTTGCATCCCCAAAATCAGCTAGGTTCAGTTTTGTTTGTGCCAGTGTACAATTTTTTCTGCAGGCAATTTCCGTAGTGGCCCTTGAAGCACACCATAAGTTAAGTAGCTGGGTCATTTGAAGACGCTGACCCTAGGAACGTTTGTTTTCTTGATGATATCCTTGGGTTTGTTCTTGGAGCGCATCATCCCACACAAATCAAATTATGTGGCTGAGCTTTTCAAGACCAATGACCCAGCAGGAACGACTGGTATTATTTTGATCAAGTAGAAACAATGAATATTCACTCTTTCTTTATAACAAATCAGCCAGAGATCTTTATGTGCATACTTGTAGAATTTACGACACCCATGGTGTCACACACACAGCACATTTAATTTAAATACTCATATCTATATACCACAGAGACGATGATTAACTTTTCCTTGTCTACACACCTCATTCATCACGTCGTACAAAGATTAACATCACAAATTTACCACTAGTTTTCGTCCATTTTGATTTTATGTTATTATGTGTAAATTAATTATTTACTGCAAGTTGTGACATAACACTTTGCTTATTTTCTGTGCTACCTTTTCTCATTCATATGATTTTTCGTTATATTCACTAACATTATTGAAAATGTGGCAGTCATACCAATACATAAAATCATCTAATAGGCCTTTCAGTACCGACTGAGTGATTTGCCGGCGAGTGTTCTTTTACGCATGTGAACTTAGCTTCATTCCGGCATCATGGTCGTGCTACTGGTTCTTGAGATATTCAAATTGACTGCGTACTTGACGAATTTTCTCGTCACTGTTAACGATCATTACAAGTGTTAGAGAGTGTTAAGTATATACACCAGTCGGGTGTCCCATTTCGCATTGTCACGAGAGTTAATTATACCTCCGGGCAAGAAACGATTGCATTATACCAACCCGCTTCGTTTTCTCTTTTACTGCAGCGTAAAATCATTACAGTTAAGTGAGTGAAAGAGTCATGTTCGATGTTTCTATTCGTTATTAACGACACTTATTCGTGCAAACAAAACAAGTAGGAAGTCCATGGTAGAATTGCAAATTTGAAACTGTATCCGACCTATGCCATATTTTTTCATCATTTTTTAGTTTCCGATTCTAATATATTATTCATTTTCTCCAATCCTTCATATGACATATGCTAGAATTGCAAAGTTAAGAAAGGTTCAGGGCAAATCTTAGTTAGCTTAGTCTTGAACATCACCACCAGAGCGTGAATAAAGTGTAATTATAAACTTCTGCAATACTCTCAAGCTACGTAATGCACCACAACGAGCATCTCAGATGATAGGCAAACGTGGATACCAATTCAAAATTTGGGAAGATTGATTAATCATTTTATTCATCGTTACTTTGCCCTCTCTCGCCGAATATTTTACACATATTTGGCAGTCACTCAACCGGTTCGTTGTTAGGTTAGTATAGTCAGTACTCAATTTTGTGCCTCAAGTTATCCAAATTTTTTTACCGCGTATCATTTGTGTATGCATACTTATTGTGAACTGACACACAGAACGAAAGGCACGTGCGCGCGCACCCACGCACACATATCTATATACGCGTACGCACACATGAGTAATAAGATTTTTTGCATTCAACATATTTTCATTTCTTGACTCCTTGCTGAAATCAATCAGTTCTTATGTAATTTAACTAGATTTGCAGATAAAAAAAAGTTACACCTGTTAAACTGAGAAGTCAAGTTTGGCTTATTTGTGAGATTTTGCCGGTTCTTTTTTTTCTAATATTTTTAAAAAATCAATTGTCGATGTACTTAACATATAACTGATTTTTTTTTTCTCGAGGTTGACCCCTTGCTAAAAATACAAAAAAAGAAATAAAATCTGTTTTCTTCTCCTTTATCTAACACACTGATTTTGTTCTCTAAATTTGGCAGTACATGGTAAATAGTCCACCTATCATAAAAGAGGAGAGGTACAGTTGGTGCATCCCAGTTCCTGTAGAAGTGTTTAAGATCTGTGTCTGAGGTTACCGAGGGCCGCTCTATCATATTAGGATCTGTGCTTAAAGGTGCTGATAGACGTAATGTCCTGGTTCTCTCTCAATGGGACAGTAAAACTTCATCCCCCTTTAAGTCATCTACCCAGTACGGAATGTCTGCGTCCTGTTGTCAGTAACACTGTCGGAATATTCCAGCAAACAGGTTACAGATTCCTATTGCTAGATCAGGAAAATTCTGTCATACCCATTCGCGCCACCTTGGACATTGCTCAAGCTGGAGGGTTATTCTGCACACAGGCCCCGCCGTCTATTCTCCTTCTGCTGTGGAACAGTTTTCCAAAAAAATCTTTATTCGCGGAGCCAAGCCATCGTATCATATTCAGAGAGAGAGAGAGAGAGAGAGAGAGCGAGAGAAAGAGAGAGAGAGAGAAAGAGAGCGGGAGAGAAAGAGAGACCGACAGACAGACAGACAGAGAGA
Organism: Thysanoteuthis rhombus; assembly: GCA_963457665.1. NCBI lineage: Eukaryota > Metazoa > Mollusca > Cephalopoda > Oegopsida > Thysanoteuthidae > Thysanoteuthis > Thysanoteuthis major. Next base: position 36,551,302 of record OY735200.1, on the reverse strand, counting down.
CAGAGACAGAGAGGCAGAGGGAGGGACGGGGAGTATGGGATAAAAATAGACAAATTCAGATACAAAAATGAACATAGTTATAACAACATGCGTATGTATATATATATTTTTTTTTTCATACATTTCATGCCTTTATTCATTCTGTGTAATTTCTGAAAATGCTCCCGCCTACATTTTTGTTTAAATCATATTATCTGTGAGTATTCATTGATATGACTTTTGTCATAAACAGATAAATTCAGTAGAAACAGAAAAGAAAAAAGATTCTCTCATCACTAAACTGTCTGAGCGCATTGCATTAGCTGTCATAAATCAAGTGAAAAACCAGCCGTATTTTTGGCACTGAAGAGATTGTATCTTTACCAAAACATCCTTTCCAATTTACAAACAATACCTGAATTAATGGATACTTAGCTTAAATGAATTATTATCATTCGATAATCTTTTCATAGTCATTCCATATAAATTCATTTTGAAATTGTTGTTGCCTGTCTCAATTTATGTTTGTCTTTTTTTTAAATTCATTTTTACTTTTTTAACCGACAGACATGGAATTTGCTATCACTAAAAAACGGGTCTAACACCTCTTATTGGTTCCAATCAATTCAACGAATAGCTTTATGCTGGGCGCAATTAATATTAAGTGAAACAGATTAGGAGATAATCTGACGCAAAATTCCAAGCAACAATGAGAAGAATAGAGATGACAGAGGAGCCCTGAAGTTTAAAGGAACCATGTTGAGTTTAATGAAAATTACAGTAAAAATAATAACTAATGAAATGATGTTGCTAACATTCACAAACATAAAAGTCTTCAATCAAATCACTAGCAGATGGATATTAGAAGGATTAGTAATGAAAAAAAAGCACGGATAATGAATCCCCTATAATATATCCTATTATTACTACAGATATGAAATTCAAAATGTTTAAAACGTGTGTTTCGAATTTATTATGGAACATTCATTCACTTCCCGTGGGACAATTTTCTTAACCTTCCACATCGCCTTAGGATGGCGTTATATGACCCATGGCAAATTTACTCAGTGCGAAAAAAATATGTTCAATTTTGCTACAGCATTAATATAGTTTTGCTTATCTATATTCAACTATTCTGAAAATGGATGAAAACATGTTAATGCAAAGGCACAAAATAGCTATTTATGGTGACATAGACCTGCATTTAAGTAAACTTTTTAAAAAAATTACTCGATTTTGCAACTGCATTTATAATTTTGAATCCATTTCATATTAAAATGTTCTTGTTCGTTGGTGTTTCAAGTTTTCACAATAATATTAACACGTTGTATGCATTGTTCTTAGTGGTCCTGTTTTCTTAAAAAAATTTCTGATTCATTTAGAAGTCATTTATACTTTCTAGGAAGACAATAAAATTATCTTGATTTCCGTACCAGAGATCACCTTGTAGATTTTGCACGACAAGAAAATTAACAATGAATCTGTATGTCACAATAGTCTTCAATAAAAGATGGGAACATCGACACGGATCACAGGCGTGAAGCACTATCTACGGATAAATTTTCTTGGAAGTACAATTTTGTGCCATAGAGCGTAATCCTCCAGCGGTGAAGTGGACATTTAATGATTATCGCAACTCCAGAAGACTTTGATCTATAGAGGCCAAAACACTGTTCAATCTCACTAAAACAACATTAAATGCAGCCTAATGTTGTTATTTTCAGAGTGTTCTTATTAAACTTTTTTGCATTCTTCTGACATATTTACATTCTTTTATATACATTTTTCTACACATGTCACTGAATCGTTTATCTCTTTTATGCAAAGTTTGTTACTTACATTTTTTTTGCAGAACAGAATCACAATTTTACAGATTATTGGGTTGATCCTTAATGTACTTTAATGACTATTTCCTTACTAATTTCCACGCAAGCTGTATTTAACTCTATCGTGCATATGTAACTGCGTTACTATAGAATCTCCAATGTGTTCATCACAGTTGCAATCAGGCTGGAGTTATTCCGATATATCTTTTGTTTCCTAGCACTGAAATATCTGATTCCAGCGTCAATACTATCCTGGTCAAGTCTGTAAACGATGACTATGCAATATTCCATGGATATACTGGATTGTGTCCGACAGTTCTGTACAGACACCTCCTACATCACAGTCCATATAAGAGTTGGAACGGTTGCTTGTTCTTCCATGGGGACAGTGGCATGCAATGCTCGATTCCAGGCACTTTGTAATTTTCAGGCTGAGTGTCACAGGTGTTCAATGTGTTTAAAGTTATAGCAGTGATTCTCATGCATTTTCTGAGTACTTCTAGCTGTACTTACTTTGGTTTCAGGATAGATTTTGAGCTCTTACAGGGTATAAGTGGTCCCCAAACGAGTGAGGAATTTGCCATGACCTGTTGTCCTACTGCTTGTACAGGCCACCCAGTTGATCAAATTTTGAAAAAAACTCCAAAATGTAAATCAAAGTCGTCTACTTGCGTGAAAAACAACAACAAAACTAAACAGGATTGCTGGATTATTTTCATCAGATTTGCAAATGGATATATTAAATTCAGTTACCCTCGAACTGAAAATAGTGTATATATATATATATATATATATATATATATATATATATATATATATATATATATATATATATATATATACATATATATATATGTATATTCTGTATGCACACATATGTGTGTGTATGTGTGTGTGCTTATATGACCGTACTATTTTGAACATTCATCGAAAAAGCAAGATTAATTTTCTTATTAAATTTGAAATGCTGACTCAAGCCTATGCTATTTTTTTTAATTCTTATAATACATTTTCAAAGTGGACAGAATAATTCTTATAAGCACAAATGTCAGAAAAACGGTCCAATTTAGCATCATAGTTACATTGTGAATAGAACCACTAACGTGAAACTTTGAAAAACAAAAACAAAGGACAAATTATCCGAGAAAAGGAAGCTGTCATGGATAGAAAGCCAAGAAAATGATTTGAAAAATTTTGTCTTTTATTTTTTCAAGAGGCCTGACTATTCTTGTACAGTAGTGCCCAATTTTGTGTAATCTCAACTGAATTATTTTAAGTTATTCGAGACTGTTTGAGAAATTATTTCCAAAGCTTACCTTGGTAAAAGATCAATTTAATCTAATTAGGTACCGGGGAACCCTTACTAAAAAGAGATTGTCTAAAATTATTGATACCTCGATAAAAATAGTGAAATATTTACCCAAATAGCGATATAAAAATGATTGCGTACAGGTTGGAATATGTATAATGATTGGGGCTTTAAGATATCTATATCTAAATACAGGGTAAAAACAAAAGCAATGTCCGAAATCGGATACATCTAACTACCCAAGAAAATCTCAAATGAACCATATAGACGACAGATTTTTCTCAACTGAATCAAAGGTTTATATTACCAACAAGTTTTCTGTTATTGCTATGGAAACAAAACAAACAATGGAGATAGAAAACAAAAACAGTTGTTCTTCTGTTTATTTCATCTTGTCTTTTTAATGATAAATAATAGAACATTATTATCGGCCCTGAAGTATTTTAATCTACTCACTGTCAATGGGGGAAATATTTTTTTAAAGAAATAAAAAACGAGAGAGAACACAAAAAGGAAAAATGATTCAATTTAGTTGATGTACGTACAAAATTTATGTGTGGTTACAATATAAATTAGGATTACCTTTTATTTCTTACATGGATTTTCAATAATGAAAAAGGGAAGAGAAACGCGGTCAGAGAGGAGAGAAAAGCAGTTATATGGTAAATTATTGTGAGACAACGATGGCATGAAAAGTGAAGAGTCCTGGAGATAGATTGGGTAAGCTTTTATGAAAGAGAAACTGATGGTTTGATTTTTGCAGTGCAAAATTGAGTCCTGAGGACCAACTGAGTCAAGAAAAACCTTGATAAAAAAAGATATATCAGAGAAGTGGAGAATGTCTGGAAAAAAATTTATGTGAAACCTTTGACTACATGATATGAAAAAAAAACAAAAACAGGGAGGAATATGAACAACACCGTTATAGTATAGCACGAATTAATGCTGATAGAACTTAGAGCCTTTGGTGTATCATCTAATATTTTCAAAGATTAGTTAAGAAGGTTAGAGTTGAACTGTAGCATAGAGCTCTTGCAGAAAGTAGCATTACTGGGAACTACAAAATTGGTCAGAAATGCTTTCCTCACCTCCGTGAGTCATTTCCGCATCATTTGTTATTCCAGTTTTATTTGAAGATGTTCCTCTGGCTCTCTTTTTTTTTCTTTTTTTTTTTTTTTTGACTGTTCCAGATAAAACTGACCTCAGCCCTTAGTTTTGGGCTCTCATTTTTTTTTTCTTTAAATATCTATTCGATAACTCACCCTTACCATCCCGTTTTCCCCCTCATTCATTCTAAATGTACGATTGGTTTATCGTTCCTTCTTTGGTACCAAAAAGCTTCAGAATCGGAGACACGGATGGACTTGGTTTTCTTAAAAGTTTTTTTTCCCAAATTTTTCCTTGGACTGATCTGTATTCTCAGGTCGAGTTCTTCTTAGTCCCTCTCCCCGTGTCATTTTAAATCTAAGATGGACATCCAGGAATTTAATGAGATTCTAACATTAAAATCTAATTTGAAAGATGAACGTTTTCCAGTCCCTTTCATTTTTTAAATTTTCCTTTTTTCCTTCTTTGTGTATTTTTTGATTACTTTGAAATACTTTTGTTTACCTCCCCACACTTTATCATCATTATTAATAGTAACTATCATTATTATTATTATTATTATTATTATTATTATTATTATTATTATTATTATTATAATAATAATAATAATAATAATAATAATAATAATAATAATAATGATGATGATGATGATGATGATGATGATGATGATGATGATGATGATGATAATAATAATAATAATAATAATAATAATAATAATAATAACTGACCAAATCAATAGGTCCATACTCAGATTCTGACAATCCATTATATAGACCTACTATGCAACTAAATTAAAATTCACCATTTAGATTAACAAACAAACAATGAAAAATAACTCCTAATGAAACTTTCGCCATTGTCACAGTTCACGATGTATAACATCATAACCATGATTCAAAGATTCGCTTATGAGTTTATTTCCGTAGGGAAAATATCAAAATGCTATATGAGATGAAAAGCTACATTTGATGCGTAGAGTAAGTATTTAACTGATTTCTGCAATCATCCAGAGATCATTTCTCATTTGAAATTTCTACTTTTAGATATAATTAAACTAATAGATTAGATAAATCGAAATTTATGCATGTTATTTAGTTTTTCTTATATTTTCCCATTTAGACATTTTACTCAGTTATATAGATTCATTTCATTAAATTTTCGACTATTCGATATAATCCAGGTTGGTGTGTATCACTGATTTAATTGTGATATTTGTGAACATTATCACTTTTTCATTTGTACTCCTATTTGTTGGACGTCCATTGCTCGTTGGGTTTCAAGTTGTCTGTCTGCCTGTTCCTTCTGATATTGTCTGAATGTTTCTGGGTGTCTATAACATTGTTTTTGTAAATTTTCTCAACATCTAAAGTCTGTTTCCACATCATCTACCAATTCTGATTACTGAATGAGTGCTTCTATTCAATCAAATACTTAATTCCTATGGTTGCGTCTGTTATCCGTATAAATGCTGCTAATATGATTCCATATGATGATAGTATATCACTACTCCTATGTGGCAAGCGCACTATACGATATCAGAACTAATCCCGATCACCAAATACTTTAAATGTTGATATTCAATCTATCCTCGATCACGGATTGTTTCTCCATGTTCTAGTGTACTGAATTTTTGTAGAAGTAATTTGTCTCATACCATGAAGTAACTGTCATTAATTAGATGACTAATATATATATATATATATATATATATATATATATATATATATATATATATATATATATATATATATGTATGTATGTATGTATGTATGTATGTATGTATAATCAACAGAAATATCACTGTAGAGATGCAATTGCTTTTTACTTTCAGCTTATGGAAAATTAATTGCATTCCAGGCAAAGCTAGTGTTGAAATATTCTCCCATAATTTCTGAAGCACACAAATCGCTATATATATATTTCTTAGATTCACATAACAATATATGATTTCACATTTGCTTTTCTATGTATGTAATTTCTCTTAGTGAATTTTTTATAATTAGATAAAATATCAATCTTTGTAGGGGAAGACGACAAGTTACAGATCGTAACTCATTATGATGACAGTAATATCGCTCTCACACACACACATGCATACACGCACACACTTGTGCGTATATAAACCATCTCTCTCTCTCCTACAAATCCATATAATATCTCACTCTGTGCCTCGTAAGTGTAAATTTCTCTCTCTGGTATATATAAACATCCAACGTGTAAACGTCCTTGCTCGATCTCTCGTACACATAATGCTTTTGTCTTTGGTACTTGTAAATGTTCACTCTCTTTTACATATAAAGGTTCACTCTCTTTCTTTTACATATAAAACTATTCTCTCTTTCTTTGTGTTTTGTACATAAAAAATTATCCCGTGTAGTGGGCAATGCTCAGGCCATGTTGCAAGAATTACAGACAACTGATTGACATCACGACTCACAATATGGATCCCCAAAAATCACATGCACAACCGAGGCCGGCAGAATATTAGAAGGAGAGACGAGCTAGATAAATTCAGAAAGCACTGGCTCTGCGACGCCCATGATACAGAAGTGTGGCGAATCCCAGGAAAGGTTCATGTCCAGCAACAGACGTTGAAAGAATGATGATGATGATGGTGACGATGATGATGATGATGATGATGATGATGATATAAACGATCCCCTCTCACAATTTTTTTTCTTTCTTGTACAAATAAACATATGTAAATCTGTTTCTATTACAAATACATTTTCTTTATCAGTGTCTTTCTCTTGTAAATATCAATATTATATCTTTCTCATACATATTAACATCGTGTCTCTCCCTTTCCCGTACATATAGAGATTCTTTCATATATATATATATATATATATATATATATATATATATATATATATATATATATATACATATATATATATATTCACACACACATATACATATATATATGCAAAAGTATGTACACCAGATTTGTATCTCTTAATATCTGAACGTGAACAACAACAATTCTCCATAGTCTGTAGAAGTTCATGATTACAAATTTGTATTCATACTCGCTTAAAGGCTGTCTTCAGGGGCCATTAATTTCGGTGCAAGTTCATTCCTCCTTCGCATTGAATTTATCATGTCAAAACGTGATTTTAATTTGATATTTCGGAGCCATTGTTTCGATGATGGACGGAAAGAGAGAGTCCATTTCTGCATCATAGTTACATCTTATATAGACTCACCAAACACATCCGAAAATACTTGTTTGGGTGTAACAATTTTAGGAATTCAAGGGAACTAATCAACATACTTCGGAACAGCAGTTCTGTACGATGAACAGGAAAAGAATGCCCAGCTGATCTATTTATTTACATCCTTAGAGCCCCCCATCAATGATAACATTATGGAATTTCATGATTAAAAATCGGGTTTCTTCAATGTAATTCCTTTAACCGAAAAAATTGAAAGGTGACTGGAAATTCTATGACCAACAAGAAAATGTATTTACTCCTTCTTTAGGGCATTGCCAAACTTTCGACAAAATAAATCAAAATCACTGAGAACTTCCAGAGATATCATATTGTGTACATATTGCTAAAATGCGAATGAGGCGAGTGTGGATAATTTATGGATCATTCTTAGATTGTAAACTCTGCTTCTTCAGCCCAGTTCCCAGCCGTCAATAATATTTCACTGAAATTCATTGAGAACATTTGGACGTATAGTACTGTTTACATATAGCTACGATGCAAGGAGATGACCGTGAGACATCCCTGAATCCATCCAAAAATGTAAACATTTCTTTCATAGCAAGTTGCTGATCTTTCCACAAAATGTCATTGAAATCCATTCGGAACCTTTGGAGATACTGCGCTGTCTTTATAAGATATGATACGGAGGATGTGACCGTGGAAAATCACTGAAACATACCAAAAAAATAAATTCTTCTTCGTTAACAAATAGCTCTAACTTCGCTGGATTTTATTCAGACAATTCTAGAGATATCTTTCAACCTAAGGTAAGAGCACAGTTTTGCATTGTAATTAGATAGTAAATTGAAACTCTACCCCGCCCTAAAATATAATGTGACGGGTGAAAACCACCCTGATCCATATAATAGGCTGCTTTTACTGTATTAGGGTTACATACGCACATAAATACGTATAGATTATTATAGGGATATATATCCAAACAATAAATCATACTTTTTCAATAGACATCTAATTAGACGACCACGGAGAGGATATTCCAAACGACCAAAAGAATATCATAAGGAGAAGAAAGAAAATGTAAAGCCGGGGAGCATAAAAGAAGAATTGTAATATTGCACTAGTTCACCTTGGAAAATCACTGGGAGCATTTTCGGCTACCGATGACGTATCTTATCCCTGATGACACACCCTGTTTATTCTTTCCCTTTTTCCTTGTCTTTGAGATAATCAACTATGACCCATCCGATTTACACATCCATCTAGCTGTGGGAGTGTGTATTTAAAGCATATACGAATATATTTAAAATGATATGTAAAAAACACACATACGTGCATACACATACACACAACACACACACACATATATATATATATATATATATATATATATATATATATATATATATATATATATATATATATATATATATGAAAAAAGAATTATATTGCTTGCTAAAATCGCCTGGGAATTAATTCGCACAAACAAAATGTAATTTAAACTAAATAAATCTAGAATATAGGAATCGAGAGGAGGAAAGATAGTGTGAAGAGGTGGGAGAGAAAGATTTAAATTGAATGACTCGATACGAGACTCAATGCATTCTTTTTTGTTATTGTTCAAACCAACTTTTTTTCTTCTTTTTTGGATGTCAGATTCAAAATTGATTCTGTTTAATTGGCGTAAAATTAATTCGGAAACCAAAAGAAATTAAAATTTGAAATCAAATGAAAAGCATGAATGAATGAATGAATCAATGTGCAGGCATGTGCGAAACCATGTCTCTCCTCAAAAAGAAAATGCTACATGCCAGTGTCTGAAAGAATGCAGGAAAGAGTATCGAAGCATTGTGAATAACTTTTCGAGCAAACACCTGTTAATCGAACCAGTGAACTGCGATTGGCACCAATTAATGCTGATCAGACAGCTTCAATACATTTGATGAAAAACCCAATTTAGACAGATATTTTTTTAAAATTCCTTTTTCTTTATCTGAATGGAAAAAGACTACGAATCACACTGACGCTTAAATAGCTCATTAGAAATATTTCTGAAAATGCAATTGATTAAAATGCTAAAAGAGACGAGAAAAATTAATAATCTCGATAAGTTGTGTCTTTTCTTTAAAAAAATGCCGATTTGATCACTGGTTTTGTCAAGCTTCAAAATGACTTGTTGGTATCATTCAGTTATTTTCTTGTAATATTCCGATTTTATTTCCTCTTTTTTAAGTATTTAACTTGACTGAGTATCTTGTCTATAGGTTATTTACTGTTATCCATTTGATAATATAAAAAACAATTTCACTGCTACAATTATTTTTCCGCCTGTCTACTGCACTTACAACTCTGACTACAAATAATAATTACATAAAAAAGAAAAATAGTAAATAAAAACGACAATACGAGCAAAATACTAATACAGCAAATAAAAAATAAGAAATGGAATATTTTATTATTACCACTCAGAAAAAATACACCAGGAAGAACTACATCAGAGCAAAAATTGACGAAACACTGAGAATCAGCAGGTACACCCAATGGGAAGAAAAAATAAGACGGTAAACCACATCATGAGTGATTGTAGCAAGCTTACTCAAAAGGAATACAAAACTAGCGCACACAGAGATGGGACAGTCTCACACTGGGGACTGTGCAAATCACTAGGCTTCAACCATGAAGACAAATGACATCAGCCCAAGCCATCGGCTGCCATAAGAAATCAAAGAATTGGATACTCAGAGAACTTGTGATCAAGATGGATTAAATCATCAAATTCAGAAGATCACTTTGAAAGTCATGAAGAAAGAAAAAAAGACCAGCCAATAGAAGGAAAGATAAAAATAGAATTCGAATTGAGCAATAGATTGAAAAAATATCAGAACCTCACCCGTAAACAGAGAAAAATGTAAAACATAAAGGTTATGGACATGTTTCTTATAGCTGACACTCTCAGATTTGTACCAAAAAACACAAGAATATAGATTAAATAAGTAAGATTTGAGCCTGCCAAAATGTGGTTTGCGTGAGTAATGCAGAAATTGCTGGGTGTTTAGGGAGACTTGCTGTCACGCTATACAGTTGTTACCACTAGGCATCCAGTTTTGACATGCAAATAGATGAAACACAATGATAACGATAACAGTTCTGGTTACTGCTGAACAAAAACCGTCAGGTACCTGACAGAATGTCGTGTTGGGGTGATCAGTCAAAACATTTGGAAAAAGGGGTTATCGATGAAAAAGTAACTCCTCTCACCATTAGTTTGATCAACAAAAAGTTTGAATTCAAAAATAAAGTAAGTATTAAGTGGGGACTATAGCTTATCCTCACACTACAGTTTGAGCCCAATTCTAAAACCTTTCGGGGTTTGTAAATAAAAAGGTTTTGCTAGAAACGATCCGGGGTAAATGTTGAATTTTTAGCCCTCTAGCTCCATTGCTGCAGCCTTTAAAGTGAAACATATATACGTAGACAACCAAACCAACTTGAAAACTGAAGAAAACTATTTTGAAAGTTTTGTTGACAGTTTTGGTTGACAGTTTCTTGTGATGATTCATGAAACCTCGAGGCAACATAAACAGGGTTGCAAAGTGGACCTCCACATTTGAGATTGAATTCTCAATAAAGCCAACTCAGAATAATTCCAAAAGGAACAATAATAGAGAAGCTAAGATCGACAGGACACAGCAAAATAACAAATGAAGATTTGATGGTGATAATCAATCATGTATTAGCGGACATAGTAAGTTGGCTCAGAAGAAGCACAAAAAGGGTATGAATAGATATAGAGGATGTTTTACTGGAAACTGTGCGAAGATCTGGGATTTGACGGTACGAACAAGTGGTACAAACGAACAGCCCTCTTCTCTGGAACTTGGAAATTCAAACAAATCATCTATACAAGCCGGAACACCAGATTTTCTCATCGTCTACAAAGAGAAAATATGTCAAGTTGTAGGTATCTTTTTTTCAGTAGGCTGCACGGTAAAATTGAAAGAGAATGGGAAGCTCGTCGACCCTGGGATAAAACAACGCATTGTTAAACTACATGGACGATTCAAAGAAGGAACATGAATATTAATTTTAGTCTATTGCAATATATTCAGCAACTTGGCTTAATCGAAGAAGGCTACGGCTGGCAAGATCATTGGGCTAGACTTCGTGGGAGAATTCAAAAAATTGTGGAACAGCTGTAAAAGTTGGATTCACCATCATCGCAGCGCTTGGAAAAGTCTCGCTGAGAATTCCAAGTCGGTTGGAAGGAATCGAATTACGAGGAAGTATCCAAACTATCGAGACAGTATCACTGAAATCAGCTGCAATACTTGGGAAGTTGTTCGACTTGAAATTACATAAAAATCTGGAATTCGACCATGCAAACCGATGGTATATGCACATATGGGAATTCTATTTCTAAGGAATGGCATATGCAGAATTCTATAGTTCTTTGAAATTCAATCGGACCATCCATGGCAGGTCAGGAGACCAGATTAAGTGACCGGAAACCAACCAGGAATATATGCCATAAAATGGATGCAGTTTGTTCCTGCAGATCACAGAATGGGAGATAAAAAGCTGGATAAATATCTTTGGAATAGATCTGGAAACATTGTGGAAGACGGAAGTGACAATTGTACCCATCATTATCGGCGCCATTAGAACGGTATCAAAGAACCTTGCAAATGGATCAGAAAAATCGGATATGTAAAGAAAAGTGGAACCATTTAGACGACTGCATTGCTGAATTGAACGAGAATACTGCGGAGGCTGTTGATGTAATGGGAAGATAAGTTATTACTTATTCTCCAACAAAAGCCGCCAGACATTATCAGTCATAATTCTAAACGTGTAAAAAATATCAATAAATATTAAGGAAAATGGAAACAATGGTAAAATATCAAGACATTGAACGGCTGAGCCTTTTTGGTCGTGATCATATTAACTGGTGCACAAGAGTCTATCCCTAAGACGTCAGAAAAGAGAATTAAAAGTAGGAAATTCAAGAAACGAGTGGGACTGTATAGAAGGATCCGACAAAAGTGCCAGAGATTAGAAAACGCTTGCATTATTTATACCACATATAACACCATCTACTGAACAACTAATACTAATAAGGACTATAAGAATGACAATAAGAAATGACGTTAGGACTCACAAAGAGGCAGATGTTTCTTCACGAGGCCCTAAAATAGGAGGCCAACACTGGGAAGAAAAACAACTACAGAAACAATCGTTGGAACAAATCAGTTTTAGTCTATTACAATAAATTCAGCAACGCGTCTTACTTTCCCATTTCAAGTGACCTGACATGATGAAATAAAGACGCTCCCAATCATTATTCACGTGACCAAGAACACCTCACGAATTATGTGGCTAAATTAGTACACGTCATACTGATATGACTTTAGTCAGGTACCGCACATGTAAGAATCAGCCAGTAGGCAATCACACTCAGATCTTATGTACTGGGCTATAAAGCATCTAGCACTTTGAAATGTATGCAACTCAAATTACATTTTCGTGGATGATCAAACAATTTGGAACAAGGGACTTATCTTCTTTTTTTTGACTTATATCTGTCCATTTTATGTCCAAATAAAGTGAAACCTATCTACTGGAAAACAGGTTATTCTACGGTATTTTCTAATCCTAAGGTTGAAAAAATATCGTTTGCTTCCCTATTCAACAAGTATATTATAGCAGTGCTGCGTTACTGACGAACCCATTTTATTACACTCTGCAATAACTACACATAAACATGGGGCTATATCGTTCGCATGGAACAACCCATGAATAGCGTTGTTTCCCTTTTAAGATTTTTAGCAGCACATCAGTAGTCTCGAATTTTTCTTTAATGAATAAAACTCAAATTTGAAATAACAAGCGATTCCAAATTCTTTGGCTCCTTCACCACTCCCTAACAAAAACTACATGATAATGACTCGCTCAAAACATGTCCTTGCTTGACAGGAGGAATGTTTGAAGTTTTACGACTTAGATAATGAGAAAGCAGTTTTCTTAACTTTGGAGTGAATCAGCTATCAACAGGTCGTTAGCATGTGGAAGATAAATCACAAGTAAATGAGGTAAAAAGATAGTGAAAGGCAAAAAAAAAAAAATGTGAAAAAGATGAAGCTCGTATCTTGAATGGGAGATTTTTTTGTCAAAATGATTTTGATGAAATGGATAAGATTTTCTGAAATTTCGTGATCAAGTGACCGTCATTATGAACACACAAATGCAGTTTCACATCACACTTGCATAGGCACATGCATTTGTGTGTTTGAGTACTTCCATATATAACAATCCTCTCTCTCCCAATCATTATATATATATATATATATATATATATATATATATATATATATATATATATATATATATATATATATATATATATATATATATATATATATTTATATATATGTATGTATGTATATTTATATATATATATATGAGGTTATTGAGTGGGCAGTTTATTCAAAAGCAAATCGAAGAGGTTTGATCCCTTTCACTAATCCAACCCATTATCAAAGGTGGTTGCAAAGGTCCAGGGTATGAGAGAAGTCAAATGATAAGAATTAGTTGATTTCACTCCATCCCCCAATTTTTCTCTTTAAAAAAAATATCCAAGTGTTTACTTCATTCATTTTCTGGAGATGGTTATTACAGTACACCAATACCAAAAGATTCCAAGAGATATCTTTTTACTGACACAGCAGTTCCTTCATTATATTACATAAATAAACTGACTTTTTCAGCTCGAAAAGGGAGCGATACCAGCGAACCCGAACTCTTTACAGTCTGCTTCGAGATGATCATCTGGAACATAGGGGGGAAAATGAAGTAATAAAATAGAAAGCATATACCTGAGTTTAATTAGATTTGCTGACAAAAAGCAAACAAACAAAAAGCAAAAAACAAACAAAGAATCAAGTAGTGTCAGGCAAACTGAACAGAGAGAGCAAGAATTTTGGTCTGTACATGAACTTCAGTAAAACAAATGCCAAGTACATGAAACATGTTGAGGACAGAAACATCAAATTTAAAAGATGTAGACCGAAAAAAAGTTGACCCCTACCTCTACCCATGACAATGTGTTGCGATGGAATCCTCCAAAAAAGGAGAAATCAAGCGAAGAATCACTCTAAGGTGGCAAGGTTCCGATAGAGTAAAATCAAAGTTTAAGAACAAAAAAATCCCATTAGTTCTAAAAAGAGAATGAAATCACCGATGGAGCCGACACATAGAACCTAACCAAAAAAACTGTCCCTAAAACCGAGTACCATGCAACAAGCATGGAAATCATGCTTTACATGACATGATGAAATCACAAAACAGCGCAATATATGAGAGACTGAACAGGAGGCAGGGATATAAAAAAATCCATTTCGCAGCCCAGATGCCAATGAATCATGTTGCAAGAATGTCAGACAACCGATGGACATCATGATTTACATCGTGGATTCCCAGAAAATCATATGCAAAACTAACTAGCAAAATATAAAATGGCGTGTCGAATTAAACAAGTTAAAAAATTTTGGCACCATGCTGGTGATGATGATACAGCGAATCCTAAAGGAAGTCTATGTCCTACGACGGACAATTAAGACTGGTGATGATTATGATGATGATGATGATCTGCAAACAGGAATTCGTCACCTGTTCTTACTTTTCTCTCATAGTATCGACTATTTTCTGAATTTTACAAAATGATCTCTCTGTCTGACCTTTTTTTACCGGCATATAACAACCTTTAATCACACACACACACACACACACAAACATATATATATATATATATATATATATATATATATATATTGCTACATTCTGTCAGATTGTTTCATTGATCTTTTCAATTTTTCAAGCAATTGAATGATTTTAATGTTTACCTTTTCAAGTATGACCTGCTTTTTTTCCTGTGGTTTCACCACATCCACTTTGTTTTCAATCATCTGGTTCAATATTCATGTCGTGCACGCTTTTTCACTATATATCATATGAATAATTGTATTCTTTTTTCCCGTTTATTATCATTTACTAGCGTTTGTTATATGCTTGTAAAATAATCTTTAGTTTTAAGTATTTAGTGCATTACACATATTTTTGTCTTTAAAATGGTTATTTTTATTTGAGTGTTTTAAATTTTGTTTTCATTTTTGCTTTTCGAAATAATTTCACTCAATAAGAACTTTTCCCAGGGGTTCACTGTAGATGATTTTTAGCTTTTCTTTTAGGCAAGGCATACATTTTTTTATTGATATTATCACATAAGTAGACTCTAGTTTTCATTCCGTAATTCATAGTTGTTCTTTAAGAAAAGAATTAAATAAAGATGCAGTTTGACCTGTTACTACCCAAAACCATAGAGCAAATAGTAAGAAAAAACAGCATAATAAGCCATCTACACTAACACCTACATAAAAATATTGCATTCATAAATTGCTTTAAAAGTCATACACATACACATTCCATGAACCGTGTTTGGTCAAAATTTTGCCAAATAAAACGTAATTAATGTTTACTGATCAATTCAGTTGATAAGAATTCAAGACCAAAAAAAAAGAAAAAAGAAGAAATTACCGATGAAGATAATATCTGTCGGCATAAATGGACTCAAAAACAATAAATTGGCCAGCGGGGAGATGAGGTTTCAACTGTGAATAGCCAGTCAAATTTAATAATTTTCTGCTTTCTGTTTCCTTCGTCATTAAAAATATCAAAATTGCAAGAGAAGCGATAAGGTCTCATTCATGAATAGTGTGTCTAATTTAACTTTCCTTTCCGTCTTGGTGCTTAGTCCATATCAGAAAAAAAAGGACCAAAGTTTTCAGACGTGTAAAAAAGATGTCTTTTTTGACCCCTTGAAAACAGAGGTAGGGAGAAGGTCTGCCTTGACTTTTGCACCTCTCCACGTTTGGTCCCTTGAAAGGGGCAATTGTTTCCCTTGATCTGGACCCCTTAAAGTTTTTCCATCACTAATAGGGGGAACATTTTCTCTTTACTTCCGACCACTGAGTAAATTATACACGAACACGTGAATCAAAATGATACGTTTTTTCTCTATAAATATGTATACTGAACGAAACATCAAGGATTAGTCAAGTATTATGGTTACATTATAAAGAGAACCCTATGATGCTCTTAAATATACTTTTTTTCTCAAAGGTTTTCACTCTACAAACTTACCAAATTAGGTCGGGTTGATGACATGCTAAAGTTTCTCTATTGTGACATGCAGACAAATTGAAAAAACACACAGACAGACGTTGTAGCAACTCTCATTTATATATAAAGATATTTGTTGCTTAATTATGAATTCTATTGTTTCATTTGTTCTTTTTCACCATCTGAAGAAAAATGCTTCATTTTTGTTAACTCCCTAAAAATATTTTTTGTCCTTCCTTTTTAATTGAAATATATTCCTTAAAATGTTTCTTTCTATCTTCGATATTTTAACAGTTTATCAGTGTTTTTCTTTCTCACTTTCTTTCTTTCTAATTCTTTCTCTGTCTCATCCTTCTCCACTACCCTACACTTATTCTTCAAAGGATTCTTCTTTCTCTTTTTCCTTAATTCCATTTAATTTTTCTCTCGTCGTTCTAAATTCCCCTTCCGTTCTTCATGTGATCATTTGTTTTTTTCTTCCTTTACGCCCCTTTTTCTCTTTTTCTATCTTCTTAACGGTTATTTTTTCTCCATTATCCTCCCTTCGTTACTTCTATTCTAAATCCTTCATTGTTTTTGCTTTCTTTCCATCCATCGATTAGCCCGTCATTCCTTTCTTCATTTTCCTTCATTGATTTTTCCTCCTTTAATTGATCTATCCAACTCTTCCATCCAATTTTGTTTTTTCCTCCTTCGCTCTATTCACTCATTGTTTCATTCACGCTTTTCATTGCATCATTCCTTCTTTTCATTCGTGCATTTCTATTTTCTTTGTCCTCTTCTTACTTCTTTCGTTCCTCCTCCGTCCTTCCTTCCTTTTCGTCTTCTATGTTTCTTTTGTCCATTTTTTTAAATACCAATTTTATTCCTGGCCATTTTTCTCTTTCACATATCACATAATTTCACCATGCAATTCTATTTTAGGTTTCTCTTCTTCTTTTTCAATTTTTCAGACATTTCTCAGCTATTTACCTTGTTTTCAAGACTTCTTTTGCCTTCTTTCTTCTCTTTCAATCTTCCTCTCTCTAATCTTCTACATTTTGTCTCTCTTCAACTATTTCTCCTCTCACTCCTTTTCTATTTCCTCTTTCTCTTATTTTTGCCTATAGTCTTTTTCCTCACCTTATTCCTCTCTTTCTTTCTTTTTTGTCTTCCCTTTAATCTTTTCTATCCTCGATGTTCTCTCCCTCCTTTTCTCTCTTTTTGCCATGATAATTTCATTTCAATTACTTTCAATTCCTCAATATCGACTCTGATTTCTATTTTATTCATTTTATTTGTGTGAAATGAGGACATAATTCATTGAAAATTTTAGGCATTCAGATTCGATTAAAACTAAGATGTGTGAAGATTTTGGTACACAAATGTCTGCAGAAGGCATTAATTTGATAGATGATTGTTAAGATAAAATGAATATTAATAAAACCGTTTCTCTTGATATGCACTTACTAAAACGATTTTAACTCTTCCGAGGTGAAATTTTCAGAAAAAAATATCCATATTCATTCATGATACTTACTTTCTTCTAGCGATTTATATGGAAGTGTTTTGTTTTGCTGACGAATTGACGATTCAGGCTTGATTGCAATAAAGTGACATTTTGAACGATTAAAAAAATGGCTAATGTGTTAAATTACTGGCTAAATCTATACCACAATTTGGCTTGATGGATAGATAGATGGATAGATAGAAACGGAGAGGAAAAGAGAGGGATGGAGATTTAAACATTAATGAAACAATATGGACAATCATAGAAAAATGATTTTTTGTCCAAACCATCAACTGATTTAGATATACGTAACAGAAGCATATGATCTAAGCTCGGAGGTGTAACCAACAAGATTACCAGTTTTAATCAGCTAATCAGATCTAAATTAAACTTGTACTAATGCCCCTGGGAAAGGCATAGATTCAATTATCCCCGACGTCTGTCTCATCTTCAGATATCTTGACAGACTCGCTTGTCATGACGGCTAACTGAGGACTAATGATGAATTAGCATTTGGACACACCCTTCCCCTATGGCTTCTTTACTTGTTGAGGGGACAAAAAAAGATTTTCTAGCTTAAATTAGTCAGGAAAAAGGATGAATGGATTGAAAGGGCTTAGCATGAATGTATTACGCATGCGTGTGCGTGCGTGGTGAGAGACAGGAAGAGATTATCATCTGTCAAACCTGACAATAGTTGTAGTATACATTGAGCTGAAACCGACAGGAAAAGAAAAGGCGAAGTATTTGAGCCTATAACAATTGCTAATCACTCATTTTCCGATAGTGACTTGACAGTGAGACGATCATGATAGAAATATATGTCGATCGTGTAGACCTAAGGTTCTCTACTTTTTTACATTCGCAGAACCCATGAGACAGAGTGTAGTTCACACACACACGCATATATATATATATATATATATATATATATATATATATATATATATATATATATATATATATATATATATATATATATTACTAATCTGTTATATTAATTGAAATAAACACCGTAAATACACAGGGACATACAATTAGTCCTAAACATCATCAGTAGAAAAAAAAACGGTAAAAGAAAGGAAATTGTTGAAGGAGTCGAACCTGCGACGGATAAATAGCTGCTTTTAAGTAATGTCACTCTTAATCGTTGAGCTAAACAGCCCACCGGTTGGCAAAGGTCCAAATACTTGCTATACGTCCAAATTTTCACCTTGTTCATTCACTGTCCACATCTGCTCTATTTGTTTCTCAAAGCGGACAATTAATTTATTAAGGGATGTACGAATGACAAGCATGATTATAAATACATTATATGATTTGAAAATCTGTTTGAATGACCTCACGGTAATACATGGTGGAATTACCATTTGACCTAGACAGTGTAAATAGAATAATCAATTAAGGAAAATAACCTGTTGCAGGAATCAGCGGTAGGTCATTTCTAATCGAGTTTCAAATAATTAGACGCGTTTATGATAATTTCCGTCGGATCATTCACCCATTTCCTAGTGATGATAATGATAATAAAAATAATTCGCTTGAAAAAAAGTACTTTAACGATAAGTTAAGAAGATGTTGCTATTTTATCCTTTCCAAAGGTATAACAAATGAAGGATAGATGCATCCGATGTAATCATTATTTAAATCTGATTGAAGTAATAGTAAATGCATTTTCCATTTAAATTCTTTTTTATTTTTATTTCTGTTGGAATTCATGTAAGATAAACCGAAGATTAAAATAAGGGACTTCTTTGTTACAGCGGGGAAAAATGATACAATGCAGCAGTTATAAAAAAAATTAGAAGCTTGAAAAAGCAGCAGCATCAATGAAAAAATTGAAAAATATTACTTACAAATGCAAGTAGGTTTACATTCTTTTTAGAATTTCATTCAAGAGAATTCATGTCCGTAAAAAATCATGCCTATTTGGCAACTCTAAATTATAGAAATGATAATTAAAAATAGATGCACTTCTCTCAATAATGGGATATGAGGTGAAACAAATTCTCAAAACAGTTTCTTAGTAAAGAAATTTATATTCATAAGAAGGAGAAAATGGAGAAAATACCAAACACCCCTGCTGAATTTTAACTATGAAGAAGAAAAATGAAGAGAAAATGAACAGGAATTAAAAAAGTCTTTAAAAAAAATGAAACAAAACTAGAAATAAAAATCAAAATGATAAATAATTACCAAGACTATTTGTATTTGGCATATTCAGTGTTTTCAACAAAAAATAAATAAATAAATAAATAAAAATAACACAGAAAAAAATACTTTTGTTTTTCCTTGTTATCTGTATACCATTCCCCATTTCGGATATCTCACGACTGGAATATTTGACTTTTTCTAACTATTTCCTCGAATGGCAGCAGAGTCAAAGAATAAAATACTTTGTATTAGTTCCAACTATCGAGACTTGTTTGAGACGGGTCCAAATCAACTTACCTTATTGAATATGTGTTACGAAAAGGCATTGAAATAACAATCTGGTAACAATATTTTGTTTATATTTTTTGGTGCAGTAACACCACATACTATTTCATTCGAAACTGTGGAGGGTTTATTTCTTGAAATTGGCCACGGAACCAAAAATATATAATGCAAGACATTCAGATTCCGCTGAACCCAGATAGAGAACTCTTGGTATAGACAACAGGCCCAGATATATGCATGCTTTTCCTTAGAAGAAAACACCCTATAAAAATACCGGCACCCTCGAAATGAATTCAAATTCATTTCATCTAAATAAAATTTCCTGACTCTCACTCTCCTTATTCATGTATATATAATAAGTGCTCCACATTTGAGCAAGCTGACACTTTTTCAATTTTTTTTGTTTTGATATGATATTGCATTGTCAAGATTTGTTAACTTGAGCTACATTACAATCAGCTTTCAATTGTTCTCTGATATTCTTTTTTTTTTTTTTTACACTTTTGTGAATACACAGTTTTATTTGCTTGTTAAATCAAAAGGTATCATTTGTTCAAGTAATTTCATGTTTATCTCATATTATCTAACTATTTTTTTAAAACTATTTTTCTTCACAAGAAAGATATTTTTAAAAATTTGTTTTTAGTTGTTTTAAATTTCGTTATAGTTTGTTACTCAATTATATCATCTTTCATTTTAAGCTGTTTTCTTTCTCCATCGTTTTCAAGCAAAGTTCATTATTTAGGGTATTTTGTGTTTTATTCCTATCACTTGTTATTCTTTCAATTCTCCAAATTCATATATTTCTTTTTGTGAGCTGTCCTGTGGTGTTTGGTACACTTTTTCAATTTTTAATGTTTTTTCCGGAGTAAATTTCTTCCTGTGCTGACTTATGACTCCGATATCTGACTTCGAATTAAGTAATGTATTTTCATCACAAATTTTGAAATTTTTGTTTTTCTTGGAATCATTGATTGCACATTGAATTAAAGTTTATACGTGCGTTGTTTTTTTTTTTTCAAACATTTTCCATTCTATCGATGGATTTTTACCTTTATTCTGAAGTTTCCAGAAATGAACTGCAAAATAAACAACATTTTCCAAGATTAAAGGTGGTACAATGGTTAGCTAATCTTTTCATGAAATTTAATTCATGCATAATTTTGAGATCATATACAAATAAATACGAATGATTTATTTGAGCCTTTTAATTCTTTGTTAGTTCATTTGCACCTCTTCTCCGTTTAAATACCGAGGCCTGCATACAGAATATGTTGACTATGAAACTGAAATTGTGGTGCATCTTTCATACAATGTGAAGTTGACCTTGTGTTATCAGAAATCATCAGAAGTCCTTTCTGGTCATTTTTAGTCTGAGTTTAGTATGAATACATTTTCGCACTTCAAAGTTGACGGTCCAAGTGATTTCGACCTTAGAAGTCATTCAATATAATCACTACTCAATTTTCCAAGTTTCTGATTATAATGTCGCCTGTATCTCACTGGAATTTGGTATAAAGGTAAATGTTTTCCAGGCAATGGTCATACACATTGAGATATTGACCTCAGAGGTCGTTCGAGTTCACGTCTAATGATTTGGTTATTTGTAGCCAAGTTGTTAGTCACAATTTTAAACCAATTTAACGGAAATTTAGCATACAGATAGATTCTTCCATGACTGAAATATTTAGAAATGCGATTTGACATCGGGGTTATTAGAAGTCACCATTTGCCTTTTCTGGTCGGCGAATTTTTGTTAGTGCATTCATGTAGTTTTTCCAGAAACCCTCTCACACAAAACAACGACATTATTCATTTTTTTTTGTGTGTGTGCATCTCAATATGGCAGTGTTCTGTAAAAATAAATACCATGATCATCAAATTTTGCCTGGGTTGTGCACAGAGCCCTCGAAATTGAAATTCTGCGAATAACTACAGCCGTTCAGGTACAAACATTGTACACCAACAGACTAGAGCAACAAACTGATGTAATCGTAGGGAATGATGATCATTTAATCATTTATTTCGTGGATTACAGAAATGAATATCAAGAATAAAGGCGTTGTACAACATGTGAACACTGGAAGTGCAAGTAAATTTGGTTCTTCTATTCTAGACCTAGTTCTTCTCAGGCAGTTCGGTTCTTATGGTTTACATTGAAAAAATGTGGTACTTTTCTTTTCTTTTTTTCTTTGATTATTCAATTTTAAATCACGATAGAACATAGATCTCAAAAGAAAACAATGATAGGTTTACATATGTTTTGAAGAATAATTCTATCTAGGATATTTTCTGTGACATGATACGTGATTTTCACTCGGGGGTGAAGTATCTATTTGTCAGAGTTGGGGACCCAGTCCAAACTACTTTCTCAGTGATCACGAACCTGTATTTATACGAAATCGTTCTTGGTTTGTGAAAAGAGGGGTTTCACCGGGAATAGTCAGTACAGATTGACTGAGAAGCTTGATCAAAAATGCTAATATTGAATGAAAACAATAATATTACGTAAAACATTTTTGTTTTAACAAAAAATCCTTTTTTGAACATTGTCAAACCATTCAGGAGGTGAAAAATACGACAGTCATGACAAAATAAATAGAAAAGGTTATTCATGAAATGTATGATCGCCAAAAATACGAAATAAGATAATTGTGCATAATTATTTGGAACTGGTGAGATAAAACTTTACATCAATATTATACAAGGGAGGCAAGCAAAATGAAATTTATCGTCCATTTGAATAGCTGAAAGTGGCTAAATTTTACTGTTGATTAACTAACGCTAATTACTATCTAAAATATCGTTTACTTTAGAGCCAATTCAGCATTTAGTCAGGATTCATAGGTAGAATTAATTATTTCCAGAAATGACTCTAGGTGACGTTTACTGATTCCAGTATCACCCTCGCATTGCCTCTAACTATCGCCAGGTGAAGATGTACCCCTATGCTAAATATCTGCTTCCATGCGCAATATTGAGGCTAACAATTCAGAAAATTCGATAAAAATGACCAGAAAGTTGGCCTCGAATGCCCTGACGTCAAAATAACATTAAACACTTCAGCGATCGAAACATCCAGCTCAATGCTAATTTTCTCTTTCATATGTGTAAGATTGTGGCAATCAACTAAGAAAATTAGCGAGAAACGTGCAAGCATGACCTCAGGTGACATGAAACGTCTTCTGAAGTGTATGTTACATTGCATATTAGCTTTGCCAAAAACAATATTTATTGTTATTGCAAAAATATTTGGGAATTGAATAGCAATGGCCTATGGTGGCATCAGATCACCTCAAGAATAACCTAACTTAGCCTGTTACCTTCAACATGAGAAGACGCACCCATATGCTCAATTCCAGCATTTTTCATGCATTCTTGACAGAAATGACTTCAAATAACCTCAGAGATCAACTCCACATTGCATATGACCTTCTGTCATGGGGAGATGCACCTTTGAAAATTGATTTAAAATCACAGGAAATTACCTCTGCTAAGCTTGAATGACCCCCGATGTCAACTTCTATTCCGATATTTGCTTTGAGAATATCTATACAAGTGTTGAATTTTAGCATCCTTGGTGCAAAATTATGGACCAGATCTCTGAGATTGGCCACAATTGATCAAAGAATGGTCTCTGTTGACCTTGAATGACCTTTGAATTCAACCTCACATTGGCTGTATAGTAGTCTACATGCAGAATGTAAGCTCAATATACATAGTCGTTTTGGTGGAAAGAAAGCACAAAAAAAAACTGACACAAAAAGGATCATATATATATATATATATATATATATATATATATATATATTTGTGAAAACCAAAGTGCTTGTAAGAGAAGTGGGAAGAATCGATGAATTCAGCTATATTGGAGAGACTTACTGTAACTTGATTTTCATTGAAATACCCCACGTACTCCATGACTATGAATAACAATATTATCAGAGCAAGGGAAAATTTGAAAATAAACAGCTGAAACATGATCAAAGGAATAAATATATTGGCTCTATAGACAGTAAGATAAATTCATTTAAAAACTGAACAGAAAAAATAGCATTTAATAATGAGAAACTTTGATAAGGACTACGTGGAGAGGAGAAAGGGGGGGCAGATAACTCGTCAGTACTGACGTTCTTGTCGTCTCTTCTCTATGAAGCAGGGACGTAAAAAGTTGATTATGAAAAATGAATTTTTAAAATAGGCTATCACCATTAACAATCTTCATTCAATAAATCAGCTAAAAGAGAAATCAACACATCATAATATGCCACACGATGTAGCAATTGTCAAATTTGAGAAGACCTTCGTCCCAGTGAAAACCCACAAGGTCAACGATGCAATTATACAACAAGGTGGAGATCCTATATACATCAGAGTATTGCAACAAATATACTGTCACAGCAGTTCATTTATTTGGGCTACATAAAAACTCCAAGCCATTTTAGCTCAAACAGGGACTAAGACAAGGTGATACCAGCTCATTCAAACTCCTTTCAGCCTGCCTCAGGATAATCTTCCATAACATATACTGAGAAAAAAATGAAAGAATCAGAAAAGACAACGAATAACTAAGTAACCTTAGATTTGTAGACAAAATTGTCTCTTTCTGAAAACAAAAACAAAAAACGAAAAACGTCACGATCTCCGAATTATGCTCGACGAATTGAAAGAAGAGAGCAAGAAAGTTGATCTTTACATGAACTCCAGTTAAAGAAATGTTGTGTACAACGATTACGCTGATGACAAAGACACAACAATCCGAATCAAAATTGCAGACCTGGAAAATGTAGACCACCACATTTATCTAAGACACCGGATCTCAATGAAACCCTCGAAAGAAAAAGAAATCAAGCAAAGAATCTCCCTTGGGTGGCAAGCTTTCGATGGAGTAATCACAAACTTTAAGAACAAAAAAAACCCATCACAAAGCGAGGTACATGACCTACTGATAATCACCGATGAAGCCGAAACATGGAACGTAACTCAAACTAAGACCCATATTACGTGCAAATGAGAGAATCATATGGCCAGATCACAAAATAGGACGGCATATTAGAGAGAGAACGGGGGTCACTGATATCACAGAATCCATCAAAAAATCCAAATGGCAATAGGCTGGCCATGTTGCACTTGAGTCAGACTACCGATGGTCATCACAACCCACAGGTAATATACAAAACTCTGGTCGGCAAAATATAGAAGGAGCGACAAATTGAACAAACTCAGTGGGTATTAGCTCCATGACACCCATGATAGAGAGGTTTGGTGAATCCACGAACCTGCTGCTGCTGATGATGATGATGCTGATGATGATGATATGTTACATTTGGACATTCAAGAGGACAAATATGGGCTTTGAAAGCTCCAAACCCGGAGCCAAAAAGAATTGGAATAAAGATCAGTTCTTGAATAAAAGAAGTATATTATTTCAGCTTCCAGTTCTGGAGTGTGTTACCCAATATTAACAATTACCCAAGTGTACCATCTACGGGGTACGACTTCAATTACCTAACTTAGAGTAAATGTACAACCTAAAGGCGAAATAGCAAAAGTGCCCCTGTAGACAAGTTAACGAACTCATGCAAATATCCAAGCTCTGCCTGCAAACAATGTGTAATTGAAATTTTTCACCCCCAAACATTGATACAAACCTTGCTCTGTATTTCATAGACCAAGTTATATCCCTGCATCTTTAAAACCTTTCGTTTTATCAAGGCGGTGTCGTACTGTCACTTTTTGTCTTGTGTCTCCTTTGGTTCCAAGCTTTTAGTTCGTATCTATGCTTTAATGAAATTGGCTTTCTGTAACGTTTTATAACAAAAGATAGAAGTGAACTGACTATATTCCGTTCACTATCGATTTGCATCTGACTGCTGGCTTAAATTCTATGACGTTGTTTCCATACATTACGTTTAATTGAGCAATTACATCTGAACACACTTTTATGTGTACAATTTGAGATTCACTCCATCAAAGAATCAATAATACCTTTAAAAAAATTCAAACACCTTCCGCACTTTTTGATGTTGAGAAAGGGAATTGAATGAGCCACGTGTTGGTGGTGGGAAGTATTTGATTAAGTTAAAATGCGTTAATTATCGAGTTTATTCTTTCGATCCCAGTATGTAATTAACAATAAGAGCTGACAATTAAATCACTTCACAAACATTCCAATCAGTGAGAACATTTATCATGAAGGAAGTGATTAAGAAACGCCCATTTACAGAACGGTACAGCATTGCATGATAATACAAATCAGATTGAAATTTCATGACAACGGCAAAACAAAGAAATACGCCGAGAAAGTGGGGAGAAAAATGAACAGAAACTGGAATGCAGAGAATCTTTTTGGAAAACCCATAAAGGGCAGATAATATTTGGTTTGTGCAATATCTCTGCTATCTGAATGTTGATTAGAAATTATGAAACATTTGATTACAAACATATATTAGCACTAACAAATATGAAAACGGGTAAGTCTTATATAAATAAACACTCATTTTACAAGCGATCGAATATAACCGGCATCGGGAGTGAGTTGCTTGGGTCTTTAAAATGATCAAGGTCTGCTGACAATGAAAATCCGCACCAGAATAATTGCCTTTTAGCTTAGCTACAAAACCTATTTTTGCCGACGGGCTCAACAACCGAAAATAGAATCACTCACTCATACTGACACTCCAGCATACACAAACTCACAAACATACACATGCATCTTGAATATATAAGTGAGAGGTGTGTGCTTGCCTGTCACAGAATAAAAAGGGGGTAAACATGGGTGTATCCTAATCAAATGTGGTTATCTACCTCATGGACCTGTTGGGGGGTGGTTATTGAATAACGGGTTTGAAGGTTTCAGAGAAGGTTCTGTTGATTTATTTTCTGCCCATGTACATATTCTCTCGTTTTAGTTTGCAAGTTAATTCATTAATGTGTCTAAAGTGAAGGAAAACCGAACCTCCCTCTTTTCCTCTCTGTAGTGGGTAAAAAATGACTGTAGTTTTTTGCACTTTTAATCTCTCTCTCTCTCTCTCTGTCTCTGTCTCTGTCTCTGTCTGTCTGTCTGTCTGTCTGTCTCTCTCTCTCTGTGTCTCTCTCTCCTTCTAAATACATAATATCGTGTATTGCATACTTTAAATATATGTGAGAGGTGTGTGTTTGTCGTTCATACTATAAAAAGTGCCCAAATATGGGTGTAGTCAAATCAAATTAGGTGTACATATTCTACCGGCCTGGGGGGGGGGTTAAAATAAAAAGTTTGTAAAAGTCTCCAGTTCTCTGTTAATCACTTAAAGAGAGCAAAAGAGCCCAATCAATTTAAAATCTTTGAAAGGGGGAAAGTTTGCCTAAATTTTTGTCACTTTAAAAGAGCAAAACTCCTCCATTTGAAACCTGCAATTGCTTTCCTCTGTGTCGTTTGAGTATGGATAGTAATTTGGTGAAGTCTGATAGGACATTTTTTAATGTACTATCAATACCTTAATAGTCCGCCTTAGAAAGAACAGGACAGATATGGACAGGGAATGAACAAAATGGAAGGAGTAGGGATAAAGCAGTTATTTGGGTCTTCACCTTCCCGTTGAAATGCTCAGCTCAACAGTTAAGAGCGATGCTACGTCGAAGCAGCTACCTTATCGGTCAATAATTCCATTCCTGTAGCGGACCCATTAGTTCTTAATTGTTAATTCTATTTATGCTGTTTAGGCCACGTGACTCGATGTTGGGTTGATAACGGCGGTAATTTAAATTGATACAAGACATTCATTAATATTCTATCGGATCATGTATCCATTTTTATACTACTACTACTACTACTACTACTACTGCTGCTGCTACTACTACTACTACTACTAATAATAATAATAAATAAATAAATAAAATTTGCTAATATATATTATATATGAGAAGAGTGTGTTCGTCAGTCATGCTATACAGACTTGCTGCGGCACTTGGGGATTCTTAAACGAGATAAACAAAGTCTCTAAGCTTCTCCCCGGTTGTTTACATTTTCGTATAATAGGACACATGCAAGAAAAACAATTCATGGCAATAGATATCAACTGCGAGAGAAAAAGAAAATGCATATATAGTAAACACACACACTTATCAAGAATACCTTGAAACAGATACTAAACAATAATTTTTTCAAAAAGAATGAAACGTTTTTCTTTGTATTTCTAAACTTGTGTATTTGCCATTTGCACAAAACTTTGCAACAACACAACGAATGGAGATATCAGCAAGGGATTCATCTAGACCTGGCCAAAGAAGTCACCAATCAAACGACACTAACCTCATTCCAAGATATTCGCTTTATGGGTGCCCACACGCCCATGTAACAAATGTAGCCGATTCTTTCGCCTGGATAATGGTGGAGCTTTCAACAAAAAGTTTCCTGCCACTTTCATCCATTAAAAATGAGAAAAGTTTATCTAAAATACTGAACCCTTAGGGGGCAGTTATCTTTTCCATTTATCCCCTTTTAGAGGAAATAACTTCCCTGTTAATTTTGACCCATTAAAGAAGAGAAAAAGTTTCTTTTTTTTTCACCCACTGAGAACAGAAATGTTTTCCTTCAATCATGAACCCTAAGAGGGAGGAGTTTCCTTAATCTTTTGATCCGTAAAAGAGGGAGATATTTCCTTCACGTTTGACTTCTTAAAAGAAGAAAGGTTTTTCCACAAATGAAGGAAGAGAAGATATGCATATTGGTGAAGGTCAATTTTATCACCATATTCACATTGTGAATAGACTACCCTAAAACCATTTAAACAAAAACTTATCTTTGAAAACTTCTCCTGGGTCTATTGAGCATGCATACAAGATTTCGTTGGGTTTCACTAATTTTTTCAGGGATGGTTACTGTAGCGTGCCAAACATACAAACAAATACGCTGACAGGTGGACAAAATGTTTGAAACCTCATATATATATATGTGTGTGTGTGTATATATATATATATATATATATATATATATATATATATATATATATATATATATATATTAAGAAGAATTTGGGAGAGAGGAGAAGGGGCAGAGAGAAGGATAGAAAAAAACAAGTGAGTGAAATTTGATGTATTTTGCGACACATATGCTTGTGTATATATCTTGACCCTTCACTTGAGTTTTCGTTTGAAACTTAGTAATTGAATGAAGTTCCCGATTCAATTAATTTACATTCTCGCTAAATAGAAAATCAAACAATCTAAACTAAAAAATATAAACACTTAATATACTATTTATATCTCTGATAATTTCCTTAAAAAGCCATTATCTACTTCCAAGAACCATATGTATCCACTGCAATGGAAGAGTAGTGAGAAAAAAAGTAGGTACTCAAGTCGTAGACTTGATGAGTGATAGGCAATTTTAAATTGTGTTCTTTGATCGTGTAATCGATCATGATTGATCTTGCTTTCATTTGATTTCAGAGTTATTAACGATCAATTGGAACCTGCTTGTATCCAACGAACGATACTAACATGTTTAGCCAATATTTGCCCGGAAATGATGCGAGCACTTACAAACATTGAAAAAAAATCTCTGATCGAAATTGCTTTTAAAGAATTTCAAACAGATACAAACACACACAAACAAGTAAAAATGCATATATAATTATATGATTGTGTACAGATTTAAAAATATTATTTGTATATATGTAGAAGTGTAAAAATGTACATATACTTTTCATTCATATATAGCTCATGTTATCATTTATCTTGGGTGTTTTGGTGCAGAAATTTTGTATGCATGTATCAAGTTATACGTGAAGGCATGAACATAAATGAATATGCAATGTATTACTATTCCTACCAGTAATCATGCATAATTAAATATCATTTTCTTTGTTTCCCAGTTGTTAAATAATTGATAGGGTAAAATGTAAGAATTTCTAAAGGATTTTTGTGGATATCAATATCTAATAAAGTGTACACATGATGCTGCCAAACGCCTTTATTCTTTTTTTTGGAAATCAGACATGGAATGTCATGGAAAATTGGTCCCAGAAATTACGTCTAGGACCTCGAAGAGTACAACTTGCATGCACAACTTTGACTTATAGCTCATTTAAAATCTACAGGATTGGTCCAAACGATACAGTAACTACTGTGAAATAGTACTTTTGGCACTGGTACAAATTTAAGTAAAATAACCCCGTAACATTAGTCAGAGTTGTTAGAAACATCTCACGACTTTCACGACATTGGGAAAAAGGCTCCCCTATAATTTCCTGCCCTGGCCTTTAGCTCTTTTCCTAAATGTTGCATTTTCAGTGGTCTACCAGAGCTGAGGATGAAAGCAGCCCATAAAGTATGTCTACCTATCCATTAAATGGTTGGGTCACTGCTGATACCTCCACAGACTCGTGCCATGTCCTTTGTCAACCGACTCGATGATAGAAAAGCTGCTGGTTATCAATCTTCCGATGGCAGAAGACATAGTAGAGGAGCAGCATGGATTTGGACATATCTGCCGATGCCATAACAGATGATCTCAACCAGGTGTAAGACCACACGATATCGGTGTACTAAACAGCAAATAATCACTTTGAGTACATGGATCTTAGCAAACTGATAGCCTACAAGATCCTAAACAACATATCGCCCCACTTGAAGCTAGTACCATTAATGTATTTCTCCTACACTTTGAGAGGTCTACTCTTGGCACCACCATTGACACGAATGCAAACATGAGATTTTCCCCATGCTCAGAATTTCAATGGTGGAAATACGGTTCAGTTTTCGTCTACACAGCCAGCTTGGCCTGTGCCGATGAATAAGACAATATCACGTGTATATGTCACAGGCCGCCAGAAGTTTATATGCTGAGGAAATATTCCAATGCCACATGGAGTGTCGTAGCCATGTACTTGCAACCAAATGCAGTAAGATACAATAAAAAGCATTTTTTAGAGCAGTGCCAGCAGCAGTAAATCAGAAAATGATAAGGAATCAAAAACGAAAACATGGAACATATTCAGTGTAGGTTATGACTTGGACTTGCAATCCCGTTTTCTAATTATGCCCAAGTATTTGATAATTTTGTGATCAACTTCTGTTAATTCAGTGTCATATGTGCTGTTGGAAAATGCCAATCTAGAGTTGATATGAAACGCTCAACATTCCAACTCCATGTAAATTTAATTTAGGTTAGTTGGACTGACAATACAGAATAATTTCAATTGAAAAAAATCTTCTGCTGTAGCGATGTTTTACAATCATTCTGTCTGTATATTTCCACAAGCTTGTCGACCAGGTTATGATAATGATATCTAGGTCCAAAAAGGCCCTAGACATCATATTTGGTTCACAATCCGTAAAAACATTCCGTGTCTGTAGACACAATTTGTCAAGTTGAAAGAATATTGTACAATAAAGGTTGTTTTGTTTTTTTTATATGTTTATGTTTTTAGTAAGAATCTTTTTCCTTAGTTCAGGGAAGGCAAAAGAGAGAAAAATTCTAGGTTAGACCAGGAAGTCACATAGGCACATCGCAGGAGTGGGAAAGCTAGCAAAAAAAAAAAGAAAATAGTTAGCAATACCAAGAGTCCTTTCGGCAATCGTAAAAAAAAAAATGATTTCACTAAGTATGTTTTTTTTTGTCGTTGCATAAAATGATTTAATGTGATTTTGTTGTCAAGACTGAACTTGAGGAAGTTTTTCTTAATAAATTTATCAAATTACTA